>JAZKJV010007514.1:0-439630 GCA_037367405.1 Ottelia alismoides | reverse complement strand
TAAAACTCCAAATGCATCAAACTCACTTTAATTGTATATATTATAAAATAAGCTATTTAATGGCAGTGGTTTCGCATTTGGCAGAGCTACGGTTTGAAAGTTGAGTTTTGGACCCCTATTGTATACTTGTACAGATTAAAATATTCAATTTATTCTTTATCCATTATTTTTATATTTTTATAATTGTATAAATATTACTTACAATATATTTGTATATTAAAATCAGAATAAACACATAACTAAAACTCAAAATAAAATACATGTATATAAAATACATAGGTATTATACCTATGGATATTCCTATACAATACATACTATTATTTTATTAAATATACAAAACAATTCAGAAAAAATAAAATAAAAATATATTTAAGTGTATAAAAATATTTTATAATTTTATAAAATAATAAACATAAATAAATGAATTAAATATACAAAATAAAATTAAAATAATAAAATATGTAGGTAAAGATACCTATAAAGGGGATACAAGGAAACTTGTAAAAATATACCTCATACAAATAATTAAAAATCATAATAAAATAATTTATAAAATAATAAACATTTTATATTAAATAACCTAAATTAATAAAATCAAATACTATTTTTAAATGAATTATTTAAGAGTTTTTGTATGATTTTTCCTGGTTGGTCCACGTGGACCAACCAGGTGGCTCTGACCGTTGACCATAGGTCAACTGTCTGAGCCAGCTCCTGTTCATGTCAGACTGTGGTTTTTGACCACTTTCGAGATTTTTTTCGAGGAGTCGTCTTTCATCATTTGGCATAACTTTCTTCTAGACTTTTCTTCCCCTAGTATCAGTGATACACGCCGGGGGTCTATCTCGATTTGTGGATCAATACAGCGCTCCAGATCGCTCGATCTTCTCGCCCTGTTCACCACAGTTCAAAAACCACCCCAATCACCCCTTTCACCAAAACGTGAAACACCCTTCTTGACTTTTCAACCCCCGTCGATCAAGGATACACGCCCAGGGGTCCCCTCGTTCCTTGCATCGCTGAATCGATGACACCACTTCGATCTTGGAGCCCTGTCGACCAACCATTCAAAAAGACCCCCGTCGTCCCCCTTACTCTTTGAACCATCTTTTGGCCTAAGCCAAGACCTCCGAGCCTCCGCTGTGAGTCCCCGGTGACAGAGGGTCGACCCAGCGTCCTCGTCAAGGTGCAGTGAAGGCCCAAAGAGCATTCCAACCCATCTCCGACGGTCGTGCCGCCGTGAGGTCCATCTCGGGAATATCCCTTGAGGTTTGTATTTTTCTTGTATTTTTCTTGCATTTTTAGCTTTCCAGTAGCATTAGGATCATCTAGCTATCCTCCACTTCGCTCGAAATCCATCAACTTGCATTCGCGTCCACCTCGCCAAAGCGAGCTCCAGCGAGCTTCTCCCTCGCCGCCTCCCGCATCTTTTCGCCATCTCGAGGTGCGTGGCAATTTGCCCGTGCACCTCCTCACGTCTTTGCAGGTTCCAGGTGCTCAGATACCCCACCTGGGGGTTGTTGTCGTCAAGCTCGAAGCTCCTGGGGTTGTCCTCCTTCGCCAACTCCGCAGCGGATCTCCGACCATCATCAGGCCATTTTGAAGCCGCCATCACCTTGAGGAAGCCCCCCAGGCTCGTCACCGACCATTTTGAAGCGTCATCGAAGGCCGGAAGGCTGAGATCATGGTCGGGGGAACTCGCTTCACGGCGAGTTCATCCATGTTCTTCATCTTGGCCTCCCTGCCGTCCGATCAAGGGCTGATCGTCCAGGATAGCAGCGCCCGTTGGATCATCAAGAGCCTCCACCGTTCGATCTCCATCAGCGTTCTAATCCAGGCCATTAAGGGCGAAGGGGTATCGCGGCGCGGATCGACGACACATGTTTAAGTGAATCAACATCCGTCGTCCGCTCCCGCCTTTGCGTGGGTATTTTGCCATTCTATCCCCGCATATTTTGTATTTATTAATTAGAACTTAAACATTCATCGGCAGTTATAAGTGTTTTGTAATATTTGCAACAATGTCCCTGTGGTTTTAGAATATTACACTAAGGTCCCTGCCAGGTCACGTGCCTCGTGCACGTGACTTGGCATTTTTGCATGTCGACCCCCGGTGTTTCTATTTATTTGTTTGAGGTGCCAAAACTTTAAATTGCAGTATAAACTTTCTGGGCATTTTGCATGTTAGCCTCTAAGTTTTTGATATTTGCACTTATACCCCTGCCATGCTTGGTATTTTTGTGTACTTTGTCTATTTATTTCATGCATTTCTAAAAGCCCAAAAAATCCACAAAAAATTATTTAAGCTCCTTTTACATCACACTTTAATGCCATATTTTTGCATTGCATTTTTGTTGCATTTTAATATTTATTAAAAATCAAAAACATGCATTTTAGTTATTGTTTGCATTAGAAAATACCAAAAAAATATAAAAAGCACCTTGAAAAATTCCAAAAAAATTACTAAGGTCTATTTTAGTCTATTCTAGTGTCAATCCAAAAATCACTAAAATCTTAAAACAAAAACCTTAAAAATTGGAAAACAATTAAAAACTTCAAAAAAATCTAAAAAATCTTAGAAAATTCCTAAAAATATAAACTCAAGTCATGTAGCTTCCCTATTTTATTGTCTGTTATTTAAAATTAATTTGGGAAAATTTTGTTGCTGTTTGCTATTTTTCATTCCCATTTTAGTTTCGGCCAGAATCTTAATTCACTGTTTTCTTTATTTTGCCTTTTAAAAGTACCAAAAATATTCTGAAAAATCCCAAAAAATCACAAAAACAGTAAAAAATTATAAAAAGACCAAAAAGACTTTATTTCCTAATTTTTGAGCATTTTCACTAATTTTTATAAATACCCTTTTACCTCTTTTCTTATAATATATATACATTCCAATATTAAAAAAGAAAATACAAAAAATATAAAATATAAAAAGAAAATAAAAAAAATCAGAAAAGTGAAAATAAAAATACAAAATTAAAATTAAATAAAATAAAAAAATTTAAAAATTAAAAACCCACAAAAACATTTGCATTGCATTTGTGTAGACAATTAATCACATTCACATCATTGCATTTTTGTCGATCTATCCTGCCTTGCTCCCGGTGTTCGAACTCTCTACATACTTGCACCTATACATCTTTTATGTAGAGTTAAAATAAATTTGACTCCACATTTGTTTGTCATTGTTTGATATTTGATTGTGGGTTCATTGTTGACTAAATTCGGATTTTTAGCGGTCACCGCAGCGACCTCTATGTTCCCGCCTTGTGTGGATCACCAGACCGTTAGAAATTCATGTTTATCAATGGGGTATAGATTTTATGGGACCATTTCCCTCCAGCAATGGCTTTGAGTACATAATTCTCACTGTAGATTATGTTAGAATATGAGTGGAGGTTATACCCGCAAGAATCGCTGATAGCAAGACAATATGCAGGTTCCTAAGGGATCACATTATTTCGTGGTTTGGTATTCCACGTATTCTCATTTCAGATGGGGGTAGCCATTTCATCAATAAGGATGTGAAAAAGCTAGTAAAGAGTTATGTTATTGATCACAAAGTAGCTTATCCTTATCACCCACAGATGAATGGCATGGCTGAAGTTTCAAATAGGGAGGTAAAATCTATTCTCCAAAAATTAGTACGACCATATATGAAGAATTGGTCACAGCTTCTAGACCAAGTTCTTTGGGCTTATCATACTTCATATAAGACTCCCTTGGGTACTTCACCATTCAGATTAGTTTACGGGAAGCGATGTCATTTTCCCGTAGAGATCATGCACAAATCTGAATGTGCTATCAAAGAAATTTCATTAGAGTTACAGAAAGCTGAAGCCAAGAGAAATTTAGATCTGAATGAGCTGGTAGAGATTCGAAATCAGGCATATGAGAACACCCTCATTTATAAGGACAAAGTGAAGTGATGGCATGATAGACATATCCGACACAAGATCTTTGTTCTTGGGTAGAAGTTTGGTTGTTCAATGCACGATTGAGAAGTTTTCCTGGAAAATTTAAGAACAAGTGGGAAGGACCGTATATAGTCAGAACGGTGCACGACAATGGTAGTATTGCTATGTCAGATTTGTCACCTGATGCAAGAATCATTTACTGTGAATGGGCAGATGCTAAAGCACTTTGTGGAGACCACTGATCATCTGGCCTGAGTCGAAGTGATCTACTTTGTACATGATGCATGACTACTCTTCCACTTCGTCTCATCCTGTATAGATACTTGTGAAGC
The DNA here is from genome assembly GCA_037367405.1 of Ottelia alismoides. Taxonomy (NCBI): domain Eukaryota; kingdom Viridiplantae; phylum Streptophyta; class Magnoliopsida; order Alismatales; family Hydrocharitaceae; genus Ottelia; species Ottelia alismoides. Next base: position 435,378 of record JAZKJV010007514.1, on the reverse strand, counting down.
CATTCCGTTTTCTGGAGTACATACCTGTAGATCCTCTATAGATCACAATCATCCCCATTTTTGTTCGTCTTCTATGCTTAGGATACCAAATCCTCAGTATAGGGGGACTGATTGCCCGCTGATTCTCGTTTTCAATTTTTGATCTTTTTACTTTCCTTTTACATATCCTTTCTTTTACTCTAATTTTGGCCACACTCTTTTCTATACTTAGGATGCCTTATCCTGAGTAAAGGGGGGACCGAGTGATTTCAATGGTTTTGTTACTCCTTTTCTTTTTGTTCTTTCAATTGTATATTCTTTTCCTTCAATCAACTCGTTTTTGTTCTACTATATTTACGATAACCTGATCGTAAGTATAGGGGGATTGACGGGTCCGATAATCGCCGAGTTAAGAAGTTGTTTTTATTTGTGAGTGAAGATAATAATAATGGTTTGTCGTTCGTTGTAGGCGGCGATCGGAAATGGTCAAGAAATAACCATAAATATTTATTTAATTTCAATCACGTGGTTTTTATGTTTATTTTACTTTGGCAAGTCCCAAGGTCAATCACAAGGAGGCAAAGGAACAACCTAGAATTATGTCTATCAAGATTAATGTACGGTTTTTGAGGCGGTCTTTTTTGGAATTTTTAATGCAAATAAGGGATGCGAGATGCAATTTCGGCCTATTTTAGGGACTAAAATGCAAATTACAGTCAAATGATGTTTGAAAAATACGAAACGAGGCCACAATGCAAAATATGATGAAATAAATGCAATGTAATTTTTTTCTGGAATTTTTGGATGCAATATGAAATTTTTTATGAATTTTTAAATGCAAACAGAATGATTTTTAATATTTAATAATAATAAATATTAAACCTACTTATTTTCAGGTTATTTGAGATCTATCACTAGGTGATGGATCTCAGAAAAATCTTAAACCTCGAAAATGTGGGGTTTAATACCTATTAAAAATTAAATACTAAAATATGCAAAATGATTTTTACAAAGCAATTTATGCATGCAAATGCAAATCTTTTTGGGCATAATGTCAAGCACAATAATCTCTACAATATTTGATTTTTTGGGATTTTAAAGCAACTGTTAATCAAATATGAATTTTAGAGCACAAACTGGGCAAAATATGCAAATTTCCATAGAATAAATAATTATTAATTAATCACTGATAATGAAAATATCCACACTATGTCAAAATGTAGAGAGTTAAGTGAGGAACATTATGCAATTTTTGGATTAAGAAAATAATGTAAAGAAGAGGTTTAAAACATGGGGGAAAGACAAGGGTATAAATGCAATTTAAATAAACTAGTAAATGTAGAAAAATAGGAAAAATGTAAATACCAATAAAGATGGGGGAGTTTCTGCAAAATCTCCAAGGGGCACGTGCGCCTTGGATTAAGGGGACGGTGGTGCAAATTGGGTGAAGTGGCAAGGGTGCGACTGTAATTTACCTGAGGTCACGTGCTGGGCATGTGACTCAGACTTTTGGCCGCTGACGTGATGCTGGCGTAGTTGCTGATGTCCGCGGTCCCTCCCGTACGTGCTCCTCACGTGGGAGGGCCTCGGGCTTCGTGCCCAGCGGCGAAGGCGACGATGGAGGCCCAGCCTGGTGGAGCTCTGGTGTCGAGCGGGTGCCCTGGTGAGGTGGAAGGGGCTCCTGCTGGCGATTGGGAGGCGGAGGGTGAGCTTCTTGGATGACGGTGTGATGTACTGGCACCACTAGTGGAGTAGCTTCGAGGTCGGTGGCGGAGTGGGTGAAGTTGACGCGTGGGTGATGATCGTGCTGGGGAAGATGGTCGATGGCGTCGTTGGAGGAGGAGTTGGCGATCGAGTTGGTTGATGAAGATCGCGTAGAGCCTGGAAGTGGCAGTGGTTGACATTGTGGTCAAAGCAGGTGTTGGCTCGACGGTTGGTCGGAGCAGAAGGTGGTCGGTCCAGCCACGGGCGACAATGGCGGAGGTGTTGCGTTGTAGGAGTGGTCGATGATGACAATGGCGTTGGCGGAGAAGGTGGATGCTGGCGTAGTTGTTGTCGAAGTCGGAGAAGATGAACGAGCGAAGATGGAGATGGTGGAGGAGCGGGGCTCCGGTGGTTGAAGTTGCGTTGATACGTAGGCGGAGTAGTCGTAGGTAGTCGGCTCGATGAGAGAACTCAGAGCGGAGCAGCAATGGCGAGGGTGTCGTCGTAGGCTGTAACGGGTCCTGCTGGACTCGGACCTCGTCGGGGAAGACGAGGAGGTGGCGCTGTCACTGCCGCTCCTCCCTTTGTAGCTTATCGGCGGATGAGGGATGGGGGGGGGGTCGGAGCCCTTTAAACAGGGAAGAGGGTGAGGGCAACCGGCAGGGGGTTGGCGAGATGAGAGAGGGTGGTTGGCGGAGGATTCGGAGCGAAGTTGGTTGGTCGGCGCGAGTTTGGCGGAGGGCGTTGCGGGAATTGGGGGGGCGGCGGTGGGAGGTTGAAGACGAAGAGCAGGGGCCGTTCGATTGGCCGAGATCGGACGGCCCTGTGGTGGCCACGTGGCAGACGAGAGAGAGGGCATGGCACGTGCGGAGCATGTGCCTGGGGCACGTGCGTCGCACGTGCATTTATTTATTTATTTTTATAAAAACAAATATTAAAACGCCCGAAAAACACTGACATGTGGTGGCCCCAGGGCTGCCACGTGTCAGCTCCAGAAAAATCGAAGAAAACGATTTTGTAAAATCAAAAAAGAAATAGTAAACGACCTCAGATCAAAAAAGTTCCTTCACAAAAAATGCTCGTCTCGACAAGATCTACAACTTTCATGCAAACATCAAAGCCAAAATCGGTCAAATGTAAAAAGTGAATTTTTGGGGTATCCCATGTACATAGAATACCTTGATTTTTGGGTTTTCTAATTTTTTATCATTTTTAAACCAGATAAAAAATCCGAAAAAATAAGGAGAAATCAAAGATAAATAAAAGACATCTAAATCTAATTTTTTGGATTTTTATTAAATAAGAAAATATGTACATAAAATATGGGTCAAAAACCGCTTAAAATACACAATGTACAAAAGAGGCCAAAAACCCAACTTTCACATACGAGCTCCAATTCACTTCAACTTGGTCTTGTTTTGAAGTAATTGTATGTACATTAGTTCAAAAGTGAGTAGGATCAAATCAAACACTGGATGGTGAAGATATGTGGCTTTTATTCCGAAAATCCTGAAACCAGGGTTTGGGTTTTTGGTCCACTTAACAGGGTTAGTGATTTTTTTGTATTTTTCATTTATTCTTGTTAGTGATATGTACACAGTGGAGTGATTTTGTATCATTCGGAGTTAGCATGGAGGAGTTAAAAATCCGGGGAATTAGGCTATTTACAGGTCAGCTGTGACTTGGATTTTTGGCTTCATATTTTGTGCAACAAATGATGGATAAAATGACATTCTTATGAAAACATGCATGAATGCTAATTATGCAGAATAAATGCAGAAATGCTGATGATTTTGAGGGAATGGAGCTTAATTAATGAGACTTAGAGTGATGAATCTGAGATTCATCATCCCCCTATACTTAAACCATGCTCGTCCCTGAGCATCAAAAAGAAATGCCATGAGGTGAAATGAGATTGGGTTCCATACCAAGACCATGAGCTGAAGGTGAAAGTGGAACTAAACTCGACCCTTGGATTAATAGTGTGGCGGAACTTCTGTGAGACTTAGAATTTTAAAATCAACAACCCTCAAGTTCTACATATCATTGCCACAGTTTCGGCTCAGAAGTCACCTTAGATCAATCCTCTTCCCAAAGTATACCCTATGAATATTGAATAACCGACTCATGTGTATGAAGGGTTTTAGCTCTTCACATCCAGAGTGCCAGACTACCATGCTCCTCGCCTCTCCAGTAACTCGTCCTCGGGGAGTCAGGTATTTCCTTCTAAGGTCTGTCGTGATGTGTTCACAATCGAATTGGGAGAGAAGATAGAAGAAAGGGAAAAGAACTGGAGGGTGGCCAGTGTAGTCACCTCTCCTTGTGAAGATGGCCAGTGTAGCCGAGTCTCCACCAAGATCTGCAGGTTTCTTGAAGCTGGGACCTTTTTGGTCAGATTTTATTTGGTAGTTGTTTCTTTGTATTTGGATTTTTTGGTGGTTCTGCTTGGATCTTATTGTGCCCCTACGGATATAGAATCTTTTTGTTCCGTACAGTTTTTGGGGTCTTTGAAAAAATTGTGACCAGTCGTCCATCCCTTTTCCGAAGCTTTATTTCAACCCGTACTCCGATCTTTAGATTTCCACGCTACCAGAAAAGAGACTCACACAGTCTTCCAACATCCCGTTGAGTTGAGCTAAGTGCATAGTGCGAGAGCACAAATTAATTCCCTATTCCAGAGTTGTACCCAAAATGAAGAGACCAGGTTAGACACTAAGAGTCAAACGCTGCACACTGTTATGTAGAACTCAAAGAATTAAGTCATAGACCTGAAGCATCTAATATCCTATTTCTCAGTGAAGTTCCCCTGAAAATTAGGTGGCTTAAGGTCAAGTCCAAACCACTCTCGGTTTCTACTCATAACTCGATTTAGAACCCAATGACTTTTCACAGATGCAAATGAATGCAATGCTGGATGAAGTGTAGGTGTGTGAAATGCAGACACAAATTTTTTGTGAAATTCTTTTTGATTGATTTTTTTGACATTTTATGTAAGGGATTTTTATGAAAAAATGGATAAGAAGCCAATTTATTTTCAAAAAGTTTGGGCAAGTCAGTGTTAGTAGCAAAACTTTTTTTCTTTTTTTTTCCACAAAGAATACCCCACCCCATAAATACATTTAGACTTACGTGAAATGACGAGATAAGGGTAAAATATATATGAAGTATATACACAGACCCCCTATACTTAGCGAGTGTTGTGTCCTCAAAGCACAAGAAGCGGAAAGAAGACATAGCTCGGGTTAAGCGTAAGGGAGTGAAAAAAAACGAAAAGAAAAATGAAGTGGTCGGGAGGAGAGTATATACAGATGGGTATTGGTTCCCCTATACTTAGGCTCTGGTCAGCCTATGTTTGGAAGAAGGGTGGAAATGGAGCGATCGGGAGAAGGAGAATGATGGTATGTACAGATGGCATCGGTCCCCCCTATACTTAGGCCTTGGCCTAAGTAGAGGAAGAAGCTGTACAAGGAGACCGATGTGGTTGGGAGGGAGGATGGGTAGCCGATGATTAAGGCGGTTTTCGGCTGATCTTCTTTTGAGCATGTGGTGGGATATCGTAATGATGAGTCGGATATGAGGCATATGATTCCCAACTATGATCAGTGTCATCCTCAGAAAAATCATGATGGATAATAGATGAAGTGATTGAGTCAGATGAAAGATATCCATCATCAGAGTTATCCTCAGAGGACTAGTATTTGAAAGCGGACATACTCCAAGTATTCTGGTCTTTTTGTTTCTTCAGTTGTGTCCTCAGAATTCGTTCCTTCTTGGGGTCAATCGGTTTGTCCTTGTATGAATACTCATAAGCACCAGTCTCAGTCAGCTCATAAGAAATAATTCCAGTGTATTTGAAGAGGGCAAGAGCATCAGCTTTGGATGAATAGTAGTTAGGAACGGGAGTTATCCAATGAGAATTGAATTTTGGATCCTTGTGAAGATATGGCTTTAAAGCTGTCGAACAAACTTCACTCATGTAGACTACCTTTTCTGGACCTGATAAGGGATCATCAGCTGATTCCTCTTCTGAAAGGTCAAAGGTAACTCTCTTTTTCTTTCTTCGTGAAGGTTTTGGTTCACTTGAGTATCCAGATGAATAGCCATTAGAGTTCTTCTCCTTGGTCGGTTTGCATTTTGTTTGTTTACTTTTGGTCTTCTGAATGTTGGTGCACTCTCGATTTGGGATGATTTGGTCCAAGTATTCAGAGAATGTTGCTCCAGGGTGCGACCATGCATATGTCTCAGGATCGTAGTAGAAGGATTTGTCTACTTTGAGATCCGTGTGAATTGAAATATTGGGGAGAGTCTCTAAACCAATAGTCTCATCAACAACCGCTATTTCAGGTATCGTAGCAGGGTAGGGCTCTTCTACCGTTTCATGGTTGCGGCTGTCGGGGACTTCATGGGTTGTCTCAGAAAATCATGGTTCTTCAAAGACAAGGTCAGATCTAAGTGCTTCCAATGCTGTGAAATTGATTTCTCGAGTCTCACAATCAATAATTGCCTTGGCCAATGCCAAGAATGGCTTTCTGAGAATGATTGGAGACTGGGTGAGTTCTCCTTGATGCTCAATATCAATGATCGTGAAATCTACTTTGAGCGGAGCACCTTGGAATTTCATGATGATAGAAATGATTCCTCTCGGTCGCTTTATAGATCGGTCCGCCAATTGAATAATCTCTCGTAATTTCCTGATCGGTCCGAGTTTGAGTTCGTGAAATACAGAGGTCGGGAGGATATTGATCGGTGAATCGTCATCAATCCGAGCATGGGTGAAAATTGTGTCTTTGATTTCACAGTCAAATCTGCGCAACCGCTTCACTATGCGGTTCTTGGTTTTTCTCCTCAACACCAAGGAGGAGGCCATTGACAATATATGTCTTTCGGTCTTTGTTCTAATTCTGCCCGACTTTTTCTTAGTTAATTTGTCTATTATAAATCTTTTAAGGTCGGGGAAGTGTTCATTGGCCTGTAGAAAGGGAAGTTAAAAATCAATTTCTTTTCTAGTGCTTTCCATAAAGCATGATCCGAATTCTTCAGAACTTCTTCAGTTTCAATATTTATGTATTTTTTGAGATTTTCGATTTTTTTGTGATTTTCGAATATTCTGATTTTTTGGTATTTTGTGTGTGATGTGGTGATGTGGTTTCTTCCGTCGATGAGTTGGGGCTTTGATGTTCTGACTCAAAATTGTCAAAATGAGATCCAATCATTTACTCATTCATTTTTATGTCCGAGCTCCCATAGAGTGAAATTAATAGGCCGGTAAATTTTTGAAATCTATCCTCTATTGAATTGAATCTCTTATTTATCCTCGAAATATCATCCTTAAAATTCGGTTCATGATCAATCATGGGAGCAGTCGGTGTGTGTTCGATAATTTTATCTTCCATTTTCTCATTTGTGCTGAGAGGAGAATTTCTTGGAATATCCGACATATTATTTTCTGAAAATTTATCCTCAAAAATAATGGAAGGAGGCTGCTCATTTGGTCCAGGCATGTGTATTTGATCTGAGTGGAGTTCAATCCTTTGATCATGATTGGTCAGACCTTGATATTGTGGAGTCAGCATATAGGGTTTATGTATTTTTAGGAGGTTAGTCCAGTCCTTTGTATAAGTATCATGTCTGACGAGGGGTCTATCATGGTCAATCCAATGTCGACGATCATTCAGTGCATGTCTTTCCATCTGGGTTTGGTTTCTCTGCCAGTCATGAGGCTCAAAGGGATTTTGATTTTGAAATGTTTCATTGGCGAGAAACTGATAATAAGGCGTTTCAGTCCAAGATGGTTGGTGGTCATGTGTGGTCGGATGTTGCGAATAGAAATTTAATGAGGAGGCCGATTTTATCTGCGGGTGGAAGTCTCCCGCAAATGTTGGAGGATTATTGAAGGAAGAGGATTTGGTTGATTTGGGCCTAACCGAAACAAATTCATTTTCATAGTATAGCTCTGATGGGTTTTCAGATAGATGATCGATCATTTTTGAAAGGAATGGGGGGTTGGATCTGCAAGAGTTTTTGGACAAGAGTTCCATTATCAAGAAAAGAAGAGAGATGATTGCACGGGATAGTCAAGAGAAATTTTATCAAATGTGCGGCTATTGATCTTTGAAATCGGTTCACACACACCAATGCAAACACAATTTAAACCCTGGGTTTACTAACTCAACTCAAAGTGAAGACCGTGAAGGTTCAGTCAATTATATTGTCAATTTTAGAGTTTAGTGATAATACAATATATCAGAGCAGTTAAAGCGAGCTGTTAGGAACCCAAGGCTCTCAGGAGACTGGCCTATCCCAAATTAGATCTATCCCAGCCAGTATGAATTGCGGACCGTTTAGCGGCTACCCGATCAACTCAATCTGTTAAGGATGTCACGGGCCGCTTTACCGGCTGCCGGAGAGATCCTCACTGGAGAACGACTAATCCAAGATAGTAAAATGAAAAGAGTTAGGGTGTGGCTCTATCCTAGTGTGTGGGTCGCTCTCTCGCTCAAGCAAACCAAACAATGATGGGGTTGCTCTCCCAAAAAAATTCTTGATTTTATGGGTTCTTAAGATCGACTATATTTAGCAGTCCCAATTTTAATTAGGTGATCACTGAAGAATTTAGATGAACACAAATACACATCTACCGTCCAGTCCCAATTTCCTTTAGAATGATGTGATAAAATAAGAGGGAGAAATTCGGGAAAAGTCGATGCACGCAAAAAACTATGATGAATGCCCAGTTAGAAGACTTACAGTGAATCCTCACAATCTCCATGTGGGATGCTAGACAGAATTGAAAAATTATTCTAAATGAATGCAAGCCGATGAAAAACCGCACCTAAGCAGAAAGTTCTATTAGCGGGACAGAATTGAGTTAAATTTTTGGCTAAATTGAACGATCTGTGTGTGTCTCAGTTAATGTGCAGTGTGGCCTAAGATCCTATGAGCACAATCAAAAATATAAAATGCTCTAAGAAATGTATGTGCAGGTCTATCCTATTCGCCACTAAAGTCAGGCTCCACCCTCACCAAAGAGTGAAACAGGCCACGACACACCACAAGAAGAGTTCAAGGTCTTTTTACACAAGCGAGAGTCCAAACGGACACCGCTATAAATGAGAAGAAATGAAAATTTGCAGAAATTAAAAACCTAGACTCTACGCTCTCTAACGACTCAACTCGATCTTAAATTAATTGCGGCTTTTCGGATGTCAGTGAAGATGCGTCGGTTTCTTGAAAAACCACTCCACCTACGCCGGGTACCTCGCAAGAAAAATAAGAGAGAGAGAGGATCAGAGAGTGACTCAGAAAATAATCAAAAATAAAAGAAATAAATGCTGAAAATAAATGCAAGAAATAAAATGGGATTAACAATGAAAAATTCGGGGGTCAGACTACCCGAATTCGGAAAGCCGAACAAGAAATGTCAAAAAACAAAACTAAGCCGTTTGCCTCCCCGGCAACGGTGCCATCTGACGGGTCCGATAATCGCGCGTGTAAGAAGTTGTTTTTATTTGTGAGTGAAAAAATTAATGGGTTTGTCGTTCGTTGTAGGATGCGATCGGAATCAGTCAAGAAATAACCACAAAAATTATTCAATTTCAATCAAGTGGTTTTTGTTTATTTTACTTAGGCAAGTCCCAAGGTCGAACACAAGGAGGTAAAGGAACAATCTAGAATTATGTCTATCAAGATTTGTGTACGGTTTTCGAGGTGGTCTTTTTTTTGGAATTTTCAATGCAATAAAGGGTGCAGTATGCAATTTTGGCCTATTTTAGGGACTAAAATGCAAATTATGCTCAAATGATGTCCAAAAAATGTGAAATTCGGCCACAATGCAAAATATGATGAAATAAATGTAATGTATTTTTTTTGGAATTTTTAGATGCAATATGAAGTTTTTTATGAATTTTTAATTGCAAACAGAATGATTTTCAATATTTAATTATAATAAATACTAAACCTACTTATTTTCAAGAAATAAAATTATCTAAGATCTATCACTAGGTGATGGATCTCAGAAAAAATCCTAAACCTCGAAAATGTGGGTTTAATACCTATTAATAATTAAAAACAAAAATATGCAAAATGATTTTCACAGGGCAAACTATGCATGCAAATGCAAATCTTTTTGGGCACAATGTCAAGCACAGTTAACTCTACAAATATGTGATTTTTCAGGGATTTTTAGAGCAACGGTTAATCAATGGCAATTTTAAGAGCATAACATGGGGAAAGTTTGCAAATTTCCACAGAATAATTAATTATTAATTAACCGTCAATCACAAAAATATCCACAGTGTCTCAGAATGTAGAGAGTTAAGAAATGATCATCATGCTATTTTTTGATAAATAAAATAATGCAATGTAGAGTTCTAAAATGAAGAATAAAGGTAGGGGTACAGATGCAAATACACTATAATAAATAAATAATGTAGTGGGGGGGGTTATGCGATTACCATGAACACCATGGTTCCTCTGCAATTTTTCCAAGGGAGCACGTGCGTCGCACGTGCTCCTTGGATGGCGGGACTTTTATGCAAATAGGCGACCTCCGGGGGCTTTAATGAAAATTACCCCACGGTCACGTGCAGAGCACGTGACCCGGGGGATGACGCAGCTGATGACGTCCCCCGCCTCACGTGCGATGCACGTGGCGGGGTCTCGGGCTGGACGCTAGGTGGCGAGTGGCTGAGCGCAGCGATGAGGAAGCCCGGCTCCTCCTGGCGATGGTGTCGGCGGAAGTCGGCCATCGTCATAGGGCAAGAGAAGGCGGCGACTGACTGGAAGGAGTCGATGGTGGTTGCATTGTCGGAGATGGTCGTTGGTGTCGAGGCGTTAATGGCTGGAGCAGTTGGAGTCGTGGCGGTGGTGATGTAGACGTTGCAGAGGCGTTGCCGTGGAAGATGGTCGGTGAAGATGAGTCGTTGTGGACGAAGGTGTGATTGAGTCGTCGTGGAGCAGGTCGACGGTGATGATTGGAGTGAGTCGGAGGCATTGACGTCGGAGTTGCAGAGGCGTAGGCTCTACGGAGAAGAACCAGGAGCTGTAGCAGATCGTCTGGGTAGACGTCGCTACGACGAGAGGCGGTCCTCGCGCTCGGATCTCGCTGCGAGAAGGATCCTCTAGGCTGTCACCACCGGAGGGATTTTGGAAATCGGGCTATCGGCGAATGTTTGATCGGAGGGGGGGGGGGCGACGGAGCTCTTAAATAGGGCACGAGAGGGGTTGGCGCGAGATGGTTGGCGAGATCGGTGGCGTCAGGTGGTTGGCGGAAATCTCGGGGAGGGGAACGGCGGTGGTTGGAAAGGATTGCGGGTGGTCGTTGACGATGAAGGCGGGGGCGGAGGTTACGGAGGGTCCGTTTGCGAGGGGGAGACTTGGGGAAGAAGATGCACAGCGGTCGTTCGATCGGCCGCTGATCGAACGACCGTGGAAGTGCCACGTGGCGGGGAGTGAGAAGGGGCTGAGCACGTGCGGAGCACGTGCCTGGGAGGCACGTGCGACGCACGTGCGATGCTTTTATTTTAATTTTAATTAATTTATTTTTTTATAAAAAATGAATAAATAAAACACCCAAAAAACGCTGACACGTGGCGGCCCCAGGGGCTGCCACGTGTCAACACAGAAAATTCGTAGAAAAAGATTTTGTAAAATAAAAAAGAAATAGTAAATGACCTCGGATCGAAAAAGTTCCTTCACAAAAAAAGCTCGTCTTTACGAGATCTACAACTTTCATGAAGTCATCAAAGCCAAATCGATCAACTGTAAAAAGTATATTTTTGGGGTATCCCATGTACATAGATTACCTTGATTTTTGGGTTTTCTAATTTTTTTGTCATTTTTAAACCAGATAAAAAATCTAGAAAAATAAGGAGAAATCAAAGATAAATAAAAGACATCTAAATCTATTTTTTGGATTTTTGTTAATTAAGAAAATATGTACATAAAATATGGGTCAAAAACCGCTAAAATACATAATGTACAAAAGAGGCCAAACACCCAACTTTCACATACGAGCTCCGATTCACTTGAACTTGGTCTTGTTTTGAAGGTAATTGAATGTACATTAGTTCAAAAGTGAGTAGGATCAAATCAGACACTGGATGGGGAAGATATGTGGCTTTTATTCCGAAAATCCTGAAACTAGGGTTTGGGTTTTTGGTCCACTTAACAGGGTTAGTGAATTTTTTGTATTTTTCATTTATTCTTGTTAGTGATATGTACACAGTGGAGGTGATTTTGTATCATGGAGTTAGCATGGAGGATTTAAAAATCCGAGGAATTAGGCTATTTACATGTCAGTTGTGGCTTGGATTTTTGGCTTCTTATTTTGTACAAAAAATGATGGATAAAATGACATTCTTATGAAAACATGCATGAATGCTAATTATGCAGAATAAATACAGAAATGCTGATGATTTTGAAGGAATGGATCTTAATTAATGAGACTTAGAGTGATGAATCTGAGATTCATCAGGGATCGACTGATTTCACAACACTTATTCTTTTTCACCCACTTTTACTTAGCACGAGTTATGTCCTCCTTTTTCTCTTTTGACGCTATGAGGACATAGCACATACTAAGTATAGAGGGGTGCTTATATATTTTATATATACTTTTGTCCATAACTCATACTTTTATGTATTTTCTATATCTAAAATCCTATGTATATATATATATATTAAAATCCTATATATTAAAATATGTGTAAAATTGACAAAAAACTTGTAAAATACCTTGTATATAGAACTTGTAAAATCCATTAGTTATTTAATCCAAATAAAATATGGGTAAATTATCTTGTCAAATCCTTGTATATAAAATTGTTTATAAAAATCACAAAATCCATAAAAAATGTAAAGTCTAAAATCCATAAAATTTACAAAATCCTTAAAATCCATAAAATGAGTAAAATTCAGAAAATATACTTCACAAGAACATGATTGCATTTGCATTAGCATTTTTCAGAATAAGTTTGATTTCTAGAACTAAAGATTGGGAAAAGTCTGAAGGATGGAGCTTGATTACGACTTTTGACGATTATTGTAAGGAGCCTAGCTAGGAACTGGAATTTAGACTCTTCAGGTCTTTGACTTAAATCTTTGGGTTCCATGAGACCATGTTTGGGAAGTCAACTCGAAAAGTGCCACTATAGAACACTTGGTATCATCCGTACAATTCTTCATCAATGAACCTATTTTTGATATATGCACTTTGCACTTAGCTCAACTTGCATGGGGCTACAAAAGGAAATGCATCTTGGCAGTGCGTTTCTATCCTTGTCTTTGCAACATCGACGTTTAAAGACATGAAAGATTGGGGTTGTGATAGTCGCTTCGGATGAGGGAAGGATCTACTGACACAATTTTTCTAAGACCTCAAAAATTGGACGGAATGAAAAGATGCTATATCCGTCGAGGTGCAAAGAGATGAATGCAGTGCAAGTAACATTACAAAGCCAATTCAAAGAAGAAGCCACCAAATACAAATATGACCACAATGGTCCGTGTTCCACCAAAAAGCCTGCACATCTGAGTGGAGACTTAGCTACACCGGCTGGGCTTCACAAGGAGATGCGTCTACACCGGTTGCAATCCAGTTCTTCTATCATTCTTATACTTCCTCTCTATATTCGATTGTGGAGATAGCAAGGACTGAACTCAGAAGGGAATACCTCCCTCCCCAAGGAAAGAGTAGTTGGACGAGGAACTAATAGGAGTGCATGGCTGGGATGGGCAGTTTCTTCGCTTCTTTCAAAGTGGGAAGAGCTAAAATAATTCACACACAGTACAGGTTGATTTCAAGGTTGATAGAGTTTGCGATATGAGTGAGTGGATCTGAACTGGCTGTTAAGGTGAACTTAAACAAGGATTTATGGAACTTGAGGACTGTTGAGGTTAACATCCTAATCCTAGTTAAGGCTCTGACAAAATGCTTGTTTCAGGCCCGATCGAGCTATGTCCTTTGTCTGTTCTCATGAATTGATTTAGGAAAACAAATTCATTCTAACTTTCTTTATTTTTCCCTTATTTTTTTTCAAATAAGTGTTTGCTAAGGGACTAGCAAAGTTTAAGTATAGGGGTTTGATGAATCCATGATTCGCTAACATTCTGTCTGCATTTTGTCTTAAAACCCATGAATAAAAATGCATTATTATAGATTAAAATCATGTAAATAAATAAAAGAATAAAAATAAAGAAAATAAAAATAAAGGCAAATTGTAAACATGTATATATGTACAATATGACTTGTAAAAATAAATATAACTGAAAGATATATTTATAACGTAATCCCCGAGACCAAGTCAACATGGATTGGTCGACAAATAAATAAGTAGGGGGAGATAAGGAAGAAAACAAATAAAAATAATTAATTGTACATCTCAAGAATTCTTCATTAATTATCCAATAAGTTCCAACACTTTACAGATTTTTAATTAATTCATATGAACATGTTTTTCACCAACCTCTTTTCCTCAATATTTCTAAAAATGTATAGAAAAATATAAAAATAAGTTAACAATATTACCTTGTATATATGCCAAGAAATCCAACTTGCAAATTCTCAAACCCAAACTTCCGAACATCATAACTTTGTCATACGAATTCCAAATTCATTCTACTCACCTTTAAAGTTCATAAAATAATATTATCTAATTAATTAAGGTGATTTCACTAAAATCGGAGCCCGTTTGCAAAAAGTTGGTTTTGGGACTTGATCACAACTGGGTTTCTAGAATATCTATTTTATTTAAGACATATTATTTATCATTTTAATGATTTTATATTTTTTTAATTATTTTCTTTATCTTATACTTTAACCCTAATTTTTTTCATAATTTTTGGAGATTATTTATTTTTTTAAATAAATCAAAAACCCTAGTTTATAGGTATAAAATAACTGTAAAACTTATACTTGTATTTATTAAAATACTTAAATTAATTTATTAAAATCTACAAAAAATTGTATATACTTTATTTATTATCCTAATAATTAATAAAATATAAAATTAACATACTATTTAGTAATTCATTAAGTTAAAAATACAAAACCTATTTATTAAGTATTAATTATACTTATTTATTAATATAATATTTATATTTTGTAAAATCATTATTATTTATTAAAATTCATTATACTATAATTTAGATATTCTAATTATCTACATTTTTCATTTTTATACCTATTTAAAATAATGCTATTTACTATTTAATTCCTATTTCATAAAGGATTTCTTAAACCTGGCCAACCAGGTGCTGACACGTGTCAGCACCTGGGACCTTCTTCCCCAAGAAGCCATGCCGACGAGTTTGTTCCAACCACCCGACTTTGCCTTTTTCTCCAAGCTAACTCCTAACCTCCTTCTCCATTTTAAACCCTCGATTCTAGACCTCTAACCACCCTCTCTCACGCCCACCCTTGATCTACTAACAAACCTCCATAGGTTTTCTATAAAATCATTTCAAAGATCACCATTTCCAACTAATCAATCCTAAGCCTAGGCTTCCAGATACACTTGGCCAATCCACCACCTTCATCGTCGTGCTCTGCCTTGACCAAAAGGTGACAGCTCCGTCCAAGGCACCTGCGTGGAAGAGTGATCATCGGAGGAAGGTCCCAAGGCGAGTCGACGTCTTGCATTGCGACACACCGCCGCGTAGAGCTCCGGCCATCATCGCGCGTCGAGCAACAACCAGGAGGTCTTACACCTCCAATTCCCAGGTGAGTTTATCCATCTTTTTCCCACTTTATTTCTCGATCTTCATGCACATGTTAGGGTAGCTAATAATGTGATTAGATTCCTTAATCATTATAGTTGGTCGCCCACCATTCCTATTCAATCAAACCCAATTCAAAACATCAAGATTTATTTCTCCTTCCACGTAGTTTGTTCGTGTGACATTTTCTGGAAATCAAGTTAAAGACCTGCAAAATTCTTTAAAATTGTGGCTGATTCCTTACGAATGGAGCAAAAAAATGTTCCTTTGCAGGTCAATCTCTCTTCTGGAGAACAACCAAAGCCAACTGGAGATTTGAAGAGTAAAGAAAGATCAAAGCCAAGATCCATCTTCAATAACTTCCAGGTCAGCCGGGACCATCATCTTCATCGGTGAAATGCCACTGCTCTCAGCCACCTACGGTGGAGATCCACTGCATGCGAGCTCGGAGGGAGAAGGCGTCTCCCTCCTGGCCCTGCCGGAGGCCCAAGACTGACATTGTTCGTCGGAAATAATTCAGTGAAGGAGCTCTCATCGCCAGCAGCTGGAAAGGGGAAGAACATCTCAAGAACACCGGGACCTACAGGTGTCCGCCATGTGTCTCGAGCCGATGGTGCAAATCTTAAGGCAACTTCTAATCTCCGTTGTTGATCATGAAGGGGTAGAAAATTTGCATCAGTGAAGATCCAAAATTCCAGCCGCTCTAGATATTCCAGATATAATGTAATAAATTTACTTTTCTTTGCAGATTAGTCCCTACCAGGGACTTTTTTATAACAGTACAAATAACTTTTCTTTCAGTTGTGCCCCTGGCTTGTAAGGGTATCTTGAACCCTTATTTTGTTGCATTTTTCTTTGATCTTTCTAGGGTAGTTACACAACTACCCCAACAACATTTTTATCTATTTTTTGTGGATTTCCATTTCTTAGTTTTATTGATTTGATTTTCATAAGATAGAGTTAGTTTCGAGTCTTTTATTGAGTTTTTTGTAAAATCAAGAATAAAGTGAATATTTTCACGATTTGTTTCTTTATCGAAAATCGAGGTATTAATATCCTGCCTCCTCGAGTTTGACCCAGGCATACTTACCTGGCTAAATAATATAGTGTAGATGAAATAGGATAGAAAAGCTGCATATTCTCATTTTCTCTCTCTCTCTCTCTCTCTCTCTTATTTCGTTGATTTTGTTTGATAAACCGAGTCTGATTTCACGGTTATTTCTACATCAACAACTCTATATCAATTACCCACTAGTTGGATTCTGCATTTATCAAGGTGGTTTCAAGTGATTTGGAGTTAGCATGAACTAATTTAAAATAGGAGAAGTTAGATTATTTTACAGGTCAATTGGGGTTGGATTTTTAGCTTCTTATTTTATGCAATTATGCATTATAAAATGCAATTAATATTTACATATGCATGAATGCTAATTATGCTAAATAATTGATGAAATGCATATGAAATCAGGGGAAATGAGCTTAATTAATCTCTTTTAGAGTGATGAATTACAAATTCATCAGAGAGAGAGAGAGAGAGAGCTTACAATTCTATTGTCTAAAAAAGAAGAGTTAGGGTTGTCTAAAAAAGAAGAGCTAGGATTGTTACAATCCATGTGATATACAAAATTAATGGTTGAGATTGACTTGCATTTCTTCTAGTCACCATGATTTTGTTGCATAAATTTGCAACAATATTTAATTTAATTTAAATTAAATATATTTAATAATCATTAACATATTCTAATTCAATTAAATCAATCATCCTTGGAGAAATAGGAAGGAGGCAAGCCTCCTTCCATTAAGGGGGTGGACGACCCTACTAGAAGTAGGACTAGGGTAGCCATCCACCCTCCCCTTGTGGAAGGGAGCTCCTCTTGTCCTATTTCATGAGATCATGGATCCCTTGAATTTCTCCATAATTTCCAACGACATTTGTTGCAAATTTATTCACATAAATAATTCATAATTATTTTATGAACATTGCATCCATGCCATTGAAAAATGTGAATCATATTCACACACCTAAAAATAATATGTTAATTTCTTTTACATTAATTGTCCAATGTGAATCCAATTCACATCGACATTTAATTAGTAAATATCAGTTACAATTAGCTCTCTTTAATATATTATAAATCATATTTATAATATATATGATTAATATGGATAATTCTATGCACATTGTTCATATCATTAATAATTAAATCATGTTTAGTTATCTTGGATCTCTGTTCTCATGTGTCTAAATAACATGAATCACATTCATACTATTTATGATAATTAAATCATATTTAATTATCAATTTCCCAATGCTCATATATATTATCAATAATGGAATTACTCTTGAACTCTTTCAAGGATAATGCGCTTTTTCCACGGATACTTGGAGATGAGGATAGGGTGATTGTACGTTCCACTTAAAGTGACTTGAATATTAAGATCATATCTCAAGTCTAGATCTTGGGGACCTCTCATAGATGTTTTATTAAATCAAAGCCATAAATCTATTCTTTTTATTGCATCTGAATCACATTCAGATTAACGTCCAATATTTGGACTAAGATTAGATTACTTCTCTACTGAGAGGAGTCACTAAAAACCAAACCTGTTTCACCACTCCCTCAGAATGGAAGCATCATGGTTATACAATCATTAATGATTACATCACCTTCATGTATTCCTAATACCTGTACATCCTGCATACTGGAAGACCTAGAATAAACCCGAAGATATATGTCAAATTTTCACTTTCTTCTTCAGGGTTTTATCATTAAGTTTCTCATTCGGTCTTTATGATTCGGTATCGATCTCAAAAAGCATATATCATACCCATGTATTGATCATATACTTTCGAAAAGCATATACAAATTCAGTCAAGCGATATGACCATGCACAGAATTTGATCCAAATATCTCATGAGTGAGCTCATCTCTTCCTGGTTCAGTAATGAACTTATATAATCCTTTGAGAGATCGTATCACTCATATGCCCTTATATGCACACTAGCTCGTCGGTCTACAGACCTTGACTAGATCATCAACCTATCGGTCTGTTAAATGTACATACTCAAACATACAACAACATATTTTTCTATGGTCCGAGGATGCGTGCCTATATCGAGACAGTATACGACATAGGTCTTGGTTACCTTGATCTTGTTAAGTCAACTCTTTGACCTAATTTATCTAATATCTCTGAATCTTTATTCCTATGTAGAGGACCTGCATCAAGAGGTTAGTTAGATACTGGCCTATAGAGAAGAATTGACATCTTCCTCTCAGGCTGCAGATCCTCTCTTAACAGTCACTTGACGGTGCTTGATGAGTCCTCAATCTAACTCTCTAGATATCATCCAAGCACCAACCTTTATGATTCAACATTTGAATCAATAACTATATGATCATTAAGATGTCCATGGTACATAACCCTAATTGTACTAACAAACTTATTATGAAAATTAGTTATTCTTTATTTCAAATCAAGGAATGATTTGAAATAAAATGTACTGCATAATAGCTCACTGTGGGTTCGCGTGTCCAATAGTATCTCCAAAATCTTATCAATGAATGGCAAGGGAAAGTGGTCTTTCTTAGTCATGGCATTCAGGTGCTTATAATCGACACAGATGCTCTACTACATGGGTACTGTGTCATGATCTCTACCCCCTTCTCATGGGTGATCATATGAATTCCTAATCTTTTCAGACAATAAGAGATGGGGCTATCCACTTGGAGTCAGAAACAAGGTATATGAAACCTGCTTGGCACCATTTCACAAATTCTTTCTTCAGTACTTAGTGTAGATTAGGGTTGAATATGTTGTAAATTATTTGCAACAAATTTAATTTATTTTAAATTGACTATTTATTATTGCAAATTTATGCAATAAAATCCTGTCCATTTATTGAAAGCATAAAATAATCTAGACCCTTGATTATGAGTGCATATGGATTGTGATCAGTGGACATCTAATTTAGTATAAAAGGAGGGGTAGCATTAGACTTTTCCACTTATAAGAACATATATGAATTTCAAGAGAAATAACTCTATCTATTCTTTTCATGTCCTCTCTCTCTCAATATTGTGGCCATCCACATATTGACCTGGAGACTTGCAGTCGTCGTGATGTCGTTGTGCTGTCGGATCGATTACTCATGGATATCCTCCATTTTTGGTGATTCTTGCTCTTGAGAAGGCACCATATTTCATGAGATGAAATCAAGAGTCTCTTCACTTAGATCATCATCTTAGATTGGGGGAATCACATGTCTCATCCACGCGCCCACAAGTGCGACCTTCATTCACTACAAGAAAATGCAGTTTTTGCGACTATACTCTTGCCACTACACTCAGTGGCTATGTAGTCGCAAGACGTACTGCGACTCATTTGCGACTACTCGGCCTCCACAATGTTGTCACAAGTTGTTGCGTCGAATTTGCGACCACAGTGTGGTCGCAATGTGGTGGGCAAATTTGGCAAACTTTTTATGCGGGCCCTACCATTCTAAACCCTAACTTTTGGGTCATCCCTTTTAAACCCTCCTCCTACCTCCCGTTGCCTCCTCTCTCAACCCCATTATATCATCCCATTGCCCTTCTTCTCAACCCCATCGCCCGCTCCTCCCCATCTCCATCATCTCCTCACCTCCGCTCCCTCTCCACCACCTCCTCATTCCTAGCCACCATCGGCTCCTCCCCATCTCCATCACCTCCTTGCCGCCGCCCCCGTGCCACTGCTAGGGTTGGAGTCGACGGTGTCTTCGGCGGCTTCTTCAGCGTCTTTGGCAACATCTCCATCTCCATCATCTCCCCGTCTTCGGCGTCTAGTGGTACTTGAGGAATCGAGGTATCCATTTTCATCTCCATGTATTTGTGTGAGCGTGTGGACGAGGCTTATGTTCTGTTTACTTTTACTTCTCTATGTTCTATTTATTACTATATATCGCCTATAAGTAGAAATGACAGCCAACAATAAACTTTTCATTTAACCACACCAACCCCTAACTCCCAATTTGCACCATTTTCCCTTCTCTTTAGACCCTCCCACACCATGAATGCTTTGTGAGACCACGTACCCCCTTCTATACACTCAAAAACCTCCCCAACTTCAAAAAAGTTGACTTCATACAGAGTCGATGTAATCTACCCACATGACCCAATCTATGTAGCATCCACCATCGGATTCACATAATAAATTCAGGCAACGAACTAGCAACATTTGTCTCAATTGAACCGCTAAAAAAAAAGGATCCAAATCTATCATAAAAATGCAAGTGATCTTCCATAATACTACTGAAGAAGGCAAGCAGGCCTCATCCTCTCTAATCATTCGTAATGCTACTTAGACCATCGTTGTCGATTGTGAACCAAGTTATATCGTCGTCTCACCCTACAACACCTGAAACACCAACATCATGTTCTGCAATGAGAGTCGACAGATGCGGCCACACTGATGACTGATCATATCAACCAACTTGATTATAGGACATGGCAAAAGCCCTGTTCGAGGTCTATAGTGAGCACCCTCAAAAGGTGACCCACCAACATCAATAAAACATATAGTATGAAGAGTGAATGGGGACACTAAGAATTCATCAGCAAAAAAGGTCAGGTGCCTAATTAAATCTAACCTAAACGAGCCTATCGAGATTTTGTTTGGTTCATTTAACATATTTAAGGGTTCAAGTTCAGTTAAGTTCCATGGTATGAAAATGGTATTCAAGTTCGACCTGGTTATGCTTGAACCTGATTCGCGAAAGTTCATTTCATTTTATTAGAAGTTTGACTTAGAAGAATGATTGAATCATGCCCATGTTTATTTAATAATGCCCATGTTATACTCATATTTTCAAATTTGTTTAGCATTCATATTTCTATTACATGTGGGATTGTCTGGAAAAGAATGTGCCGACCTCCTACTTTTTATTGTTATTGATATTCCACTCCATTTGAGGGTGCATTACATAATCAATAATTTGGTCAAAAATTTCAACAAACTTTCTGCTTATCACTGTCCCTCTCAGATCTTGATAATCCTGATCTCTTAATGGTGCAAACCATGGTGAATGTTCTGAACAAAAATATGGCTCCAATGCCATTTTGTGTCTGAACTTCAGATATTGAATATATAACATTTATATCTTTCATGAAGATACAGAAGATCATAGCTTCCTTGCCAACAACTGGATAGCCAGGAAGGATCATTTGGAGTGCATGGAGGAAACAAATCATATCATCACATCAAAAAATGCAAAGACTATACTGCTTGAAGTTAAATCTTTCTACTTGGAGTGTTAAAGCTTATTTGTTGTTAGACTAAGACAAGTTAGCTTCAAATTGGGTTGGTAGGTGATCATTTGTTTTTAGGTAGGTAGAACTTATGCATTAGGGTATGTATGTATGTACCACATACGTATGGATGGAACGATGGATAAAGTATGGGTAGATTGGGGGAAGGCAAGAAGTTTGTATGTGGTTTTACCTTGGGGGATTGTTTGCCAGAAGGCCTCAACTTGCAATGAATCTAAATGGAAAACTTTATGTTTGAGAGCTCATGCCCATTTGAAGCCAGTCGATTGAGTTCTTACGAATTTGCACAAAAGAACACTTTTTATTGAAGTTAATTTGTGTGCAAGGAGTTGTGGTTTTACAAGCTTTAATAACGAAAAGCACAACTTGTGCGGCGGAGTAATGGAATAACCAAAAAGTCATTACTCCATGACTAAAATTCATTAAGTTCCTAACAAAATACCATATGCCTACTACGTTAGACGAGTAGTGGAATTATACAAGATCCAATCTCTTGTTTCCGTCTCATGTTGCTTAGGATTGGGACAATTGCAAGCAAATAAAGAAGCGCGTTTCAAAGAATCACATTCTCTTGTGTGTGTGCTACATTTACAAGTTAACTATTTTATCTACTGTAATGAGGTTCTGACCATTAGAGGATAATGTAAGGGTGAATGGAGATATGTATGTTGATGTTGCTTTTTTTTTATTAGAGGATAAGTTTTCATCATATCAAACTATGTGTCTAAATAACTATTATGATCTCATTGTAGGTAGAGCAATGAGTTCAACAAGGGATTGGATGTATAAGCGCGTAGTGAATGGATCCATTTGCATGCCATTTTTAATTGGTGTAGAAGGCTTTCTCAATTTTGCTTATGCCCAAGGAGACCGAATAGTTGACATAGATGGAAAGATTATATGCCCATGTATGAAATGTGGATTGACGAAGAAACAATTTAGAGATGTTGTGGCAGAACACTTGTGCAAGAATGGTTTTGTCAATGATTACAACTGTTGGTATTCTCATAGAGAGGTCCGCGCAACTTACCGGGAGAGGACTCGGATGTCGGACAATCCTTTTGTTGAGATGGTTATGGACGCAGCAGGTCCAGACTTTAACCCTTCTTCAGAGGGTTCTGATGATGAATTCAATGGAGAATCTTAAGATTTTATTGAATTTTTAAAAAAGGCTGAGGAGAGATTATGACCTGGTTGTAAATCATTTTCTCTCCTTTCTACCGTTACCGAGTTGCTGACAGTTAAAGCTGAGTATAATATGACTGATGCTAGTTTCAATGCCATGGTTAAGATTATAAAGAGAATGCTTCCTGAAGATAACGTCCTACCTAGTACCTATTATAAATTAAAACCATGATGAGTACACTTGGCTTATCAGAAAAGTTAATTGATGCATGCCCCAACCATCATATCATCTATTATGGAGAAAAATTATCAAATGAGAATAAATGTCCAGAATGTGATGAACCTAGATATAAATCAAATATGAAGACAAATGTTCCACAGAAGGTGCTCCGTTACTTTCCTATAGCACCACGTTTACGACGACTCTATTATTGCAAAGAAACTGCTAAAGACATGACTTGGCATGCAGATCACATCCGTGGTGACTTTATGGAACATCCTTCTGACTCGGCTTGTTGGAGGGCTTTAATAGAGTCATCTTCCACTTTTGCTATGGATAAGAGGAATGTGGTGATTGGTTTGTCCACTAATGGATTTAATCCACATGGTTGAGGGAAAGATTACTCGTGTTGGCCAGTTATCATCACTCCATACAACTTGCCACCATGGTTGTGCAACAAGAAGCAATATATATTTCTATCTTTACTTGTGCCTGGTCCAAGCCATCCTGGAAAATATTTGGATGTTTATCTCAGACCATTAGTTGACGAACTCAAGGAACTATGGGATAAAGGACAGGAGACATATGACGCTATTACTCGCAGTAAATTTCAGATGAGAGTAGGTTTAGTGTGGACAATTAGTGACTTTCCAGCATATGGAATGCTATCGGGATGGAGTACACATAGGAAAAGAAGCTGTCCATATTGCATGAAAAATACGAAAGCATTTCAACTTGAGCATGGTCGAAGACCATGCTTCTTTGACTGCCATCGACAATTCTTACCGAAGGACCATCTATATAGGAAATAAATGATGGCATTCAGAAGAAATACAATTGAAGATTCAGATCCACCTGTTAGGCTATCCGGACATAAGATATTTAGAAAGCTAATGGAGTTAAAGGGTTTAGATGATTGTGTTCTACCTCTTCTAGGATTTGGGGATAACCATAATGGACGAAAGTTATTATCTTTTGGAAACTACCATACTGGCCAAATTTACTTATCCGGCACAATTTAGATGTTATGCACATAGAAAAGAATGTATTTGACAATGTATTCCACACAGTAATGAATGTCACTAGTAAGACAAAAGATACAGAGAACGCTCGCAGAGATCTTGTGAAACTTTGCGCTCGTCCTGAGTTAGGCCTAATAGAATCAGAAGATGGGCATATTTATATGCCTAAGGCAAAATACTGCTTAAGTAGAGATCAAGTGAAAGATGTCTGTCAATGGGCTAGTAAATTAAAAATTCCAGATAGATTTTCGTCGAACATATCCAAACTTGTTGATCTGAAAAAAAAAATATTTTTAAAGGAATGAAAAGTTATGATTGTCACGTATTTATGGAGCAATTATTACCTCTTGCTTTTAGAGGATTATTACCGAAGGGAGTTCATTCATGATAATCTAAGTGATTTGAGTCACTTTTTCAAATGTGTATGCTCGGCCAAGTTGTTAGTCAAAGATATGGAAAGCCTTGAGGAGAGTGTAGTCATTATGTTGTGTAACCTTGAGAAGATATTTCCTCCATCTTTTTTTGACTCAATGGAACACTTAATGACACACCTTCCCTATGAAGTTAAAGTTGGTGGACCTGTTAAATACCGCTGGATGTATCCATTTGAGAGGTAAATTATACCTTGAAATTATCAAGTTAAAGTATTAATTTTATGCAATCTCATAATGTATGTTAACCTACATATAGGTATATGTTTTTTCTTAAAGAGAAAGGTTCGAAATAAAAACAAGGTTGAAGGATCGATAAGTGCACACTACATTTCAGAAGAGGTTGCAAACTTTTGTTCAAGATATTTGTCAGACGATTTGGAAACTGTGCACAATCGTCCAATGCGAAATGAGTACAATGGCAACGATGATTTTTTAGTTAGTCTCTCTTGCTTCCATACTTGTGGTCTACCTTTGAAAAAAGGGAAGCCATGCATGATGAGTTCTCAGGAGAAGGAAGCTGCTGAGCTTTACGTTCTAGATAATACAGACGAAGTGACACCTTTTGCAGAGTATGTAACCATCATATTGTCTTTAAATCACAATATAAGTAGTTAAATGCTCAATCATTAATTTATTTTTACAGGGAGTATAGGGATAAACTAATGATGGAAAATCCTCTTTTTACTGATGACGACGTGGTTGAAGAATTTAGGAGGACATTCCCTGCATGGTTTAAGGAAAGAGTAAAGCTTATTGATCCAACAGATCACAGATACACGATTTTAAATAATTTTGCACTCGGTCCAATATATATGGTCATGTCATATGAGGGTTTTTTAGGTAATGGGTCCAGATTTCATTGCCTTGACACGACCAATAGCTTAACTACGTACAACTCTGGTGTGATGTTTAAGGGATCTTGTTACGGCGAGAACAACCTGAATTATTATGGGGTTCTCAATGAGGTGCTTGAACTTGAATATAATATGCCATCCCCTAATAAACACTTTTTATTTTCGTGTAACTGGTATGATCCACAACATGACGTGGTTGTTGACCACGTACACAATATTTTAGATGTCATCCCTCGAAAGTATATAAGAAGATTTGAACATTTTATCCATAGCACACAAGCTGAGAAGATATGTTATGTACCTAATGTTGAGAAAAAAAGAAAAAGAGATGATCGTCTCACAGTATTGAAGAAGATGTCATGCATTTATATCGATGACAGTGAACACGTAACTGTGGATTGTGCATCAACAAATTTATTTATTCCAGAGTATGAGACACCACAAAATATTGCAATAATTCCTTAAACGTAATGCTTTTATCAATGTTCTTCTTTTGGTGATTCAACAAATTTAATATTTTGAAATTATTTGAGTAATGAGGTTGTGTATGTATACAGGAAATGACTATCATACGTGGTCGAGGTCCTAGGGGTTCACACCAGGATGATCGTCGTACCCCGGACCCCAGTGGTATAATTTCATATCTTTATACATTATTATATGTTTATTTCAATTAATAAAATTTTGTCTATAGGTGAACGTAATGATGAGATTGCGAATCTTGTCGCTTACATGCAAGAGAATGGTTTACAAGTCCCTCCACAATATGTTCATTATATTCCTAAAATAGGGACACCTACTAGTGTGACATGTACTCGTTAGCCCACACCGCAGTCCTCCAGCCAGCGGCATAGTCCTCATGAGTCTGAGGGCCCTACACAGTGTCTACCCTCTCAGCCGACCCCACCTCCTCCACCTCAGGATCCACGTAGGGTCTTACAGTTTTTACGTGACGGGTATTTCCAACACATACTTATTATTTTATTGAATTTTTAGGTAGAATCTTATTCACAATTATGCTTTATCTATAATTTTATAAAATTGTTTTGAATATTTAAGTATACTCTTGATCATCAGCATGCAGTGTCTCAAGCGCTTAGTAAGGCCTTCCGCTCTATGTCAGATTGTTCAGACTACAGATGGAGTTGCATGACTCCTTTGAACAAGAGAGAATTTTGAATGGTGTCTACGTAAGAACTATTTTGAAGGAAATATTTCATTCTTTAATTTTAAAATTGTTTAGTAGTAACCAAAATTTCAATTGTAGAATTTGTTTGCTTTACCCTCAGGCCACACAAAAGAAATGTATCAGCAAGCCCTAGTGAAATTAGCAACATATCGTGTCAAAGACAATGTTTACAGGGCAAGAAAAGATGCAATTAAAAAGATTGATGATGCGGAAGATTGGGAGAGGGCAAAAGCATGCGGCCCATCATGGTGCACTCCAGAAAGGTGGAGACGTTCTTGCGATCTCTTTACTCAAGAGACTTTTCAAAAATGTTCTGAAGCGGGGAAGACAAATAGGGGGAAGCAGTCAATCAGATCCACTGGTGGCTCAAAAAGTTTTGGTACTCTGAGGATTGAAATGGTATATACAAGTTTTTATACTTTTTTAAGTTTCAACTGTTACCGATGATTAACATATGGACAATAATAGAGTGTTGCTGACAATCGCCCCCCATTATTGGAAAAATGGTGGACTGCTACGCATACAAGTGGGGGTGATTGGTCTACACCTGAGGCAAAGGCGGTGATGGTATGCATACTACTGTTGCTTTAAAATTATAGTTGTTTAGTATATAACTTAAAGAATTCTCTTGTAGGATCGTTACAAGGAGTAGTATGCAGAAAGGGTCGGTGTCCCAGAATCTGAAGGGGAGGTGGACTTTGTTGCCAGCTTATTGCAAGAAGTCCTTAAACAGCGTGAAGTGGGACCTAATAGAAGGCAGACTTTGGATGGTTTGCCACCCAAGTTCTCATCATCTTCTTACTCTACTGTAGCATCCACTTATTTGGGAACGACCTCAATGTATAACACTCCAACATCACAGTCAGGAGTATCTGAGGATGAGTTTAGACAACTATCACAAGCTGTGAATTCACTGGTATCCACAGTTGGTACCATGTCATCTGGATTGCAAAATTTATCTTCTCGAATGGTCTCTTTAAAGGAGGACGTAAATTATTTAAGATATGTCCTATAGTCTAATTTATGTTTTAGTACATACATTGATTCATCTTTTTAAATATTTTTGCAATGAATGAATTATTTTTCTTCTTATAACTAATAGGACTACAATTCCAAAAGTTCACGGGGGTGGAGGATGAGAACGAAGAGGAGGATGGAGAGGAGGATCCAGACGAGGACGAAGACGAAGACGATGCCAGCGCATATAGAGTCTCGCATCGCAAGGGGGTTGTAATCTCGGAACCTACAGAAAATGGAAAAGTGCCACAAAAAAAGACAATGACAAGAAGAACAAGGGGAAGGAAAAGGCAAAGGCAAAGGGAAAGGCAAAGGAAGGTGTTTTTTCGGAATGGAGGAAAAGAAAGTTTTTATAATGAATGTTGTAATGTTAAGAACTTTAGTGTCTAAATGTAAGTCATGAACTTGTAATTTTTATGTACTTGAACTTGTAGTTTTATATTTGCTGAACTAGTAGTTTTATATTTGCTGAACTTGTAGCTTTAGATTGTCATGAACTTGTATCTAACTTTCTATTGTCTTCAGCTAATAGGTTAGTGTCTTGATCTTTTAGCTTTTTAACTTTTTCTTTGATATATAGTCTTCAACTTGTAGATGTCAGTCATGTCTTGAATATGTACATTTCTATTGTTTTGAACTTTTAGCTTTATACAGGAGAGATTCATTTTTCTTAAAGATGATTACATTTAATTGTAACTACAGTTAACAGGTTGATTATATTATAATATTGATTGGAGGATCTCAAGAAGCTTGGTTGATTATATTATACTACAGGGGAATCATCTACTGTTGGCTACAGGTTATTTTTTTCCAGTATAGCAGAGTTTGCGACTACTCGACTACTTTTTTGCTACCATTGTAGTAGCAACATGGTAGTCACATGAGTGGGCAAATAACATCTGCTACTATATTGCAACTACCTCACTACTACTGTAGTAGTACAGTAGTAGTAACATGGTCGTTTTCGTAAATGCAATGGTGCCAAAATACTCTATAAGTAGTCGTGAAAATTCATAACTGTGGTGGCCATTTAGTCGCAATATGGTGTTTCCTTAGTCAGAGTCAAACCAAAAGTTGACGCTACACTATGACTATATAACGAATACGTACGACTACAACTTGCTACTACCTTACGACTACATTGTGGTCGCAGATAATTTGCGACCATCTTGGCCTGACCACATATTTTGCTACTAAATGTGGTCGCAATAGGGGATTGCGACTACGATGGCACCATCAGGGCACTACTTTACCACCTCATATTTGGTCGCAAAAACTGCATTTTCTTGTAGTGGTTGGATCGGACTTGAGGCAGGAGGTCTCTTACTTTAGAGACAAGGTACCACAAACATGCTTCAAGAGGTATTACGATAACTCATTTTGATCTTGATTAATCGATTTAAAAGTGTTATCTAATCATGTGCTTTTATATATTTAAATTTTTTAATTTCCGTTGCTCGATGTAACTAGTATGACTTGTTGCCTTAGGTCATATGTGATGCGACCTACATGCTTCTGTGATGCACTAAAGTCTAAACCATAGACTTTAAGTGGTATAAGAGATTGTTTAAATGTCTTGGATAAGATCCAAACCCTAATAGAACAAGATTTTGTGTATCGGTTGTGCGAGGACTCATCCTTTGTGCATATGATGCACGTTTCGAACTGTTTTTCGCTAAAATAAAAAGGCCCTATTTATGCACTATTTGGATTAGGTTTTTTGGATAATAAAATGTATTTAGAATATACAAATATGTCTCCAAAATAGTATCCAATTATTGGCACCAAAGTACATGAATTAAAATTCAAAAAGTTCTTGCAATTAAATTATTTTTGAATGTATTTACGGATCTGTAAAAAATTAATTTTTGCTTACTATTTCCATATCCTTAAACATGAAATAAAAATCTTACTTCAGTATAGAAAAAATCAGCAAATCGCTCGAATTTATTTTGCGTGATTTTGACTCCGTTTGCCCTAGATATTCCATATTTATTAGAGATGAGTCAGGTGATGATTGGATCATAAAGATCTCTTTTTTTATGTGTTTATCATTCAATGAAAATCAAGGAAATTATGAATTTTACCTGATTGGTTTGATTCTTAATATTTATAAAAATATTTGATTAAACATCAATGATAATTGAATGAGAGTTTCATGACAAAACCCTAGTTTATCCTACAATAGTTGTTGGACAACTTTTACATGCAAAACCAAGAACATGTTTGCTTGATATGCTTAGAAATTTTGGGTCTCAAAAGTGTTTTAATATTCCTAATATTTCTGAGTGATTACTTTATATGTATCATGTTGGTCACCAAGAACATGTGATCGATTAAACCTCTCAGTACAATTTGTACCAATTATGTTGTCTTGAATTGATTCAATAATGGTGTCATGGCCGTGGATATGCTAATGTATTACTTAATTGGTACCCTCCACCGTAATGGAAGCGCTTCCTGTTAGCATAATCTATCCGATCTGGCTTGATCTGTTTCTAGGATGGGTAGCATGAGAAGTCTTTGCGTACTTTAATCCACTAATTGCAATAATATAATTGTACAAATGTGAGGGTGTATACTATATAGTAATATCAAGCAAACCCTAGTTGTTTGTTGGTTTAATTGGATTGTTGATTAATTTATATGATTAAATTAATTAGATCTAATTAAATTAAACACTCCAATATAAATGGAGATGTTATTCTCTAGGAAGAATTAACCGTATGAATATGATTCATAATGATTAATTAAAATTTGAATGAGATATGGAGGCTCATGTAAATGACATCCATGGTCTCCCATCAAGGCAAAGGGTTCAGTCGCCAGGGATTGTATGTTGGAGATGCCTATCCGAAGCGATAGCTCCTGCATACAAGCGCACATGGGTTGGGTTCTTTGCTTCTCAAAAGAGTAATGCTATATATAATGACCCCAATATTGGTTCCTCATACTATTGGGGCGATATTGAATTGCGCTTGGCAAGTTCGATTCTTGTTGACAATTTGTTCAATTAAAAATGGGTCAACATCACCTTAGATATGGTGGGCCCGGGTGTTAAAGACAAAATTGGGAAATGCAAGCTGAACTTGTAAGGCAGAATGAGTTCCTAATTCTTTTTACCAGAGTTGCAAATTATCATATTATTGGGATGTAATAAAGGTAGAAAGGAGATCCCAGATCTTTCTAGAGATATATCACTAAATATATCGCTTGATTGAAAGTGAATAAGGGAATGAACTTTCAACGTTTAAATGGCAAGACAAATTTGATTTAAAACATTAATAACCTGAATTAAAAATATATATTTATGCAAATTATCTTATTTCAGATAACATTCATTAATTCCACTCAAATCTATACTCAATCATAACCGGTACAATGGATTGGATCCATAATTAAGATGTAGTACTTACAGTTGGACACATAATGTATGTGTGTTTAATGTGCAAGTTTCCTCATGATTACGAGGATTGACAATTAAATATACAATAGGATAACGACATAGGGTTTGTATGTCTCTAACATCTTGATCTCTCATCGAATGTTCTTTGGAAGTGACATGTCGGTAATGATTGTAATTGTCAAGATCATTCTTAAAAACTTAAGAAGATATTTTGGCAAACATATTGCTCTCAACATTTAATCATGAATGACATGGGTCACTGCATTATGTATAATGGTGGCTCAATAAGAGATGATGCACTCAAAATATTTGAGTACCTGCCTGAACCTAAGTCTTTTTTGAGTTAAGATGAGTGTAGATATGATGAATGTCATCATTCTGTTATCTCCACTCAAGTCTTTCATGATGCATCATATTATTCATATTGTATGAATGGGATGAAACAACAATAAATGGTGAAATACTCTTATATTGAAGTCCCTTGAGGATACATTCAATTTAAAAGATCCTTTGTCTTAATCAATGGTTGTTTATGTGTTAAGAAAGTGTAGTGGAAGCATGGGTATGACCAATGTAAGAAGGAGAGTCAAAGAGTTGAATGTTCTTATGTGATTTCCATACATATGACATCTAAAGAGTTGGATGAATGCCAATACTGCAACAAGCTATTGTATTGATAGTATGACTATCTAGACTATCTAAGATCCTTAGAGAAGGACTTGAATAGTGCACCGGGATGTTCTATTTCTACATGTTATCATTGAAATTGACTTAATTATTAGGTAAGATTAAAGGTATGATAATTGTATCTCCTTCTAATAACACTTGCAATTGGTTGCATATGCTTTATAAGACTAGAAAGTTTTGATCTTAAGGTTAATAGTCATCCATAAGGGAGTTGATGCAATTGTTGCAATAATCTCCATTGGATTGAAAGACTATATATTTTCAGTTGGAGATCCATTAGTCTTAGAGAATGTCTCTATGACCTAGATATTAGAATACATTCATTTTTTATTTCTAAACTTGTTAGAAAATGACATACATTCTGCAATAAACCTATCATAAAGAGTTATGATGGATATATTTTAGATAGTAATCTAACATCTAGAGGACTCTCTTAAATTACAATAAATGGTTCATTAACATTTCTAATATTGGAAATTCAAACTTTAAAAGATCAATAATAGGATGAAGATCATTTGATAATGATCTATCATCAAGCCTTGGACATCTGTCTATTGATAAGATCAATATACTAGTAAGATGCTGAACTTTAGAATTTCTAAAAGTCCAAAAAGCTTACATACTTGCGAATATTATGTTCAAAGTAAAATGTCTAATATACCTTTATCTAGGAACGGTGTAAGACCTCATACTTATTGATGTATGTGGACCCTCTATAC
Organism: Ottelia alismoides; assembly: GCA_037367405.1. Taxonomy (NCBI): domain Eukaryota; kingdom Viridiplantae; phylum Streptophyta; class Magnoliopsida; order Alismatales; family Hydrocharitaceae; genus Ottelia; species Ottelia alismoides. The sequence continues at coordinate 402,998 of JAZKJV010007514.1, read as the reverse complement.
CATAATGAACACTAATGATATGTGATATCCATTAATGATTATTCATGGTATAAAATTTCTTCCTTTACCCATTAGAAACCTTTGAAATGTTTAACGATTTCACGATTTTAGTTGAGAACCAAAGTTAAAAGGAAGATGGAAATAATTTGATCTATCCGAGGCAGTGATGACCGCGAAAATCGTCTCTTTAATGGTCGATTGTATTGTAGTACATGAGATAATTTTTGACCCATAAAAACCACACTTTGGAATAAGTATACCAAGGTCGAACATGGGGACATGAGCCTCTTCATCTATTTATAAAAAAATATTTATTAATTCTTGCGTGATTAAATTCATCCGGTTAGATCTTCGTATGCACATTTTAATGCTTGAGATAGAAATAATGTGCAAATATATAATGCAAATACCATGATGCAAAGATTAAATGGTATGCGAAGACATACTAAAATGATGCATGTGTTTTAGTTTTAAACGCAATTAAATAAGATGTAATCTCAATTATATGCAAGCAATAATATACAAATATGCCCTAAAATTATCAAATTTTTGTGTAATAAATTAAAGGGTAATTTCAGAGTCATATTCAGAAATAAGGGTGATTAATGGCATTTAAATAATGAGCAGGAAATACTATATACATCAAAGATTAGCAACTATAATTCAATATCAAATCAAGAAATAAAATATGCCATTAGGTAGAGAATTAAATAAGCTTAAAAATGAAACTGAAATCATTCAATTTGGATTTAAAATTCTCAAGATATACTAAAAACAATGCAAGGGGCATAAATGTAATGAAAATGCTTAAAATAAAAAATAAATAATCATAAAAATGCCCCTAAAGGGGTATTTTTGTAATAAATGAAAGTCAGAGGGGCCCCTCTGTAAATTGTCCTGAAGCATAGGGGTATATTTGAAATTTATATAAGACAACAAGACCTTCCTGAAATTTACCCCAGGCATACACGTGAGGCACGTGCCTGGAGGACCTTATTGCATTTCTTGAAAGCTATGGAGTCAGCATTACAATTTACCCAACCCCTCATGTTAAGGCACGCGTGAGGCCTATGCTCGGGAGGCGGCCCAGGCTCGGGGCACATGGCTATAGTGGGTGCTTCGGGTGGGGGGTGGTCTATCCAAGCCTGCATGGTCGCATGATGCGACATGGCTCCATCTGGGTCGTTGGATGGCTGCCACATGGGTGCCATCCAACGACACCTGCACTTCGTGCTCCGCCTCCTGCGATAACAAGGGGACTATGCTCCGATGAGCTAGCTCGAGCTCCTCCTTTCTTCCCGAGCTCCTCTGAGGATCGGAGAAGGTCGCTGATGTACGAGCGAAGGAGATGGAAGCACCACTGAGGTGTGGTGACGACTAGAGTGGCGGGGCAGTGCAACATCATCGGAGTTGCAGCTTGAGATCAGAGATGGTAATAGAATTCTGGCCATTGAAGATGATGAGCACCTGCAAGGTTAGTAATAGCTGAAGCGTGCAATATGTGCATGCTAGTGAGGTGAATGGGGGATCGTGGCTATGGAGAAGGTGGCGGTCCTAAGTTCTCCTCCGGCGAGCCGAAGAAGAAAGGGGGGAAAAGCGGATCGGGGTCTGACATAAAGGAGAGGTTTAGAGAAGGTGTAAGCGAACATGGAGGTGACATGGCAGAGGTCATCGAATGGTTAGGATATGGTGAGATGGAGTATATGCATCAGAAAAATTAGGGGAAAGCAAAAGTAAAAGCACTGTACACTACTTGGAGGATCGAAGAGGAGAACAACGGAAGGAGGCTTGGACTGAGGTCCATTCAAAGCTCAGGGTCATCGCTAGAGCTGGTCAGTGACACTAGTAGGCTTAGCGGTGCCTGGGGCAGCTGCGACATTGCTGGGGAAGCCATGGGTCGACACCGACCAAACCACTCATGCTCATGCAACAACTCGACCTTCCGCTGTCACCAGAAGGAAGATGCTGGGTAGGGTAGTAGGTCTGAAATAGTGGACGAGGAAGAAGGGAGGCAGTTGCAGAGTATTTAAGGTTGGTGGTAGGTGTTACAAGTGAGGTGTGGTGAGTTTTTAGGCATATTAATTTAGCCCTAGAAGGTCGGGCAAGGTCATTTGAACGACCTGTAAAGATGACGGGCGTTAGGGCTTTGTGTTGGCATGATTAGGACGTAGAGAGGAGGTCAGAGGCGAATGGTAGGAGCTGAAGGGGCATGGACATGGCGAGGCGAAATGATCAGCACAGGGTTTGCGGGAGGAAGACGAAGAGGCTCCACCGTTGGATCAGGTGATTCAACAGCTGAGATAGAGGTGCGGTGGAATGAGTTAGATCAGAACATGTCAGTTATAGATCTCGATTAGATCTACAAGTTTCATGTTGACCAAAATGTCAAAAGAGGTCAGTTGTACAAGGCACAATTTTTGCAAGCATTTTAATGACTTAAAAATACATATTTTAAGGATTTTATTTTTTCTTTGTATTTTTAATTCTTTTTAAAATAAGAATAAATATATACAATATTTAATTTTCTAGGGATTTTTAATAATAAATAAATAAAGAAAATGTTAGTAGTAAAATTAGGGTTAGTTATTTAGTGTTAATAATACATTGATTATGTACACATAATAAAAGTTAATATTAGTAATTTAATTGTGGTTTTTATTGATTTGTTTAATTTAAGAGGGTAATAAATAGATTTTATAATGATGTATCTTAGATTCATCAGGTGGCCAGTACTTATTAGATGAATTCTAGGAAAACCTTATAGAGAAATGAATATCATTCCTATAGCACTCCTATTAATACACCTCGACTCAATGAGTTGTAAAGAGATGCAATTGGATCATGTTAGACATGATCTGATCAATGATGACACTTAGCATAATTACCTCTTAGTTTCCATGTATATATGTAGTAGAGACTACAATATATGTCCTTAATAGTATTACATGCAAATATTAACCCAAAACTCCTCGTGAGCTATGGTTTGGAACCAATCTTAGTGTCAGGTATAGGAGGATTTGAGGGTTGCTTTGTCCGTGCCATATTATGGATGCAAAAAAGCTGGAATCTTGCACTTGAGATTGCTACTTCATTAGGAATGTAAAGGATGGTATTAGATTCCTACTTTATGACCTTGATATTCTTAAAAGATTTCATATCTAAGAATGACTCAAAGAGATGACTTTCTTGAGAATCAAGATAAGAATGAAGTAAAGAGACTCATTGCATCCTAAGAGGATAATAAGGCTCCTAGAATCAGAAACTAAAAGGACAATTAAGATGAAACACTCAAACCTCATCAAATCAGTTTGAGGGTTGTAAGACCACCTAGAGGATATGGATTCCATGTGTCAGAGAAATCTGATAATGATCGGACTTCATATGATGAAGTTTCTGTAGATCAAGACATGGATAGATGGATGATAACAATAAAGTCTAAAGTAGACTTCATACATAAGTGTTGTGTATGGACCCTCGAGTATCCTCCTATACCATTGGGTGTAAATGGATGTTTAGGAGAAAGAGGGAACTTGATGAGAAGGTAGAGACCTTTAAAGCATGGCTCGTAGCCAAGATCTACAAACAGAAAGAAGGCATCGCTTGCGATGAGACTCGCTTTCTAGTAACCATGCTTAAAACCATAAAAATATTGCTAACTTTATCTACAGAACTTGACTGTGACATCTGGAAGATGGATGTCAAGATTGCATTCCTTAATGAATACCTCAATGAGGATATTCATATGAAGTAGACCCATGGCTTTATGATTGAAGAATGCAAGGTGTGCAAGGTAAGGAACTCTATCTATGGACTCAAATAAGCTTCTTGTAGTTGGAACATAAGATTTGATGAAATTATAAAGATTATAAATTTAGATAGAATATTGATGGATCATGTGAAGCTTAGTTGGAGTGCCATTGTGTTCATCGTGCCAAATGTAAATAAAATCCTAATCATTTGGAATGATATAATGATGATAGTAAGTGTTTTATGATCTGGTTGATCCATACCTTGCAATAAGAAGATCTCAAGGATGCCTCTTATATCTTAGTACTGAAGTTGTTCAGAAGCAAAGAGAAGAGGGTATTGGAACCATCACATTAGTAGTACACCTTGGGCATATTCCATTTTTTTTGGAAAACTCCAAGAAAAGCTTCTTTCCCTTAAGATACGATACTGACCCTTCTAGAGGGATAGCACCTCAAAGAGTTGAGGATATGAATGCCAAAGATACATGCCCTAATGCATCTACTATGGGAAGCTCAATGTGTGCTAGATGTGTGCAAAAGGTCAGATGTCTTCTATGCAATGGGAGTAGCAAAATATTACCAATCCTACTACGGAGATACAATACTAAACTACAATAATAATAAACATCTTCAAAGGCACAATATTTTTGAGATAGTGATCTCAAAGTCTTTTCTTTAAGAAATTAATACTTTATAGATAGGGATCTAAAGGTCTTACTTATATATACTGTACTAAACTTAATACTATGTCTTAATATGAGGAGATAGAGATCTCCATGAATAAAGGTTTAACTTACTGGTTATAATAACGATCAAGTCATTATGATAAAGGCAAAATAACTACTTTAGCAATATTGAGTATTGGTTGCATAAGATGCAACATTCACATTGGATGCGAGCACTAATACTAGGATATATGCAAGTACTGTAAAAGGACTTGGCGTAATCTCTCGGGAACATAGTGGCTGGTCAGCTTACAAAGCTATTTTTTTAAATAGCTTATGATTAGCACATGAGAGTGGGATTAAAGATTAGACCATTAAATGGCTCTTTGGGATATTGGGATATTGTTGGATGTGTGTGACGCCCCGCCCCTCCGGCTACCGAAACCGACGGGACGGGAGCGTCGGACCTACGGTCCAAATACGCCCATGATCTATGATACTCAGCAAACCATCTTATGCACAATAGATTAACATTTGAAATATAAATAACAACGGGAGAATAGAATAAAATGGAAAGAAAAATGCAACATCCATTCTCATTAATACTCATCAAGTCCATGTCCATGATATGAGATACATCAGAAAATCTCAAACTTTGTAGAAACACTCTCTACATATCTCACTACAATGTCTCTCGGTAATAACATAAAATAAAGCGGAAGTAAGTAAATTACTCTAAGCAGGAGCGCCCTGTCTGATGCAAATATGACAAAAAGAAGTCTGATCTCCTCAAAAGAGCACTACTGTGGCGGTTGTTGCTCAGGTACACCTGTTGGGTTCACACGAGGGAACGTTATGAGCAATTACCCAGTAACGAGGCAAATATTATAACGACGAAAGTAGGGGTAAGAAAAGAATGTATACCCAATTTTATTTAATGGAATATGCATGTATTGAAACAATTCAAAAAGAACGCCAAGTCATTTAAAATCACATTCGATCGCAAAAATAATCGATTAAGTTCTACCACAATGATCATTGATATTTTGACAAGTTGGTTACAGCCCACAATGATATATAAATCTGGCATCCGATAATAAATTATTTATCCTTTCTCATATTATTTTAGCACACGCAAGTACGCGACTCACAGGCCTCCGCTACTCGGGAACTTGTTTGTCATCATGGATAAACCTCCAAGTATTTCAACCTCCAATTCTCCAACTTCAAACCATATCCCGGAACACCTCTCATAATAATAATATTCGAGGTAAAATTCGATGCGGCCACATCAAATTTTAATCCGAATATTAAAATTGTGTATAAGTGAGAAACCAAGAACACCAACCGCATCACCTGCCAACTCCGTCGAGCGACTCCGGATGCTACTGGGCTGCTAGGTGCAACGCGTCACCCAACTCGTCCGTTGGGATCGCGGCCTTCATGGCATCTATCCGATGCTCAAGGGTGCATGCACAATCCCTTGAAACACCTAACTTCCTCTACCCGACCACCATATACTTTCACCCATAGAATGACAAATATGTGCATAGGGTCATTATTAGTAACCGATTTGGAGTTTGAACTATTTGAGATGGTGATTGTCGATTATTAATCACGATTCAATCGTAACTCTACCACACCATTACTCGTATCTGATGGTATCCCTGTACCCATGCATTCATGTTGTGGGTGCTTTATTAAAAGAGATGTCAAACAAATTTGGATCCACAACCAGTTAGAAAAAACAATATATTGGGTGATCCATTTATACCTTGTCCATTTCTTACCAGAAGTGAGATTTATAAAAAAATTTAATCTGGTAAGATGATCTAGTGCACCATACACCAATATAAAGGCAACCCTGAATTTAGATTATTTCAGTATCCCAACATCTTAAGAACATATCCTAAAAGGAAATTATGACACAAATTTTGGTGACGATATTCAGTATCAACAACTTGAAGTGGTTGGAGGCATATCAAATTAAAGTTGGGTTATCAAGGCTTGTGATATTACGTTGTGCAAAAGTCCTACTAAATACATAAGTATAATTAGGTCATAGGTCGGCATCATGATTTGTTTAATTCGTACACTGAGCATTTAGGATATCCAGAACAGAGGTTCCTCTTCTTTAAGAAAACAAATGTCAAATGAAATGTCAGAAACGGCTCCAGCATCTTACGATAAGTGCAGCATTCATCTCATATTTTAATGAGTTTAATAAAAAAAGCCTCAATCAACTAATTCATAATAATTTTCCTTTAATAAGTTTCTTGATTTCTATGACATTTAATCCCTTTAAAGTAACGTAAGTCAAAGAGCCTATTTTATGGAAGAATTTTACTAACGAAAATTTAAACTCAAATAATCTTATTCCATGACATATAAGAGCATGTATCAAGGGAAAACTATGATTATATTACCTATATCAAATACTAATAGCTAACAGGTACATAATGTAATATCATGTATGCGTTATTCATGCCTGAATATATTATAAAGCATAATGCTAACTAGCACTTGATCTACGTTATCATCCAAGGGAAAAAAGCCGTTATTAATAATTAAAACTAATAAACTAATGGATGATTATTGTCCTATGTATGATCCAATAACGTATAGATTGAAATTCTCACTATGTATATTCAACATAATCAAAATTAATGTGAGAAAGTACACCACTATCGATCATTAATGATGAATAGTTCTATCACATATGGAATTCGATCTTCCACAAGTGAGAGGGATATATCTTTAACAAAAATATGATATAGTGGTACAGATGTAGTTGAATTCTCTAAGAAAAATGCGATGTATGTATGAAGATAATCACTTAAACCACAATCTGTTGGAGGATAATATTTATGTATCTCAAAGAACAAGAACCACGGATATACAAAAGAATGAGATCACTAATAATCATCAATCCATCGACTCAAAAAAAACAAGGCATGATACCTAAGGCTCTAACAAGATTCTCAAATTATATGGGAAACAATCGTGTGAAATCAACAGCAAGAGGGGGGTATTATCGTTACCTCCGAGGATGTTCCCTCGGGATCTCCTCTCATATGGAATGGTATTTCCGTCGCTCGATCGCAGCGCGGAGGCGTGCACCACGGTGACCTTGAGCTTTCCTACGTGATGGTGGTCGCAGATCCTCGATCGGAGGTCCTTCTCCGACGTCAACGGCGGCCCTCCAATGACTTCACTAACCAAGATGGTGGTGCTCCAATGAGAGGGAAGGATGGTGGTGGCTAGAGCTTTTAGAGAGCAGCCTACCATCTCCTATTTATAGAAGGAGAGGTGAATTTGGATCTCTATTCGGATCCGGTTCGGATCCATATATGGGTCCCGACTATGATTCTTAAAACAACGATAACTTGAGCTAGGAATATCGGAATTAGGTGTTCTTAGGCTCGTTGGAAAGATCTCGACGAGATCTACGCAATGGTGTGATTATTTAAATTTTTCAGATGTCAAAACTTCAGATTTTTGAAAAAAAATTCGAGGTTTCACAATGTGAGCCCATGACGAACCATTATGCAGTAAATGTTATTACAATTCACTTGTTAATATGAAATTAAGAGTAACTAATTTGCATAATATGTCCCTTAGTGCAATTAAGGTTATGTACCATGAAAATCTTAATAATCATACAATTGTTGATTCAGTGGTTGAATCATAGAGGTTGGTGCTTGGATGATATTAAAAGAGTTAGATTGAGGACTCATCAAGCGCCTTCAAGAGATTGTTAAGAAAGGATCTTCATCCTGAGAAGTAGATGGAAATCCTTCTCTAAAGGCTGATGTATGACCGACCTCTTGATGCTAGTCCTTTACATAGGAATAAAGATCCAGAGGTGTTAGATAAGTTACGTCAAAGAGTTGACTTAACGAGATGGAGATAACCAAGTCTTACATCATATACTATCACGATATAAGCATGCATCCTCTGACTTGAGACAAATGTATTACTATATGTCCAAGTTTGTACATTTGGTAGATAAATAGGTTGATGACCTTTTCAAGGTCTATACACCAGCATGCTAGTGTGCATATAGGGGCATATGAGTAATGCGATCTCTTAAAGGTATCATATAGGTTCATTATTGAATTGAAAGACATGAGCTCACTCACGAGATATTGAGATCAAATTCCATGCACGTTCTTCTTGCTTTGGAAGATTGACTTAATTTGTAGGTATGATATATTTTTTTGGAAAGTATATGATCGATACCAACTCCCACTGATCAAATGAGAAACTTAATGATAAAACCCTGAAGGATACAATTCAAATGTGATCTAAAATTTCAGGTTTATTCAAGGTCTTCCAGTATGCAAGATGTACAAGTATTAGGAATACTTGAGGGTGATGTGATCGTAAACGATTATGAAACCATGACACTTCCATTCCGAGGGAGTGATGAAAAATGTTTGGATTTTAGTGACTCCTTTCAATAGAAAAGTAACATAATCTTATTCTAAATGTTGGACAATGATCTGAATGCAATTCAGATGCAATAAGAAGATTAGATTTACGGCTTTGATTCAATCAAACACCTTTCAGAGGTCTCCAAGATCTAGATTTGATAATACAATCTCAATATCTAAGTCACTATACATGGAATGTACAATCGCCCTATCCTTATCTCCAAGTATCTGTGGAGAAAGTGCATTTTTCTTGAAAGAGTTCAAAAATAATTCTATTGTTGATAATGTATCTGAGCATTGAGGAAAAATGATAATTAAATGTGCTTTTATTATTATTAATATGGATATGATTCATATTATTTGGACACATGGGAATAGTCATCCAAGATAATTAAGTATGATTTAATTGTCAAGGATATGGTTAATGTGCACATCCCTATCCATAATAATCATAAATATTAATAATAAGATTTATAATATGTTAGAGAGATGTTATTGTAAATAATATTTATGAATTAAATGGTGATTTGAATTGGATTCACATTGCACAATTAATTGAAAACACAATTTGCCTTTTGTTTTAGATATGTGAATATGATTCACAATTTACCAATGGCATGATTGAAATTATCACAAAAATAATTTGGAAATATTTTTGTGAATAATTATGCAGCAAATGTTGTTGCACGTATGGAATTTTGGAGAGATATGATATCTCATCAATTAGGAAAAGGAGAGCCATCTTCCTCTTTTGTAGGGTGGACGACCATGGAGTACTACTCCATGTATGACCGCCCACTCTATTCAGGGAAGGAAGCTTTTCCTCTTTCCTTTATTTCCATATGAAATTTCTTTGAATTAAATTGAATGTGTTGTAAATTATTTGCAACAAATTTAATTTATTTTAAATTTATTATTTGTTGTTGCAAATTTATACAACAAAATCATGACCATTGATTGAAAGCACAAAATAATCAAGGTCCTTGATTATGAGTGCACATCGATTGAGATCCATGGACAACCAATTTAGTATGAAAGGAGGGGTAGCCCTAGACTTTTCTACTTTTTACGACACACATGAATTGCAAGAGTAATGACCAATTAATCTCCATTTCGTCACGTTTATTATTTCATTTTGGCACTTAAACCTTAGCTAAATGCATGTAAATATCATTATTTTGCACAAATTAACATCTCTTATTTGTTGTATAATATTGCATAAATTACTATTATAAAATAAAAGAAAAAAGAAAAGAAAAAAATAAATAAAATACCAAATGTATTTTATGACCCGGAACCCCGAGATCAAGTCAAGAATCGATTTGGTAGACAAGGAATAAAGTAGGCAGAGATAGGCAAAAAACACAATAAAGGCCCTCATTTTTATTCTTCAATAATTTATTTTTTGTGACCTATTTTATTCTTTATTATTTATACCTCAAATCAATAAACTTTGTACTAAAGTTGTAGATAAAAATACATAGTAAAATACAAAATTTATTTCACATAAAAATAATACAAATTGTACATTCTACATTCATAATAAAAAGCCAAAAATCCAAACTTCCATGAACCATATCTTCTCCATATGAACTCAAAATGCATCAAAACACCTTTAATTGTATATAACTTTTTATTAGCTATTTAGTGAAGGTGTTTCACTTAATTTGGAGTTAAGATGCAAAAGCTAGGTTTTGGACCCCTATTGTACATTATACCTGAATAAAATAATTATTTTATTTATTCCTTATTTTATCATTTTATATTTTTATAATTTTGTAAATAGTATTTATAGTATATGTACATAATTAAAATAAATCATCAAAGAGACACTAAAATAAATAAGTTTATTTCTATACATAGATGAATACACTATACATACACATGTATAATAAATACATATATTTATTTAAGTGCACAAGTAACATCAGCAAAATTCCATAAAAATATACTATGTGTATTTAAATAAGTTATAAATATATAAAATAAATGTATAAAAAAATTCAAAATACAAAATAAAAATAAAATATACAATATATAGGTAATTATACCTATGATTATACATGTAAATATTAACTCATAGTATATAAGTCCATAAAAAATAAAAATAGAAATTAAATACTACATAAAATAACAAACATTTCTTATTTAATAACCTAAAATTAGTTAATTCATTTACTATTTTTTATTCATTTTACAATGCATTTTTGCTTTCCATTAATCTAGTTGGTCCACGTGGACCAACCAGATCACTTCGTTTGTTGACCCAAGTCAATTGCCCCCTCAACCTTCTCTGCTCTAGCTTCGAGCACTCAACTTTTTGTATTTTCCCAAAGATCCTAATGATTGATTCAGCTTGAGCATTGAACAAGAACTATCACTAGATCTCTGTGATGCACGTAGGATCTTTAGATCCCATCAATCTGCTTCGAATTTGCCTCCATTTGATCCACATCTTCGCCCATCGTTCTGACTATAAATAAACTCCTCCATCAACCTTTCAATTTTTGATCCCTCTTCGAGCACTGAAACCACTTGCCTTGTGTGTGAGTGTGTTTCTGGTGACAGAGAGAGCATCCCCCATGTCTGAGGTGGAGCAAGGAGGAGAGGAGGAGGTTCAAGGTGTAACTCCAATGAGGACTCTGATCCTTGCCATCAAACCCATGTTCAAGCTACATAATTTTATCTTTTCCCATTTTCTAGTTAGTTTCTCTTCTTGCCTTTCGATTCAGCATTTTGTTTCATGTACTTATTTCGATTTTGGCTCATTCAGTAGGAGTTTAGATCATCGGAGCTCTTACACTTCAGCCAAGTTCTACATCGTACTCCCACTGTTCCGACCACATGCAACCATCCCATCTTCTTTTTGCTCCGTTGCTCCATCTTTTCATCCATCAGTTTGCCCTTGATCCTTCTCAGCTCGAGGCATCGATGCTCCCTCCGACGCCTTTGTTGGAGCACCGTCGCTCCCCATCTCACCTCAAAACCCATCAATAAATTCCCAGACCAGATCACCCATACCTTGCAAAGCTTTCCATCTAACTGGCAGGTCTAGAGGCCCCTGTCTGAGCGCAGGCAGCCATGCACTCCAAAGATCCACCTTTGAGATTCGGAGCTCTTTGAGGCATCGAGTCTCTATGGAATATCGAGCCCAAGATCCTGGGCATTAGAGTAGTGAGAAAAGAGGTACAAGGAATGAGATGCGTCGATTCGAGGCAAGGGAAACTCACTATTCTAGCGAGTTCTTCCATGCTGTCTGCCAGCCATTGGATAAAGAACAACCACCGGACTGTGCAGGTGACGTTGGATTGAAGCACCCTCCACTGTCGATCTTTGCTAGAAGATCTAATCTCAACCGTTGTTGCCCAACCGTCATCGAGCGCCCAGAAAGCTTCAGTGGATTAGTGGGTGCATCAGAGCCGTATGATCGCACCATAGTAGAGGCAAATTGCATATCCAACCCCGCCTTTTTATTTATTTTTATTTGTTATTGTAATTATTTAAGTAGTATAATTATTTTTGTAATAATTATATAGGAGCCCCTTAAGCTTTAAGTGGTTTTGTGATTGGGTCAACGACAGCTCACCTCATGTGATGTGCCACGTGAGGTGAGCAATTTACCGGGGTACACACTCGATTTTTGTAATTTTAAATTAGTAAATAAAATTTAAATATCAGTTGGAAATTTGCATGTAAACCACTGACTTATATTCAATTACAAATATGCCCTTTCTAGTTTAAACATTTTTGTGTATGTTTGGATAATTTTTATAAACATCATCCATGCTCCAAAAATTATGGAAAAATATGATAAGGTAACTGAATGCATGCTCTTTTACACTATATAATTATTTTTGCATTTTATACACTTTTCCTATTTATTAAAAATAAAAAAGAACACATTTGTCCATGTTTGCATTTAAAAATAAAAAAAATACAAAATCTTTTTTAAAAATTCCAAAAATATATTTTATTTATAGTATTTTATTATGCCTCTAGACAAAATTCCTTAGAAATGGAAAAGGAAAATAATAATAATAAAGCTCCAAAATCTTTATATAAAAAATCTTCAAGAAATAAAAAAATATTCATTTCTATTTCTGAATTTTCTTCATATTATATGTTATCCATTAAACAAAGTTTTGGACTATTTTAACTCTATTTATTATTTTTAAATTCCAAAATAATTAGGCTTATTTAAAAAGTCCCCGATTTTGTGTATTTAGGACTTTAAAAATATCTAAAAATTGGTAAAAAATCTTGACAAATCATAAAAATAGTAGAAACTATAAAAACCGAAAACATTTTTTTTTTGCAAATTCTGATTATTTTCAGCTATATTTCGAATTATAATACCCCATATTGTATTATATACCGACATATACTCTTATATATATATTCATATACTCTTATACATATCTATATAATATTGTATAATATTAAAATTAAAAAGAAATTAAAAAAATCATAAAAATATATATATACATATAAGTAAAAATCAAATAAAAGTTTGTAAAACCAAAAACCCACACAAAAAGACTAAGTAGACACTTGTGTACATAATTTACTTTGGATAGAAATAATCATTAGGCTTCCATGTTTGCTCTCAGTGGTTCGACCTCTACATCATTACACATCTTTATTTGCAGAGTGAAATAATTTGTACTTCACATTTTTGTTATTCATTGATTATTCATATGCTGTGAGTACTTGTTGATTAGGCGGTCTTCTTGAGCGGTCATCTCAACGACTGTAATCTTGCCTTGTGAGGTTGTACAACCCTCTAGCAAGATTGATTTCATCTAATGACGCTGTTGCTAGGGAGCAACGTGTTGTAGCCTAATTTGTACATAGTTGTCTCTTGTTTTTAATTTATTTTCATGTACATATTCTTCTACCTTTTTCTGATTTGTGTATATTTTAGCTTTTATTTCTTAGACCACATTATTTGATTGTCTGTGCTAATACATCTCTTTGTTGTATTTGATGCGAGGGCCCGCCATGCGAGGATGACTTTTTAGGAGGTTGATGCAGGCAAGCTTGATGGAGACTGACCTTGCCCTTGCAAGTAGGAGAGGCATCAAGCATAGAAAGGAGAATACTTAGCATAGATCTTAGCTTAGGATTTTGTTTTTTCGGTGAGAGATGATTTATTATTCATTACTATTTGTGATAATACACGGACTTTGGCATTAGAGTCTAGGACATATTTTACCAAGTGTATGTTCACTTGAGGGTCCTCGTGGTTTTCTCCGAGTTTTCTTCTCCTTATCACTTTCTTTCTCCATATTTTTCTCTTTATTTTCATTTCTTTTTTGATGTTTTGAGTTTTCTGCCTTGTTTTTATTTGTTTTGTGTGCATGGAGCTCCTAGATTTAAGGACTGGTTGTATTGGTAGTTAGGTTCAAACCCTAATAAGAATCATGTTCCTATAGTCTTTTATGTTTGGATCTAGTCAAATTAATAATGGTCAACTAAGTAGACTTGAACCCACAGGTCAAGAGAGGCACCATACAATAGTAGGACCCGTTGTGGTGGGCACCGAGGCGTCTCCAAGACCTGACTCTCGAGTTCATTTCTAAATAATTGAAATTTGATTCTTCATGACTAATAAAATTCATGCTTAGGACGATTTTATTGATTGCACATCGCCTTGTAGATAGGTTTAAAATTCTGTTTTACTACGACTTGAAGAGAGAGATGGGAGGCATTGTAAGTCCTCTAACTCTGCATGCATCATTAGATTCTATAGTGAGATTTCCATCATTGAATCGACTTGCACGATTTTTCACTATATCCCTCTAATTTTGAGCACCTAGGACTTATATGAAAATTCTCAAAATCGTTAGTCGCTTGTATGAAAAATATCCAAAAAAAAGTGAAAACCTAAAAATTAAAAAAAGGGGATTGCTAAATAAACTTTGACCTTAATTAAAATCTGTAATGGATTGCATTGTTTGGGGTTCATAAAGCTCTCATTGTCTTCAGGTACCTTAGGAGGGGATCAAAACCCCTCCCATGAGCTTAGTGCGACCCGCTAAGGATTAGAGCCCAAAACCCAGTCTGTAACTACCTTGTGTAATGCCTGAATTTCTGAAGTATTTACGCTTCTATCGTACCTGGATGAGTAGGACTTGGTCAACGATGATGTTCTTGCCTTGTGTAGAACGTCAATGTTGTTTGAAAAACTGAGCTTAGGTCATGCCCTCACAGTGTTTCTGTCTCATAGTCTCATGTCTGAGTAGGGCCTTGTACGCTCACGGGCGATTCTGTTGCAAGCATGGTCTGAAGTAGTGGTTTCACCGATCGACTTCCTCACTCTCATTCTTTGGTTGAGTAGGGATCCGGGAAGAGTTACAAGGACCTCAAAAAGTACAAACTACTAGTTACAAAAGAGGAGGACACGTACTGGACACTTTTCCGGCAATACTCTCACTCATATAGGGTCAGCATCTAAGGACTTGCTAAAATATTTGCTTGAAACAACAATAAAATTGAAAAAAATAAAAATAGTTGTTCTCTTATGGCTTCACATTGTGTTGAGTTGGTGAACCAATCTTGTATTGGTGTTGTATGAATCTAGATTAAGGTTCAAATATCACGTTCTGCACATTTGTGCAAATTTTATTGATGTGTCCTTCTCTTTGACCCCCTACTCACTTAGAGCCTTACATTCTTTTGCACTCCTTTTATTCCTTGTTGACCATTGCATCTTTCTTCCTGCATCGATCTCCCTCTTGTTCCTCTAAGATGTTGACTCATGGATGGTTCAATTAGGACTTTGCCGATACCCACATCGATTCCATGAATCTGGCATCTTCAATATGTTTGAGGTGATTCCCAAGAACCCGGTTCGGATCTTGCGAACCGATCTCCAGACTCCTCGCCTTCTTTCCTTTCTACTTCCTTAAATAAGCCGGGATCACACTTGTCCCACTTCTGCCCGTTGTGGATGAAGGTTGATTACATGCCATATAACTTGCTCCATCCATAACTATATGGGATTGACCCTAATCCCAGATTCATCACTTCAGCTGGTATTCAGTTTCGCAGTTGGTCTGATTGTGATATCACTTGCATTTAAGATAGAAGTCAGACCTGGATCCCAATTCAGAGTTCATTTCATCAGACTTATACCAAGAGATGGCTCCTCAGGGAAAGGGAAAAGGATTACGACAACAGACTCTACAACCGGAGAAAGGTCCACCATTGATCATAATTAAGTGAATACTCAGTTGCTAGCTTCTATTCAGACCATCTAGCAACAACTAACTGAGTAGGCACTAGCCCATACCGCATTCCAAGACATGCTCAATGATTTGAGGAATAGAACAAGAGGAGGATAAAATACCCAACGATGACCGAGAGGATGCTGAGCAATCACATGAGGTTCCAAAGCTTTATGCTGAGATAGACTTACAATCCTGGAGACAACCATATGATCGATTTGACACACATCCCACCGGTGCATGCTCACTTTGAGCTCAAGCCTCAACTCCTTGATCTTCTTCCCGCCTTTCATTGGAACACTAGTGATGAACCTACATTCACCTATAGAAGTTTTCCCACATCTGTGGAACCATACGCTACCCTAACATCCCGTCAGGTGTAGTCTTAATGACTGCATTTCCCTTCAATCTCCAAGATAAGGCCCTATACTGGGTCAACCATTTGGGGAAGGTCGTGATGACCTAGGAGGATCTTAAGGTAGCATTCCACCACAAGTTTTACCCTCACGGTCAGCTCAACCAGATGTGAGCTCGGATTAGCAGCTTCTCTCAAGCTACCCTCGAGATTGTTCATGAAGCACGGGAGTGATTCAAAGATTTGCAGGAAAAATGCCCTCACCATGGTATACCGAAGACTAGTTTGGTACAACACTTCTTCAGGGGCATGACTACTAAGAGTTAGAGGCTAGTTGACACAACATGTGGTGGATCCCATTTTAACAAGGATGAAGATGTTGTTTGATAGATATTCGAGGAAATGGCCGAAGGAGAGGCCTCCCTCTCTTCATCCCAGCATATCAGAAGCAACCCCAGATCCTCCACAAGCATGTCCATATGGCAACATCTTAGGAAGCAGATAGAGATGAAAGATCCAACCTTAGTATCATCGGGGCCATCTTTCCAAGGTAGACCTTTGAAAAATGATCACATGACCTCGAGAAACTTGTAGTGATCGAATAAAGAACACAACATCTAGAAAAACTGGATCAGATCACCAAGTAGCTGGAGATGCTGGTGAGTAACATAAATGCTCGTCGGTTGTCTCTAGTTGAGATGAAAGAAGAGAAGTCCACATAGCATAAGCCTCAGCTCAATCTATTTCAGTCGGCAGCCCAACACGTGTACTACATGCAGACTCCCGACCAAGTCGCGCCATTGTAGCAGTTGGTGGTATACCATCCAGACATCCAACCTTCATACGATTCATTCTCCCTTCCACCACTGCCAGTCCATGAAGTAAACATCATATGGAATAACGATGCACAACTGGCATGTCCTGGTGGACAACCATAGGGACAGTCTTCTGCCATTCAATCGTACCACCAGCCTCAGGGTGGTAGATTTGTCCAGCCCCACCAACAGCCTCAATACCACCTGTCTCCACTATATCAGAATAATTGGAGAAAGAATCAACAGTACCGGCAATCACAGGACTGCCAGCACTAGCCATATCATTCGTACGCGGCTGCACCACAACAACAATACCCCCTCCTCACTATTAGCAGTACCGGCTTCCTCCACCTCAGCATCATTATCCGTCCAACCAACAAAATCCTCAACATAATTAGCCATAGCTTGGTAAGTACGGTGAACCATCCGAGGTGGTTCCTGTGAACCTGATCATCGATTGCTTGGCCCAGTTAGTAAAGGGTTTAACAGAGATGAAACAGAAGCTGGATGACCTGACGACCACCAAAACTCCAATTGCAGCTCTGGTCAAAACCAAACTTAATAATTTTAAGTGAAAAGAGTAGGTAGAATGCGATGTCCCATCTGTGCCTATAGAGTCAGATGTTTGTGATTTTATTTTGTCTAATGTTGTTACTCTCAGGAGTAGTAGGACCTTGCCTCCATTTGCAACCGTTAGAGGGAAGAATAGAGCTTCATCTAGTGAATCATTGTCTTCTACATCAACCGTGCCCTCCAGAAGTCCGGGTGAGGAAGAAGGAGTCACACCAGAAAGTCACTGCCAACCAGCAAAATAATGAAAAAAATAAAAAAAATGAAAAAGTCCCAAAAAACAATTACAGTTAAAGTGATGTTGTGGCAGCCATGGAAGAGCCAGCTCCAGCAACCGATCCAGTACCAGTCGACGGAGAAGAGACCAAGGATTTTGGATATCCACCCCATGCTAAAGATTGTTCATCTTTTTGCAACCCGGTTATACAAGATGCGTGGACATGAATATTGATGTAAATAAGAACAATACTTTTGATTTCAGTTCTGTAAATATTCCTTTTCCTGATACAATTGAAAAATCCAAAAAAATGCAATACGAAAAAGTGCATGTGTTTTAGAGACCATTAAAAATCTGTCTGTTGAATTGACTTTGATTAAAGCCATAGAAAATATGCCCGCTATGAAGAAGGGATTGAAAGAAGTGTTGGACATGTGAGCCCACGATGAGCCATTATGCAATAAATGTTATTGCAAATATCATTCCCTGATCTGAAATGAAGAATGACTAATTTACATAATAGATCCCTTAGTACAATTAGGATTATGTACCATGGCCATCTTGATGATCATATAGCTGTTGATTTAATTATTGAATCATAGAGGCTGGTGATTGGATGAAGATCTAAAGAGTTAGATTGGGGACTCATCAAGCACCATCAAATGATTGTTAAGAGATGATATCTATCCTGAGAAGGAGATGTCAATCATTTCTCTAAAGGCTGATATCTAACCGACCTCTTGATGCAGGTCTTTTGCATAGAAATAGAGATTCGGAGTTGTTAGATAAGTTAGGTCAAAGAGTTGACTTAACGAGATCGAGATAACCAAAGTCCTATGTCGTATGCTGTCACGATATAGGCACGCATCCTTTGACCGGAGACAAATGTGTTACTATATGTTTGAGTATGACATTTGACAGATCAATAGGTTGATGACCTAACCAAGGTCTATACACCGGCACGCTGGTGTGCATGCAAGGGCATATGAGTAATACAATTCTCAAAGGGATCATACAAGTTCATTAGTAAACCAGAAGACATGAGCTCACTCATGAGATATTGGGAAGAATCAAATTCTGTGCATGGTCATCTCGCTTTGGAAGCTTGACTGAATTTATAGGTTTGATATATGTTTTTTTGGAAAAGTATATGATCAACACCTGGGTATGATATATGCTTTTGAAAAGAATATGATTGATACCGACTCGCAATGATCAAATGAGAAACTTGATGATAAAACTCTCAAGTAGACAGTGTAAAATTGATCTTATGCTTTGGGTTTATTCTGGGTCTTCCAATATGCATGATGTACATGTATTAGGAATACCTGAGGGTGATGTGATCATAAATGATTGTATAACCAAGACGTTTCCATTCCTCTGGAGTGATGAAACGGGTCTGGATTTTAGTGACTCCTCTTAGTAGAGAAGTGATCTAATCTTGGTCCATGTGTTGGATAGTGATCTGAATGTGATTCAGATGCAATGAGAAGATTGGATATATGGCCATGATTTAATCAAGCATCTATGGGAGGTCCGTAAGATCTGGATTTGAGATGTGATATCAATATCAAAGTCACTATACATGGAAAAATATAATCGACCTGTCCTTATCTCCTTGTATTCGCGGAGAAAGTGCATTATCCTTGAAAGAGTTCATGGATAATTTCATTATTGATATATGTATCTGAGCATTGAGAAAATGGATAATTAAATGTGATTTAATTATCATGAATAATATGAATTTGATTCATATTATAAGGAGAGCTATCTTAGATAATTAAATGTGATTTAATTATCAAAGATGTAAATAATGTGAATGTGATTCACATTATTTGGGCACATGAGAATAGAGATCCAAGATGATTAAATGTGATTTAAGTATCATGGATATGAATAATGTGGATATCACTATCCATATTAACCGTATATATTTTAAATGTGATTTATAATATATAAAAGAGAGCTATTTGTAACTTACATTTGCTAAATAAATGTTAATGTAAATTGGATTCACATTGGACAACTAATTGAAAATGTAATTTGCATTTTATTTTGGGTTGTGAATGTGATTCGTAATTTTCCAATGGCAAGATTGCAGTATTCACAAAATAACTATGAATTATTTTTGTAGAATAATATACAACAATTGTTGTTGTAAATATGGGAGATATATAGAATCATGCAATCTTGGAGATTGCATTGAGTTCACCCTTTCCTAATAGGAGAGGGGGACATCCACCAATTCTAACAAGGAAAGGGTGGCCGTCCACTCTTCCTATATAGAAGGGGAGCCTCCTTTCCATTATCTCTAGTTTTAATTGATTTAATTATAGATTAAAGCATCTTTATTTATCAATATATATTTAATCTAAATTAAATTAATTATTGTTGGTTTTTACCAACAAAATCTTGACCATTGAAAGAAGCACAAATCAATCCCATCCATTGATTTTGTGTAGTCCATGGATTGTGATCCATGGACCCCCAAAGTACTATATAAGAAGAGGTACCCCTTTCTCTTCTAGGTTACAACACAACACACAAGCTATGAACAACAACTCTCTCATTCTGTATACGTCCTCTCTCTCCCTCTCTCATTGTGGTTGTCCACCATGGAAGCCTTAGAGAGAGTCTCCACCTCTACAATTTCGTCATTATGCTGTCGGATTGTTTGCTCGTGAATCTCTGTCTCCTTTGGTGTGCCTCGCTCATGAAGAAGACATCGTATCTCATGTGTCGAGATCAGGAGATTCGCTGCTTGGATCATCAACATGGATTGCGAGGAGCACATGTTTCATCAACGCGCTTTCAAGCGTCTCCTCCGTCGGATCAGACTTGAGACAGGAGGTCTCTTCGTTTAGAGACTCGATCCCAACCATGCTTCACGAGGTAACCCTAATACTTGTTTGTAGTTTACATGAAACGATCCGAGAAGTGTTCTTGGATCATGTGATTTCATACATGAAAAAAAAATTAATTTCCGCTGCCTTGAGCAACTAGTGCGACTAGTTGCTCCTGATCGCATAAGATGCGATCCTCACACTTCCATGATGCGCTTAAGGATCTCACCATATCATTCAAGTGGTATCAGATCCTTAGGTTGAAGTTTTCGGATACGATCCGTAAACCTAAGGCGATTTGGGTTTATTAGGGTTTGCGAAAGTTTTACCGCATTTTATTTTTGCTGCCCTGTTTTGTTATATTTTTAGGACCTGTTTAAATTGTTTAAACGTGCATTATCAATTGTATTTTGTTCCTCATTAAATAAGGAAACCTTGAGATTTGAGTTTGCGTGATTTGGAATTCCTTTTCTCAAGTTATGATCATTTTAGTGAACATGTATCTACTGTTTCATGGGCTGCGAATCATGACATAATTAATGAGTTAATTACTGTTTTTAAACGCATTTAAATGCATCCAAATCACTTATTTCTGTTGTAAATCAAATTAGCAAACTTTGGAAACTTATTTTGCGTGATTTGGATTTAATGGATTGAGATATGCTAATTTTAGTAAGTGAGGGTCACTGCTGGAAATTACTTTCCTAATCAAGAACCTTGTGATTGTCATTTAATCAATTAGTGAGATTAAATGGTTTAATTTCCTAGAATAATTATGTATAAATATTTATGAAATATTTGATGATGATAATTTCCTAAAGCCTTAACCAATAATTGACTAGATATGATCTAGATTAAAATTGGTTACTCAATCCACTTTCCAACAAACAAAGTTGCTTGAATAGGATTGGGCATTTATTTCGCAAATCTCATTATAATGTTAATAAAAAATATTTTTGATTATTATTATATATGGTATAACTTCGGTTGAAATACCGGTTATCATCTCAAGTACAAAGTGGTCTATTTTGCATTATCCTTTTCCGAGGCGGATACGATGTTTAGTCGGGGAGCGTTAGGATAGAAGGTTGCCCCGTGTGCGGTCTGTCCCACTCCGGTTGGTACTGGACATGATAGCGGGTAGGGTTAGTATAATGCTTGAGAAATCATGATGTATTTCTAATTATTAAAAATCAAAATAATACGTATTTGAGATAATACCATATTTCAAGTAACATTAAAAGAATGTTTGTTGGATATTAATTAGACCATTAATTTAATATGATTAGATTAACTAGAATCCAATTATAAAATTAAAATACTCTATTATGAGTAGAGTTGTTATTTCCCTTGGAAGAATTAATCGTAAGTAGTATGATTCATAATGATCAACTAGATTTTGAACATTATATGGAGGATCACATAAGTGACATCCATGGTCTCCCGTCAAGGCGAAGGGTTCCATCTCCAGAGATTGTATGTAGGAGACGCCTGTCCGAAGTGACAGCTCCTGCATACAAGCGCATCTGGATCGGTTTCTTTGCTTCTCGAAAGAGTAAGGCCGTATGCGTAGTGACCCCAATATCAAGTACTCATATTATTGGGGCGATATTGGATTGTGCATAGCGAGTTCTATTCCTGTTGACAATTGGTTCAATTAATGACAGATCAACATCACCTTAGGTGGTAGGTCCAGGTGTTAAAGACTGAATTGGGAATGCAAGTTGGACTTGCAAGGCGGAATGTGTTCCCGCTTCTTTTTATCCGAGTTACAAGTTCTCATATTATTGGGATGTAACAAAGATAAGAAAGGAGATCTCAGATCTTGCTTGAGATATAATGGTAAGTAAATCTCTTACATTGATAGTGATTAAGGGAATGAACTTTCAATGTTGACAAGTCAGGACAACTTTGATATAAAAACTCCTAAATCAAAGTAAAATATATATACTTATATGAGGTAAATGGGGCTGCCCCCAGGGAGTAGCCAACTTGGCTACTCCCACCCTTATTTTTCCCTCATTTTTTTTATTTTTTTGGAAAATAAAAATTTGTATATTCATCATTATATCCCTCTCACATTCTATTAAATATTCGTCAGAAACAGAGACTCCTACGGCCTCCATCCAAACATGGTCGATTTAAAAAATCCTGCGACCGTTAAAAAAATGACATCTGGATGGAGGGCTTAGGAGTCTCTGTTTATGACAAAAATAGAATGTGGGAGGGATATAATGATGAATATACAAATTTTTATTTTCCAAAAAAATAAAAAAATGAGGGAAAAATAGGGGTGGGAGTAGCCAAGTTGGCTACTCCCTGGGGGCAGCCCCATTTTACCCATATAAGTAGGGTAAAATGGGGCTGCCCCCAGGGAGTAGCCAACTTGGCTACTCCCACCCCTATTTTTCCCTCATTTTTTTATTTTTTTAGAAAATAAAAATTTGTATATTCATCATTATATCCCTCCCACATTCTATTTTCGTCAGAAACAGAGACTCCTAAGCCCTCCATCCAGACGTCATTTTTTTAACGGTCGCAGGATTTTTTAAATCGACCATGTTTGGATGGAGGCCGTAGGAGTCTCTGTTTCTGACGAAATTTTAATAGAATGTGAGAGGGATATAATGATGAATATAAAAATTTTTATTTTCCAAAAAAATAAAAGAATGAGGGAAAAATAAGGGTGGGAGTAGCCAAGTTGGCTACTCCCTGGGGGCAGCCCCATTTACCTCTTATTGCTATCATCCATCTTTCCACATCATGATCTACAAAAACATCATCATATGAAGTTTGATCATCATCAGATTTCTTTGACACATGGAATCCAGATCCTTTAGGTGGTCTTACGATCCTCAAACTGGTTTGTTGAGGTTTGAGTGTTTCATTTTAATTATCCTTTTATTTTCTGATTCTATGAGCCTCTTTATCCTCTTAAGATTCAATGAGTCC
This sequence comes from Ottelia alismoides, assembly GCA_037367405.1. NCBI lineage: Eukaryota > Viridiplantae > Streptophyta > Magnoliopsida > Alismatales > Hydrocharitaceae > Ottelia > Ottelia alismoides. The sequence goes on along the minus strand of JAZKJV010007514.1, from coordinate 379,167 downwards.
ATTTGCTTCTCTTATTTTGATTGTCAAGATAATCATCCTATTTGAATCATATTCTTAGATATGAAATATTTTAAGTATCTCAAGGTCTTAAGGTAGGAATCCAATACCATCCTTTTGTATTCCTAATGAAGTAGCGATCTCAAGCGCAACATTCCAGCTTTCTTGAATCCATGACATGACATGGAAAAAACAACCCTTAAACCCTCGCGTGCCTGACACTAAGATTGGTTCCAAACCATAGCTCACGAGGAGTTTTGGGTTCATTTTTGAATGTAATATTATTAAGGATATATATTGTAGTCTTTGCTACAGATATACATGGAAACTAAGAGGTAATTATGATAAGTGCCATCATTGATCAAATCATGTCTAACATGATCCAATTGCATCTCTCTACAACTCCATTGAGCATAGGTGTATTAAGAGGAGTGAGATAGGAATTATATTCATTTCTTTATAGGTATTCCTTGAATTCATCTAATGGGTACCGACTACTTATTATAGATAAAATTATTTCTATCTCCATCTTCCTTCAAACTTTGGTTCTCAATCAAAATCGTGAAATCTTTGAACATTTCAAAGGTTTCTAATGGGTAAAGGAAGAAATCTGATACCATGAATAATCATTAATGGATATCACAATTCTTAGTGTTCATTATGGTATAGAGGGTCCACATACATTAATATGTATGGGGTCTTACAACATTCCTTGTTAAAGGTGCATCTGACATTTTACTTAGAACATAATATTCACAAGTACGTAAGTTTTTTGAACTGTTAGAAAATCTAAAGTTCATTTTCTTACTAGTATATTGATCTTATTAATAGACAGATGTCCAAGGCTTGATGATAGATCGTTGTCAAATGATCTTCATCCTCCTACTGATCATTTAAATTTTAAATTTCCAATATTAAAAATGTTAATGAACCATTTATTATAATTAGTAGAGACCTCAAGATGTTAGATTACTATCTAAAATATATCCATCATAACTCTTTACGATAGGTCTATTCCAGAATGTATGTAAATTTCTAACAAGTTTAGAAATAAACAATGAATGTATTCTAATATCTAGGTCATAAAAACATTCTCTAAGACTGATGGATCTTCCACTGAAAATATGGTCTTCTATCCAACAGAGATCATTGCAACAATTGCATCATCTCTCTTGTGGAAACCTTGAGATCAAAATTTTCTAATCTTTTGAAACATATGCGACTAGATGCAAGTGTTATTAGAAGGAGATACAATTATCAGACTTTTAATCTTACCTAATTAGTAAGTCAATTTCAATGATGATATATAGATGTAGAACATCCCGATGCACTATTCTAGTCCTTATCTAAGGATCTTAGATAGTCTAGATAGTCAAACTATCAATACATTGGCTTGTTGCAGTATTGGCATTCATCCAACTCTTTGGATGTCAAATGTATGGATGTCACAGAAGCACATTCAACTCTTTGACTCTCCTTCACATGGGCCATACCCATGCTTCCATTTCGCTTTATTAACACATAAACAACCATTGCTTAAAACAAATGATCTTTTAAACTGAACATATCCTCAAGGGACTTCAGTATAAGAGTATGTCATCATTTATTGTTGCTTCATCCTATTTATACAATATGAATAATATGATGCATCATGAAAGACTTGAGTAGGGATAACAGAATGAGGACATTCATCATATCCACACTCATTTTAACTCAAACAGGAATTAGGTCCAGGCAGGTACTCAAACATTTTGAGTGCATCATGTCTTATTTAGCCACCATTCTACATAATGTAGTGAACCATGTCATTCATGATTAAATGTTGAGAGCACATCTGTTTGGCAAAATATCTTCTTCGATTTTTAAGAATGGTCTTCACAATTATGATTATCACTGACATGTTACATTCAAAGCACACTCGATGAGAGATCAAGATGTTAGAGACATACACACACCCTATGTCATTGTCCTATTGTACATTTTACTGTTAATCCTCATAATCATAAGGAAACTTGCACATTAAATCCACAAACATTATGTGTCCAACTACAAGTACTATATCTTAATTATGGATTCAATCCATGGAACTGGTTATGATTGAGAATAGATTTGAATGGATTTAATAAAGGTCATCTAAAATAAGATAATTTTCATTAATATGTATCTTTAATTAAGTTTATTAATGTTTTAAATCAAAGTTGTCTTTCCTTTTAAACTCTAAAAGTTCATTCCCTTATTCACTTTCAAATCAAGAGATATATTTACTGGTATATCTATAGAAAGATCCAAGATCTCCTTTCTACATTTATTACATCCCAATAATATGATAAATTTGAACTCTGATAAAAAGAAGCAGGAACTCATTTTGCCTTTCTAGTCCAACTTGCAAATCCCACATTCGATCTTTAACACCTGGGCCCACCATCCCTAAGGTGATGTTGACCCATTGTTAATTGAACAAACCGTCAACATGAATAGAACTTACTACGTGCAATCCAATATTGCCCCAATAATACGAGGAACCAATATTGGGGTCACTACACATACAACCTTACTCTTTCGAGAAGCAAAGAGCCCGATCCATTTGCGCTTGTATGCAAGAGCCATCGCTTCGGATATGCATCTCCAACATACAATCCATGGCGATTGAACCCTTCGCCTAGATGGGAGACATGGATGTCATTTACATGAGCCTCCATATCTGATTCAAATTTTAATTAAGCATTATGATACATATTATTATGTTTAATTCTTCCAAGGGAATAACATCTCGATTCATATTGGAGTGTTTATTTCAATTGGATCTAATAAATTTAATCATATTAAGTTTATCTAATCATATTAAATTTATCAACAATCCAATTCAACCAGCAAACAATTAGGGTTTACTTGATATTACTAAATAGTATACACCCTCACATTTGTACAATTATATTATTCCAATTATTAAAGTACGCAAAGACTTCTCATGCTACCCATCCTTGAAATAGATCAAGCCAGCTCGGGTAGATTATGCTAACAGGAAGCGCTTCCATTGCAGTGCAAGGTACCAATTAAGTAACCCATTAGCATATCCACAGCCTAGAGACCATCACCGGATAAATTCAAGACAACATAATTAGTACAAATTGTGCTAAGAGGTTTTATCAATCACATGCTCTTAGTAACCGGCATGGTACATATATAGTAATCACTCAGAAATATTAGGAATCAAAAAACACTTTTAAGATCCTAAATTTCTAGGCATATCAAGTAAACATGTTCTCATTTTTTCATGTAAAATTCTCCAACAACTATTGTAGGATAATCTAGGGTTTTATCATGATACTCCCATTCAGTTATCATTGATGTTTAATCAAATATTTTCATAAATATTAAGCATCAAACTAATCAGGTAAAAGTCATAATTTCCTTGATTTTCATTGAATGACAAATACATTAAAGAAGACATCTTGATGATCCAATCATCATCTGACTCATCTCCAATAATTGTGGAATATCTAAGGGAAAACCTAGTCAGAATCGCGTGAAATAAATTCAAGTGATTTGCTGGTTTTATTCTTTACTTAAGTAAGGTGTTTAGTTCATGTTTCATGATAGGGAAACAATAAGCAAAAAATTAATTTCTTAAAGATCAATAATCACATGCAAAAATAATTTCATTGCGGGAACTTTTTAAATTTTAATTCGTGTACTTTTGGTGCCAACCATTGGATACTATTTTGGATGAATATTTATAAATTCTAAATACATTTTAGTATCCAAAAAACACATCCAAATAGTGCGTAAACATGGTCTTTTCATTTTAATGAAAAATAATTCAAAACATGCATCATACGCACAAGCCATGAGTCATATCTAAATCGATATGCAAAATCTTGTTCCCTTAGGATATTGATCATATCCAAGACCTTTATCCTAGCTCTGATACCACTTGAAGGATAGGATTTAGTCTTTAGTGCATCACAGAAGCGTGTAGGTCGCATCGCATATGTCCCAGGGACACTAGTCATTCAAGTTACATCGGGCATCGGAAATTAAAATTTTTAAATAGATAAAACCCCATGATTCGATAACACTTATCAAAAAATTTCATCTTGATCAAAAACGAGGTATCAGAATACATCTTGAAGCGTATTTGTGATCCCTTGTCTCTAAAGTAAGAGACATCCTGTCTCAAGTCCGATTCAACGAAGGTCCCACTTGTGGGTGCGTGGATGAGAAGTGTGCTTCCCCCAATCCAAGATGATTATTTGAGTGAGGGGTCTCCTGACTTCATCTCGCAAAATACGATGCCTTCTTCACAAGCAAGAATCGTCAAATATGTAGGGTATCCATGAGTAGTCCATTCGGCAGTACAATGATGTCGCAACGACTGCGATTCTCTCTAGGTCAATATGTGGATGTCAACAATATTAAGAGAGAGAGAACATGTAAAGAATAGAGAGAGTTATATTCTCTTGAAATTCATGTGTGTTCTTATAAGTAGAAAAGTCTAGTGCTATCCTATTATATTAAATTAGATGTCCATGGATATCAATCCATCTACACTCATAATCAAGGGTCTAGATTATTTTATGCTTTCAATCAATGGACATGATTTTATTGCATAAATTTGCAATAATAAATAGTCATTGATGCAAATAATTTACAACACATCCAACCCTAATCTACGGGAAGTAGTGAAGAAAGAATTTGGGAAATGGTGCCCAGCAAGTTTCCTATTTTTGACTCCAAGTGGGTGGCCGATGAATTTGTGATTCATAACTGTAAAAGTTGAAAATAGAGCTTGGTTCCCGAGTAATTAGCTGCATTTCATTGTTTATTCTACATTCTTATCATTCATACACTTAGAATTAATGTCTGCATTTTAGCATGCATGCATTTTTGCATTAAATAAAAAGCCAAATTCACTTGTGAATATCACATGTAAATTACCATATTTATCCTATTTTTATTTATTTTTATCTAACTCAAAATTAAATAAAATCAACTATATAGTCTATATATTACTAACACTAATAAAGGAAAACACATCAAAAAATACTAACTTGTAAAATTGACCAATAAAACCCTAACCCTAGTTTGAGACAAAGAACCTTAAAATGTGAATTTCTCTCTCATACAATCTCCTATTGATCCTACTGACTAATGAATTAGTGTACGTTCAATTGCCTTCAAAATAAGACCCAATTGAAAAGAATCGGAGTTCGTATGTGAAACTTGGGTCTTGGACCCCTTTGTATATTGTACATTTGTCCCATTTATTTATTTATTTTATCTCTTTTATTTTCTTAATTTTTAAAAAAAATCCAAAAAAATAGATTAAGTTGTAAATATTTATCTTATATTTCTTTAATATTATTTGTTTTTTATCTTATTTAAAAACGAAAAAAATGTAGAATACAAAAGTCCGTATTTGATACCTCTAAGATAACAACTAAAAATACATTTTGTACACATGATTTATTTTGGTTTTCGATCCTTCACGCAAATTATAGATCTCGTCGAGACGATAAACTTTTCTGTTGACTATTTTTTGATTTGATCTGTTTTGTTATTTATTTTTTATTTTTCTTTTGATTTAATTTTCAATTTTTCTGGGAGCAACATGTAGTAGCTCATGGAGCCGCTACATGTCATCCCTTATTTTTTTATTTTCTTTAATTAATTAATTTATTATTTTTATAATTTTATTTTAAACTTTATTTTATTTTTTTCCGCTTCCACATGACCATGCCCTACGCGTGCCACATAGCCCCCCTCCTTCCGCCTCTTGCACGACACCCCACCTGTACAACTGCCTGCACATGATCTCGCACCCACCTGCACCTACTCCCATCTCGTTCCCCAATCGCCTCTTACTCCCGCTCTCCTCTTCCCACTCCCCGCACACTCCCCTCTCTCCACAAAACTGCGACCTCCACCCTTCTCGCCTGATGCCAACCACCCATAAAAGGGCCAGACCACCTTCGATCGCAACCCATCCGCCACCGGGGAGAGGAGTGATCCATCCCTTCCACGTCGACGACTTGAATCGAGAAACGATGATTGCATTCTGAGTCCTGGTGAGATCTAGGGAGTTTGACTTCCTGCCGTAAAGCTCCATCGAGCTTCCACCAAGCTTCTCCAATGACCTTCACCAACCCAGATAAGGTGATAATCTTGGGAAAAGAGCTTCTTCGAGCTCTCGATTATGTAATCTCCCAAGTGAAGAACTTTGAGGTACCGTTTCTTGTTCCCCCCTCTTCTTCCCTCTTTTTCATCTATTCTTCTTCTTCTTCTTCCATATTTTGCCTTTTCCTTCTCCTTTCTATCCATCGTTCGCCATTCTCATCGAGGAACACGCCGTGCAACTCTGCACCATTCGACTACATCGACCACCACACCCTCCTCCTCATGCACAACAAAATGACTATAATGGTTGACCACACCCTCACCACCGTGCGTCTCCATCACCATTAGCGTGCCACCGCCAACATACGCAGCACCCCCCACGGGTAGTACTCACTACTGGCCTTCATTGTCACCGTCCAACCTCATACTCTAGGAGGCTCTGCCAGGCTCTGCACACGTCTCTAACACCTCCTGTCTGGGGCCAGGAGTTGTCTTCATTGCACTTCAACTCTTCCCACCTCGCATCAACGTGCCTCTCTGGTGCAGTTCAGCAGTCGCACCAGCCTCAAACCCCTTTGCTCGGGGCTTGAGCTATTCATGCTACCATGTGCACCCACCTCGACCATCGCCCTTATCATCGCCTTCGATGAGTGAGCGTCCGTAGTGCAACCACCAGACCTACTTACACCGCTCGATCGTGTGTCGATCGAGCCCTCGATTTTTTCCTCTCATCTCACCGCTCTCAGCTTTTCGTCGCTTGCCTTGGGCTACGAGCCTCTTCCTCCTTCAGTCATCTCGTCACCCCTTATCCCCTCTACACGTGCATAGCATGTGAGGGTGGGAGTTATTGCTCCTGAGCCCCCACGAGATCAGAAATTAGCAAGGCGCCCCTTCCGTAGCAAGGGCACGTGCTGCGTAGGTGCCCCTTTGGAAAATTGCAAGCGACCCCACCTCTTTGCAAATTTGCAAAGAAGCCTTACTGACGAGGAGCGCATATGCTTCGCATGTGCTCGGTGTAATAATTAAATTCAGACCCCCATGAGTATTGGAAATTCCATTGCAGACCATGTGCATTTTTCAAATTCATTTTAGTTCTATAATATTGCTTTTATGCCCCTATCTTTCGGCATCATTTTAATCCTTCATTTAGCATCATTGTATCATTTTAAAAATTTCTCATTGTAGAGCTAGTTATGATGATCATTGTATATGTTTGATTGAGTTATAATGAGCTATGATTAATTTAATATAATTATTTCAGTTGAAAATTGTATAATTTACCCACTGCGTGCTATTCAATTCATATTAAATTAATAACTGCTTCAAAAATTCTAAAAAATTCACAATAGCTATGTACATTGTACCCAAATTTCATGTTATTTGCATGCATATCTAGGATGGAATAAAATGAATGGTGATTTTATTAACTGTTTTTTAATAGACTGAAAAATCATTATATTTGGGGTTTAGAATTTTTCCTGGTATCTCTCACATAGACTTATCTAGGATAATTTTATTTCAGATAAATAAACTGGTTTAATAATTATTTAAATTAATTTTTCAAAATCACCTAGTCTGCATATTTACTTTGTAATTCATTCACATTGCACCTGAAAATTCCAAAAAATCACTATAGATTTATTTCATCAGATTTCATCTTTTAGACATGTTTCATAATTTTTGGACTTTGATTGAATGAAAATTTCACTTTAGTCCCTGAACTTTGCCAAATTCACATTTGCTCCATTAATTGCATTTAAAAAATAAAAAAATATTCCCTGAAAACCTAAGTTTTAGATCGGCTATAAATCAACTTAAGGAGACAGTGGCCTCCCTGAGTTCGACATTGGGCTAGCCCAAGTATAAAAAATTTAACTCCTTGCTTTCATTGGATAATTAATTAGTGATTTTTTATTACTCCAAATAGCTTGTCTACAACATTCACAATAAAATTAATTTCCACAAATAAACTAGGTCTTTTGTAGGTTCATCAGATGTCATTTTTGCCAAGGGGCAACGACTTAGGTTAAATCTTAGAAAATATAGAAATTAGGTTTTCCACCCCTGGGTAGTCTGACCCCTACTTTTTCTTGTAATTATTTCTCTATTTGTTTTTCTTACATTTTTTATTTATTTTGTTTGCTTTATTTTTATTTATTTGTTTTCTGTCTATCTCTCTGACCACCATCTTATTTTTGTGATAGGGACCCTACGTGATGGAGCAGCCTCTTATGTGGCTGATGAATCTGCATCTCATCATCTTTATTCATCTATTTTAGCTTACAATCCCTTATAAACACATGTATATAATACTAAATCCATATTCTTACAAACCTGCTTCTCTGTGTAAATATTGTACATATATATTTTTTTAATCTAAAATAAATAAATAAACAAATAAAGGAAAAATAAAGAAAATAAAAAATACTCTATGTATAATTGTTACAGATTAACCCGATCCCGAGAGAAGGTCAAGACTTGACCTGATCGGCCAGGAATAAAGTAGGAGAGATAGGGTCCTTAATCAGAAAATAAAAAATGCTTGTAAATACTTTTTTTGAGTATATTTGTATAAAACTTACACTATTATATTTGTACATAAATTGACCTAAATTAAATAATTTTCAAAATAAAATTGTAAATAAAAATGTTTTCTATATAATAAAAAAAATTGCAAAATAAAACCATAGACAAAATAAAAGTAACCACATCAGGAAAAAGCCATAAAGCGATATTTGAAAGATCAATTTCAGTTCCATATGAACTCAAATTGAATCAAACTCACTTCCATTGTATTCTAAATTAAAATATCTCTAAAATGGCTACGGTTTCATAATTTTTGGAGTTACATTTGAAAGATAATTTTCAGGGTGGTTTATGAAATTTTATCATTTATTTATCATATATATTTATTTTTGTACATATTATATTTTTAAATAATTGTAAATATTTTATAATATTTATTGAAAATAAAAATAAAAAAATTCAAATAAAAAAACTAATTCCCTTAATTAGCTATGTATATAATTTTCCATTTGTATATAGTATATTTTTATAGTTAATTCCCTTAAATAACCGGCACAAAATAATAAATAATTAACATTTATTATTTAATTTAATAAAGTGATGAAAATAAATAAATAAATAAATAAATTATGTAAATAATTTTATTAACTCCACCACTAACTTCCCTTCTTATCTTTATCTCATTTCAAATTTTCCTTATCTTTATCTCCATTCAAATTTTTGAAATTCAAATTCAATTATTTTCCTATTAATACGACTCCTCCTCCCTCATGTTAATTTCCTCAATCTTTGGTGAGAGGAGCCTAATTTCCAAGAACTTCTTATTGTATAAAGGTGCCTAGCCTTCGAGCATTCCGGTGACAGCGAGTCGGCTTTCGTCGAGGAAATTACAGCATTTTCCGCTCCCATGGTGAGATCTATTTTTCCTTGTTCTTAACCTTGGTTAATCTTAGTTTAATTTTTGCATTTTTAATTCATCATTTTTTTCTAAACTTTAGTTAATCATTTTTAATCAACCATCACGATTCGATCCGCCATCGATCTCACTTTTCCATCTCATATTCTTGATCTCTCCACGTTCATGTTCTACATCACACAATCTATCAACTCCTACCGTGTACGGTGGCCGGAGACACGGATTCAATCTCTGACTTCACTAGATCCAACATCATTCATTTTCTATTTATTATTATTATTTGTTTTCTTTCTTGACGGTGCCGTCGTGCTCGTATCGGATTTATCCTATTTTATTGCAGGTTCAAATATTTTTTAAAAAAATATAAAAAAATAAAATTTTTAAAATATTCAACTTCTGTTTATAAAAAAATAAAATAAATAATAAATAAAAATAGCTGCAGGCGCCGCCCTCATCTCCCTCAGTCGGCGTACGCCACTCCATCTCTACTGTAGTACGGTTGCGGCAATTGCTTCTCTCCACCGACAAGCACCCAACTGCCAGCGACGTCTATCCACCAACCACCACCGGCCACACGAGGGTATGTGTCACCCTCCTCCATCGAATGCGTCGTCGCGCGAGCATGCACCGCCATCTAGTCGTTGACTACTAGCGCGTGGAGTCCTCTCCAGTACAGCCACCTGCGACTTGCCACCGTGCGAGGCCCTCCACCGCACGAGTTCCTATGCCATCGCTCTAGAACCACCTCCATCACCATCGACTGAGAACCATCCACCTCCATCGAACAATGCCACACTCGAGCCTCAATCGCTGCTTGGAGCAGTGGCCCCACTCATGAACACCGACGTCTGCCCACCCGCCATCTGCCGATCACGACCGCCTGCGCAAAAAGCCAACAATGCCCATCGCTCTCTAGTCCAGGATTGGGCATGTGTCGCCGCAACCTCCCACCGACCGCAGATTATCCCAGCCCGCCGACGTGCCACTCGTCGTGCTTGTGCGAGAAAAAAAGGGGTGGCACCCATATGCCTTTGGGTGTGAAAAGAAAGGAACGAAGAACAGAGAAACCTAGGGGGAACAATAAAATATTTGGAAAAATTTCATTACACCCCCTAGAGGTTTCCAAAATTTGCGAAAACGTCCATGCTAGAGACAATCGCGTGCGTAGCACGCACACATTGTGTAATTTGCACCTTTCCCCTTATTTTATTTTCTGTTATATTTTTATGCAAAAAATTTAAATATTTACTTTTCAGTCCCCATGTTTCCAAACATCAAATTTTATTGATATTTTCATTGGAATAAATACTTTTGTTTGTAAATAAATTTTGCAAAAATCATGTTATGCTTCTGATTTGTGTCTCCTCAATGTTTAATTTTCTTATTGAATTTTATTTTATTTTATATTATTCAAAATTCAAAAAAATGATAATTTTTACTGTTTAGAATTTGAAAAATCATAAAAATTCAAATAATGCGTTGAAAATTCAAAAAATAGATAAGTCTTCTTTTTGGACATTTTAATTTTTTTCCCAATTTTCACTAATTAATTATGTTTAACATCTAAAAAATTATAAAATACTTAAAATCTTAAAAAATTGCAGAAAATCGTAGAAAAATCCAAAAAATAGTGATTTCAGTTCCTGTTTGTAGATAATTTCCTTTAATTTATAGGAAAAATAATTTTCATGATTTTTGCATTTATTTGGTGTTTTTAAATTGGAAAATAATCTTGTTTGCTCACTGTTTGCATTTTCCCATGTATTTATTCATTTCGAAAGTCCTAAAAAAATCTAAAAATCTTTGAAACATTATAAAAAAATAGTAAAAAAATCATCAAAAACATACAAATATTTTCTTTAGGGATTGTTGATCTTTTTTATCATATTTGAAAAAATGCATTTCTTTTGTGTATAATTTTTTTTTGAAAAATAAATTTTCGAAAATTAAAAATTTGTAAAACTAAAAATCATTGAAAATTTGAAAATCGAAAATTAAAAAATAGAATAAAAATTAAATAGATAAAAATTTCACAAAAATCTATATAGTTAGCATTTGAGATTCCCTTCTTCTCTTAATTGATTTTTTTATTACGTGAATAACCCTCAGGAATTGTGGCCTCTCTATGTTCGATCCTGTTGTTATACTTTTTTTATTAAACAAACATTCATTTGTTGGAGGGTCTGTTTCGCCAAGTGTCGGTGCACTTGGGGGACCTTACCAGTTTTGTTTTTCATCGCCTTATTTTTCTTTGTTTAACAAAGATCATGAGCTACCTATTGATTGCTTTAATAATTTTCTTGAACCGGGTAATTAACTAGGTCCAAAAACCTTAAACAAGAATTTTTGTACCTATAGAATAGATCATAATTGGACTTAGTCAAATTTAATGGGTTCTTTCCTATTAATAGAAGCTATTGTTAGGACGGTTCACTTGCATCATATATGTTAGTTTATTTTTTCTGTATTTAAATTCTATGCAGATCACCCTGGATGTAGAGTGCTGGAGACAGGGTATGCTTCTCTAACCCCTACATGCATCATTGTATTTAATCGTGCATTGCATTTCTGATCTCCTTCATTGTTTTTACTCATATAAGTTAAAAAGGAAATTGGACACTCGGTAGATGATTCATTGAAAATATTCAAACCAAGTGACAACTGCCTAAAAGTCGGGACTGCTAAAGAAAACTAGACCCTAAAATAAACATAAGGAAAAATTCTTATTTTGGGGATAGTAACCCCCTCATTGTTTGATTTATTTTCAAAGTGAGAGAGGGATGATACTAGGATAAAGCCACGTCCGGCTTTTCAGACAGACTATTGGTTCTCCAAAAACAATTAGCCACTTTTCAGTGAGGACATGCAGGTAGTAGGTAAATGGTCTGAATTTTCTTAGCAAGAGTGGGAGGTTTAGACGACTCTGTGTAAGTCTCCGTCCTCACGTAACACAGTTAGCCTTATTACGGTTCTACTTATATTGTATGAAAGTGGATGCAACTAGTCGTATGAATCAGGCCAGACTGTAGGGAAAGACATGCACCCAACATCTCATTAACTCTTTCTAATATTTATTCTCACCAAACTCTAAAAATTGGCATGCAAACGGACTGAACCTTCACGGTCTTCACATTGCATTGAGTTGGTGAATTGTGGGTTTGTATTGTGTTTGATTGCTAGTGGTTGAGATCCTTCTGCGCAATTTGCGCCTTCACTCATTTTCACTCTTGCATTGACCCCCGTGCTCTCGCATCCTGCGAATTGATTTCGAAGATGTCGGACTAGAGTATTTTTCGTTCGAACTTTGCGAACTCATTCTACACTCCAATCCATTCACCTTCTATTCGAGGAGACTCGCTAATCGAATATTCCTCTTTCTCCACTTCATCCTTCACAATATCCATCAACCCACTATTTGAGATTGGCTTTAATCTCGAATTAGTATATGAGACTCCATCATTTCTGAGAACTAATCTAGTGTCATGCACATTTTTAGAGTCAAACACCATACACTTGATGCCAGCAAAGGGAAAGGGAACCATGTCAGAGCAGAGCCAGATCAACAACACCATGTTAGCCTCCATTCAATCAATTCAATCCCAGTTAACAAAGCAAGCTAATTTTCAGATCGCATTGAGAGACATGATTCTCGAGCTGAGGCAGGACAAACAAGATAGGAGAGAGGAGGATAGAAACAATGATGGAGGTGTATTGGGGAGAAGATCTTGGCATAGAAATTGTGGATAAGCTTACATTAAAGAATGCTTATAATCCAGGGGCATGATAGATAAATTATTGGATACAAATCCCTACGATTCATGGGCATTTCGAGCTTAATCCCACTATTCTGCATCTTCTCCCAATATTCAATGGAAATATTAATGAAGAACCTTATGTACACCTCTAGCAGTTCGATCGCATTTGTGGAACAATACACTATCCAAATGTCCCATTAGAGGTAGTGAAGATGACCGCCTTCCCATTCAGTCTAATGGACAAGCTTTATATTGGTTAAATCACTTGGGGAACGTTATCACTACTTGGGAAGAGTTGAGGTCCGCATTTCTGAACAAATATTACCCGTTGGGACAACTCAACCAAATGTGATCCTTGATTGCTAATTCTCTTATATGTCCTATGATCCTATTCATGAGGCATGGGAAAGATTCAAAGATCTGATAGAGAAGTGCCCCCATCATTATATTGTAATGACAAATCCTGTGCATATTTTTTGGGGGATTTAAGCATAGAGAATCAGAAGCTGGTAGATGCCACTTGCGGGGGGGGAGCCACTTCTACAAGGATGAGGATGTCCTTTATCAATATTTTGAGGAGATGGCAGAGAGTTCAACGACTATTTCTTCTTTACGTGCTTTTCAGAAGCACCCTGTCACCTCACCTGTAGTACCCCACAAGGTTGTCAATATGACGACATCACATGAAGTGGATAGGGTGGACAACTCTGACCCGACCATCATTGGAAACCACCTATACAAAGTGGACATTATTGAGAAATGGTCCAAGGAGCTTGAGAAGCTTCAAGTGATCGAACAAAGGACGAAGAACCTGGATAAGCTGGATGAGATAACAAAGCAACTGGAGCTTCTTGTGAGTACGATTAGTGCAGTTCGCAGTGCGAGTGCAGCAACCAATACCTCTACTAGGGAGCAGACTTCTTCCACCCAATAGAGTAGCGGAGGACCATCCATAGTTTAGCATGTCTACTATGTGCAGACCCCTGATCAGGTTCAGCAGCATTCACATCAGATAGTTCTATACCAACAGGAAGTAGCCTACATTCCTGAGTAGCATTCTTCACCTCCACCTGTCATTCAAGAGGTGAATGGTATCTGGTTCGAACGTGAGCGAAACCCACCCCGTTCGTCTGGGCAAGGCCAGTTGGGTTCACAACAAGGTCAGAGATCTGACCACCAGTTTAAGGGAGGCAGATAATAGTAGTACCAGCACCAGTAGTTCCAGCCTCACTATCAGTCTTCACCACAGTTCCTAAACTAGAGACAAGGCCATCAATAATAGCTGTCTATGTATTTTCCTCATCCTAGCCTGCAACAAATGGCATATTATGGACATTATCCTACTCCTCCTCCATTAAATCAGAGTCAGTATGGTTACCAACAACCTTCACACTATCAGTCTCAGCGATAACCAGTCAATGAGCACCCTGAGGCCCCTTCAGTCAACCCAGCACTGGACCAACTTGTATTACTCATGAAGAACATGAATGAACCAACTCAGTGGATCGACAACCTAACCACCACCAAGACACTGATTCCAACATAGGTCGAATCCAACCCAACAACTTGTGATGCAAGGAGCAGGTAGCCAATAGCCCACCCATACCTGAGACAGGTATGGTCCTTGATTTTACATGTTTAACTGATGTCATTCATCTCAGGAGCGATAGGAGATTGTATCCGCCTACGCACTAGTTCGAGTTGGGAGATCAATCCACTGAGAGAGCATCATCTTCCACAACATCTCCTTCACCAGCAGTCGAGACACCCAGTATAACAACCAAATCTGGAGTTTCACTGCCTTCTACGCCACCTTCACATTCACCAGGCAGATGTAGATCACCATAAGCAAGGGAGAATATATCAGTCGTGGATTCCTCCTCTTCACCAGAAGCAACATCCCATTCTGTTTTTAATTCAGTTTTTCCTTCACCTATTTTGGACAACACTGTATAGGCTGGTTCTGGTTGTCCTTTTGTACATTTGGATTCTACTTTGAATAATGGAAATGAACACTTGAATATCTCTCCTGATTTTGTGCCATTTCCTTCTACTCTTAAATATAAAAAAAATCAAAATTAAAAACAACCCTACCTGATTCTAAAGTGGTTGAGATTTTACGGAACATATTTTTCAAGATGCCACTACTCAAGGCCATGGAATACATGCCTACAATGAAAAATGGAATGAAAGAGGCATGTACACAAAAGCATCAACAAAGGTAGAACATATGAAAGGAAATAGAGAAACACATCTTGACCATGGCCACAATTTATGTCATCAGTAACCTCCCGCCTAAGATGAAAGACCAGGGAGCACCTCACATCCGTTGCCATATCTTTGATAAGGAATTTGATCATACTCTTCTCGATAGCGGTTCCTCCATTAATCTCATGCCATCATATTTTCTAATTGAATTTCGGTTAGGACATCTTAAAACAACCAGGATGATCCTTCAATTTGCTAATGGATCGATTAAGAGGCCAAGAGGCATCTTAGAGGACGTTATTGTAATTGTGCAGTGAATGAAATTCCCCGTTGATTTTGTTGTCATGGACATGGACGCACCGGCACTGTTACTCCATACCCCGATCATACTATGTCGACTATTCCTCCAAATGGCTGAAGCAATAATTGATTATGGTACTAGAGAGATCATTAGTCACTCTTGCAGTGACAATGTGAAAATTGAGACAATATCTGATCCTAGACCATCATCGCCACTACCAGCAGATGAGACAGAGAAAGTTATACCAGAATCAGAGGACTGTGATTTTTTTGTCGAATACCGAGAGACAGATCTTTTCATTGATTTCATATATACCCATGACTTCCTTTCCCATAAGGACTCTATGGAAAGCACCGTCGACATAAGTTACCTTGGAGGTCCAATTGAGCTAGTTGTTGATGGGCAGTTTGAGCTAATTTTTGATGATCAATATGAGTTTTTGGAGGCACCTTCTAATATTTCTTTAACACACTTTTCTGAGAATACTGATGATATGACTCCTTCTAAGAGTTCTGAGGTATAGTTATCTGAGCCATTCTTTGAATTTCTTGAGTTATGCACAGATGAGAGACATCTTTTTTAGATTATTGTTGAGATATCTATGCCCTTAATTTATAAGAATCCTGAACACCCTGATGAGCCCCTCCTTTATGAGCAGAGATCATTCATTGCATATCTATTAGAGATTTTACTTGTTGAGCCGTTAGTAGCCAAGGTGGACAGTCCGCAGAGTACAGATCACATACCGTCTACCAGTATAGTAGCAGAAGTTAGTGTAGAGATGATTCAGACCCTACCTGAGCTCAAGGTTTTACCATCAACGTTGAAATATGCCTTCCTTGCGTCCCTCACCCCAAATGTTTCCAGTCATCATCAGCTCGTTATTGACTGTTGAACATGAATCTCGTGTGCTAACGGTTCTTGAGAGAAATTGAAAGGCCATAGGATGAAATATCTCAGATCTCCGTGGGATTAACCAAGCTTTGTGTTGGCATCATATCTACCTAGATTATGATTGTAAACCCTCCTGTGAATGTCAGTGTCTTCTAAATAAATATCTACATGAGGTTGTCATGAAGGAGATCATAAAATGGTGTGATGCTGGCTTTATATATCCCATTTCAGATTTCAAGTGGGTCAGCCCTTTACATGCAGTCCCGAAGAAATCTGGGATTAGGATCATAAAGAATGATTGTGGTGAGGAGATTCTGACCCAGGTACCTACTTCATGGCGTATATGTGTAGATTATAGATGCCTGAACTCATGTACCAAGAAGGATCACTTTCCGATACCCTTTATTAATCAGATTATTGATAGGTTGGTAGGGAAAGAGTTCTTTTGCTTCTTGGATGGGTACTCAGGATACATCAAGTTGCTATCGCTCTTGAGGATCAGTAGAAAACTACTTTCACGTTTTTGTTTGGCACCTACGCCTGTAGATGGATGTCCTTTTGATTCTGTAATGCCCCCGCTACATTCCAAAGGTATATGTTGGCTGTTTTTGCCAACATGGTGGGTAGTTTCCTTGAGGTCTTCATGGATGATTTCTCGGTCTACAGGATAGTTTTGACACATGTCTTGCTCATTTAGATCGACTTCTTTGACATTGTTGTGATGTAAACCTAGTGCTCTCGTGGGAGAAGAGTCACTTTATGGTGGCTAATGGGATTGTATTGGGCCATGTTATTGATAATTGAGATTTGGCGAGGGTCTAAAGTAGTCCACACATGGTGGGACCACAAAGTTGTTGAGCGACCGCTCACAAAACCTCAATTAATCAACAATTAACCCACAACAATGATCAAACAATGAAAAGCGATGCGGAGTTAAAATTTATTATAACTCTACAAAAGATGTGTATAGTGCAAGTAATGTAGAGTGTCGAACAAAGTGAACAAGTAGGTAGATCGGGGCAAAAAAAGTGCTCACAAAAGTGAATGTGAAGTATTTTTCTATATATGTGCTATTTTTTGTCGGTTTTATAATATTATATTTTTTATTTGGTTTTATATTTTTATATTTTTATATTTTGATTTTTAATTTTCTTTTTATTTTTTGTATTTCCTTTCTCTTTTAGATAATAAAAAAAGTATATATACAATATAAGTAAGAGAGAGTTAATGTATATATAGAAATAGGTAAAAATAAGATAACAATAGTAAATAAAATATTTTCAGGTTTTCTATAATTTTTTACTATTTTTATGATTTTTTAAGATATTTTACTAATTTGTTTATAGATTTTTAAAATAAAAATAGCCAAAACATGGTTTAAAAAAATACTTGAAATTAAAATGGAGAACTAAAATATAAAATAAGGTAAAAATTCTCCAAATTAATTTTAAAATAAAGATAATAAGGAAAAGAAAATTAATATATAGAAAATATTATTTTTAGAATTTTTATGGATTTTATAAATTTTTATAAACGTTTTAAGAATTTTTGTATTTTTTTGAGTTTTCTTTTATATTTTTAGTTATTTTTGGTCTAAGGTCAAAAATACTTAAAATACACAAAATATTTTTTTTGGAAATTTTTCAAAAGGTTTTTATAAATTTTTTGTATTTTTTAGTACAAACAGGGATGAAAATACAAGTTTTTGATTTTTTATAAATGATAAAATGCTTCAAAAATGCAAAATAAAGATATGTCACTAAAGATAAATATAACATGAAGCTAATGTTATTTTTTTTATTTTTTAGAGGTTTATAGATGCATGAAATAAATAAAATAAACACAACGAAAATGCAACACTAGCAGGGGTATTTTTGTAAATATCGATAAGTCCGGAGGCCAAAGTGCAATTTTCCCGTAAAAACAACTGATTTTAAAAGATACAAGACTGATTACAAATAGATAAATCCGTGAGGGCTATCCTGCAAAATTCACAAAACCCCGCGTGCAGAAACACGTGCGCCTAGCGAGGACTGAAATATACTTTTCCGAAACCCAAGGGCTTATATACAAATTCTCCAAAAATATTATAACGACATAAAAATGTTTCTAGATTTAATTATAATATCTGAACGTTTGAGGGCTTGGCAGAAAATCACCACCTCACGTGAAGCATCACGTGAGGTGACGTGGACAGGACTGAAATGCAATTAATAAAAGCTTAGGGCTCCTTTTGCAAATTTTACAAAACTATATGAACGACAAATGAATGTTTAGGATCTAATATTTAAATTACAAAATCTGTTGGGTTAGTAGTGTAAAATACCCAACTCTAAGTGTGGATTAGTTGGCGGAGAGGCAATCACTTGCCACGTGTCGGTGCAGGGCACACCGATACTGCTTCGCAATCCCACGACCAAGACTAGATCTTCCAAAAGATCGGATGGTGCTGGGCATGGATGATCCAACAGCTGATGTTCAAACTGGGCGGCGGCTTTGATCCTAAGACTACGTGAGCTGAAAAATGCGAGAACAAATATATAAAACAACCTCGAGCTAGCCGGACAACCAACGAGATAGACATCAATGCCGGTGGCCGGCGAAGATGGTGGAGCCGTAACTCGGCCACGCGTGACCCTTCTAGACGGCTGGAGGAGATCCTACCACCATCTCCAGTCTAGGGCACGCGAGGAGAAGGGTTTCACTAGGTCAAGAAGGATTCAAAATTCGAATGGAGGTTCGGGTAGGTTTTTGTACAAGGTGGTCGAAGGGGCTCCAAGATTGAGGGAAATCAGGCGATGCAGCGCTACGCTCCGCGAGACGAACAATGGGCCTGTAAGATTGGTCTACGAGGAGCAAAAGTTGTGAAGAACTATCGCAGAAGGATGCAAGGAGCTGCCTCGAAAAATCCGTGAAGTTGGCGAAAAATGAGGTCTCAACGCATCAGGAGGCGGTCAGAGAGTTGACCCGCGGTCAACTCTCGGGCCCTCCTAGTTGGTCTACGCGGACCAAATAGGAAAAATCCTAGAAAACAATTTGTAAAATCAATTAAAAATAATAAACAAATTTATTAATTTTAGATTATAGAATGAAAATTATTTATTTTTTATGAATTATTTTATTATGATATTTATTTATTTTTTAGAGGTCTAAATCACAAGTTACCTTTTAAGAGCTATATAGAGGTATCTTTATCTATATATTTTAATGTTTTATTTTAATTTTTTATTTTTGATTTTATTCATTAACTTTATTATTTTATATTTATAACTTAATTTTACACACTTAAATATATTTTTACTTTATTTTTCTGATGCATTACATACAATTAAATAAATAGATATATTATCTATATAGATATAGGTTTAGGTATTTTACCTATGTGTTTTATATTAGTATTTTTTTTATATTTTCTTGAATACTTTATTGCTGTTTTAATATACACATATATTATAAATAATAATTACAAAATTATAAAAATATAAAATTATAAATATAATGAATAATAAATAAAATGAATATTTTAATCGGTATAAGTATACAATAGGGGTCCAAAACTCAACTTTCAAACGTAACTCCAAAAAATTGAAATCACCATATATTAAATAACTTATAAAAAATATATACAATTAAAGATGATTTTGATGCATTTCGAGCTTTTATTTGAGAGATACAGGTGTGGGAAGTTGAGGTTTTGGAATTTTATTCAGATCATAACTTTTTATCTGTATATCAATTTTTTGTGTGAAATGAATTTTGTATTTTTCTATATTAAATTATCTACAACTTTCATGTTCGAAGTTTCTTTATTTGAAGTATAAAAAGTGGAACTAAAAATAGTCCAAAAAATGAAGGAAAATTAATTAAAATAAAAGGAATTTTTATTGTATTTTGGCCCTTATCTCCCCTTACTTTATTCCTTGTCGACCTAGTCGTAAAGATGCCTAGGTCTCGAGGTTTCGGGTCATAAAATATTTGCAATATTTTATTCTTTTCTTTTCTTTTCTTTATTTTATAATTTTGGCATTAAAAACAGTATTTTATAAACATTTTGTACAATAATGCATGAATGATTAAATGCATGAATTAAAACTATTTACACGCATTTACTAGCATTTTGAGGCCAAAATGATAGAATAAAGATGATGAAATGGAGATTCATCATTCCCCAATACTTGCCTTTGCATGTCCCTGGCAAACACTTATGCAATAAATGTAGAAAAGAAAAACAAAGAAAATACAAAGAAAGAAATTGGATTTAGTTTAATTATCAAACTTGTCTTCAGAAAATCAAAGTTTGGAGCTTAAGTCGGACCTTTAAGATTTTAGTGCTGGCAGAACCATAATGGGAATCGGATTTGAAATCCAATAGCCTTCGAGAATCCCAAAACTCTGCTCAAGTCTCCTCAATAGCCAAGTCAAAAGTTTTTCAACTCATACGCAAACCCTTACGACTATGAATCTGACTTGTACAGTGTAAGTGATGGTGGCTCTCCATAACTGAAATGACCAAGAGACTGACTTCTCCAGTATGACAACCTAATGATTCCCCAATCCAATGACTCCTTACTCGAGGAGCGGGGTATTCCCTTCTAAGTTCAAGTGATAACCAGCTCAAGAAGAGGGGGTGAAGAGAAGAATGGATGGTAGGCAGTGTAGCTACCTATCCTAGGATGCAAGACTAGTGTAGTCAAGTCATCCAGCTGCAGACTCACATGATTTGACTTTGAAGCTCAAGCTCACTTATTGACTTTGCAACATATATACACTCTGGCATGCATTTTATTTTTATACAAGCATGCCCACTTTTTTGGAGTTTTTTTATCTTTTTTTTGAAATACTATTTACATCATCATTTACATAAGAAGTTTTTCCTCTTGAGCCAGTCGATTATCCCTCTTTTGAAGCTTTATTGCAACCCACACTCTCATGTCTTCAAAATTCATCATCACTGGACGGGTTGGGGTACACTTCCCTCCCTAGAGGAGGACAAATGTTTCCACTTGTGTGTGTCTCATACCAGCAAATCCAATCCCCTCACAACTCCAACTGAGTTGAGCCAAGTGAAAGGTGCAGGTGTCCAAGTTAGGTCATTACAAACAAAAGTTGTGCGAGTGATCTGAAATACTCTACTTAGGCAGTCAAGAATCCATTGAACCAAGTCTCGTGTTCCTCAAAGAATTAAGTCAACTAGACCTGAAGTACCTTAATTCCAGCTCCTATAAGGTTCATGTTATTAGGTAGATTTTAAGGTCCAACCAAGCTCCAATCTTCGGATTTTACTTAGACTTGTTCAATTATCAAACTCAATTAGAAAAATGCAAATGCCATGGAAATGCTATGTAGAAAATGCAGAAAATATTTTTGTGATGCAATTTTTCAAAGATTTTTAAATTTTTATGGATTTTTGAAAAAGGATGATGCATATGCATTTTTTGTATTTTCAAAAAATATTTCAAATGCTACAAAAATTTCAAAGATTTTGGTATTTTTAATTTTGCAAATGTTTCTTGTGCTTTTTGAAAATAAAAGATTTTTGCTAAAAACTAGGTACAAAATATTTATACATGAATGCATTTTATATTTACAACAATTAGGTATTAAGAATTTACAAGGGTAAGTGATCGATTTTATAAGTATATATATAATGAATTTTGGTGTGATGTATATATTACTCAAACATATTTGAAAGACGTTTTTCAAAATTTTTTTGAAAACTATAGTCCAAAATAATTTCTTTTACAAAAAAGTTTTTACAAACATTTACACACATTTGAAAATCATTTTGCAAAGGATTTTCAAACAGTATGTATAGATTTTTCAAATATTTTTGCAACTATTTTCAAAACCATTTGCAAATAGATTTTCAAACATTTTTATTTCACACAAATAAAATTTTCCAGACAAAATATTTTACAAAGGTTGGAAATATGTAACAAAATGTTTTCCAAATAGTTTTCAAAAGATTTTTCAAAAAGATTTTCAAGCTACATTTCAAAAATTTTGTAAAAAACAATTTTCACCTGATTTATAATAAGTAAATATAAAAAATAATTTGAGAAATAATATACATCTATTATTACGTGTTTTTAATGAATTAGTGTACTTTGCCATAATTATTATTAAACATACGCAAGTACGAGTTATGGCTAAAGTATATACGCAGTATGTACGACCCTCCTATACTTAGCTTGAGCTATGTCCTCATTAATCAAAGAGAAAGAGAAGACATAACTCGTACTGAGTATAGACAAGTATAAATAATTAAGGAACGAATAAACAAATGAACGGATGAGAAGTTGACCATCCCCTGTATACTTAAGATCAAGTAATCCTATGTATAGCAGACTGTACACAAAGCAGGGAGGGTCAAGGGTGGGAATGAACATATCATACTCAGATTGTCCCCCCCATACTTAGGGTAACATATCCCTAAGAATAGACAAGAAGAGGAGACAATGGAGAGGATCAAAGAATAGAAGAACGCAGGGTGCACACCCACCATAATTAGGACAAAGTACGTCCAAAGTATAGAAGACTGACAACATGGGGTGATACCTTTCAATAAAAAAAGAAAATAGAAAAGGAAAAGAAGAAAAGAAGAAAAGAGAAATGAAGATGGAAGAAGAGATCAGAGAGAATGTACACACCACTCCCCCTATACTTAGGGTAAAAGAAGCCCTAAGTATAGGAAACAATAGGAGTAATGAAATGGAACGATGAATGAACACTTGCCTCATCCACCCATCTATACTTAGGACAAAGTACGTCCTAAGTAAGGCAAACACGAGAATGGGTGGATGAGCGAAATGGGAGATGGACGTGGATACACGATAGTGGATATACAACAAAGTGATGTATAGAGATCAAGAAGGTCGAAAGCGAACCTTCTTGCGGGACCGTTGAGGAATGGATTAGGCATGGTGCGGATCGACATCGGGGTCCTTAGTTGACACTAACTGATCAGGGTCGACACGTTGTAGGTCGTCGGTGGTCCTAGGATGAGAAGGCACAGATGGCTCAGTGGAAGAAGTACGGCAAGGTTTGGCCTTGGGTGTCTCACTGATATCGAAGTGAAATGGGACGAACTCATCATCATCGGAAGAAATGTAGTCAGTGTCATTCTGTAAGGTCTCATCTAGGTCAAAACCAAAAGGAATGAACTCATCAGTGGAAGTAGTCGAACTATGTTCGTCCTCTATAGTCTCAACCGAATCATCTTTCTAATTAAAAGGCCCGAATTCTTAAATAAAAGCAACCAAATCAAATTCGGCCTTCGTTTCATCTGAATCTAGTGAACAAGAACTGACTCATCAGTGAAAGTAGTCGAATCATGTTCGTCATGTCTAGTCTCTGAAACTGTCCTCCGCTTAATGATATCAATCATGTAAATCCCACGAATGTCATCAATGCATCGCTAATCACAAGAAGCAGAAACTCCAAGGTCTATGCTTTCCAAGTCTTCCTCCTTGGAGAGTAATTCTCGAGTCTCATCATCAATCATAAAGAAAGTCCCTCTGTCATCAGCATATAGATAATAGGCCTCAGGGTCGGCTAACACAAGCACACTCTCGTGGGATGCGGGTCTCTAGTTCGTAGTAGGTGTGGTGATCAACACATTGCTCCCGACATCAGAACGGAAGTGAATCTCTTGATCCATAATCAGTAACGGCTCTCACAAAGGCGATAAAGGGTTGTCCCAGGATGATTGGAGGATACTCCACATGGGTAGAGGTCTCCATGGGCAAGACAACAAAGTCTGTTGTGAAGCTCATGCCCTGAATCAGAAAGACGACGTTCTCAAGAATACCATTCGGCCTTTTTATTGATCCATCGGCTAATTATACTATAATCAGGGTTTTCTTTAGAGGCTAAAGATGAATAGACTATACCAACGAGAATGGTATTATATTAATCGATGCACCGCCGTCGAGGAGAGTGTTATCACATAAATGGTCAGAGAGGGTGTAGCTCACAAGAGGTGTGACAATGTTCCTTTTCCTATAAAATAGACGATGGGCAATGACGTAGGTAGTGGCCATGGTCAAGATATGATGATCAGATCTGCTCCTCCGCTTTCTCTTCTTGGGAAGAGGAGCAGATAAATCGGTCATGGCCTGCTTAAGTGAGGCACAGATGATCTCATGAATGATGGCAACCACTTCGGGTTCAGTCAATAATAATTTTAATTTTTAGACCTCCTCCATACAAGGGAGAAGGTCGGAATCATCATATACACGAGGAATGCCAAGAGCAGTCTGTATAGCGTCATCCTCGGGGTCAAAGGTGGGAGAGGGTGTGAATTGATGTGTGGTCAAGGGATCTGGCAAGTGGGCACTCTCCTCATATTCTAACTCAACCAAAGATCTCCTGAATTCTTTTTGGATTTTTAATTTTTTCTTATTTTTTTGTATTTTGGGTGATTGCAAGCTCTGACAAGAATCCTCAATCAAGTCCAAATAATAAGATCGTGAAGCATAGATATGGCTATTACTTAGGCAGGTGAGGTCATCAATCCCCGAATTCATACGCTCCATGAACTAGGTCAAGGTCTCAAGTGCGGAAATCGTGAGAGGTGACTCCAACATGTTAGTCTCGGGTGGATGTGAAGGTGGAAAATATGAAGGTGGTGGTAGATGTGGCTAGAAGTTTGTGTCTTGATACTATGGTTGAGGCAGGTATGTACAAAAATCAGCAAAAATAGGTGGAGGATCCTCCTGATAAAAGGGAGGTGGACCGGCTGGAGGGTACTAGGGAACCACAAAGTCCGGATAAAAAGCACTCCAATCGGCCATCTCCAAAAGAAGAGAAAAATGATCGGGAGAGCACGACGGTCAAATCAAGAGAAGTGAAGAACAAGGCGCAAATGCACAGAAGTGATCTAGATGCACACAAGCAAACACAATCAAACTTACATAAAATAGACCCTCAATTCACCCACTCAACTCGGTGAAGATCGTAAAAATGCGTTCATTTTATCTTGTCTGTTTTAGAGTTAGGTGAGAAGTCAAAAAATTGTGCAAAACCTTAGAGGCTAAATGGGATTTTGGCACTAATCCTTAGTATGTGCATGATCAAGTAAAATCGAAGACAATAAGGGGATTACTAACCCTAAGATAAGGTTTTTCTTTTTGATGGATTTTAGGGTTAAGTAATGTTAGCAGTCCCAATTTATTGATTATTACTTTTTTGTATTTTTAATGAGAATGCACGAGCCTATCGGGGAATCAATTCCTTTATGCACCTTAGTGATAAAATCATAGGTCGAGAAGCAGAAAAGCAGTGCAAGCGGCAAACGATGATGAATGCTAAAGCGTAAATGCTCACCTTGCCTCTAGCACTCTACTTGCAGGTATGCTCAGTGGAATTGAAACCTAAACTATATGCAACGCAAGTTGATGAAATCTCCCTAGGATGAGAAACTGCTATTAGCGTGAAGAACAATATTTCAAAATTCGACTAAGTCCAAACATAGACTATAGGAGCATACAAAGATTATTAGGTTTTTGGACCTAATGCTAATGATAAGAAGTTCCTACAACTAAGGGGTTAATCACACAAAAAGGAAGAAAACAAAATCGGGAAACAAAATAAAAAGGGCGATGAAAACCACAGTAAAATCTACAAGCCCCCCAAGGGAACAATCCCTCGGGCACGAGACCTCGTGAAGTGGAGTGTAGCAGAGTCTAGTTTATTACAATAAATGGGTCCCTCTCTCACTTCAAATTACACAATAAAAACAATATAAAAATATACTCAAAATTCGACTGTCTTCTCAAAGTCCTCCAAGCCTTCTTTGACGCTAGGTCAGAATCTCACAATACCTTCACGTGGGTGCGCAAGCGCCTCTGGTGAAGCACCTCCCTCGATCCGTTGTACTCCGCACTAAGTCAACAAGAGAGGCTGATTAAACAAGTCAAGCAATATATATCAAAAATAAATGATCAAAGAAATAAAGCAACAATATAGACAAATGTCACAATCAATCAAAAAGCCGATCTAAGCTTTGTTGCTCCCCGACAACAGCACCATTTGATAATCGAGATTCGATGAGAGTCTAAAGTAGTCCACACAAGGTGGGACCAAAGTGTCATTGAGAGACCACACACAAAACCACAATTAATCTACAATTAACCCACAATAATGATCAAATAATGAAAAGCAATGCGGAGTTAAAATTTATTATAACTCTATAATAGATGTGTATAGTGCAAGTAATGTAGAGTGTTGAACACAAGGAACTAGCAGGTAGATCAAGGCAAAAAAATGCTCATAAAAGTGAATGTGTAGTATTTGTATATATATATGTGCTATTTTTGTGGGTTTTATAATTTTATAATTTTTTATTTGATTTTTTATTTTTAATTTTCTGATTTTGTATTTTCTTTTTATATTTTATATTTTTGTATTTTCTTTTTCTTTTTGATAATAAAATAAGGTATATAGATAATATAGGTAAGATAGAAATAATGCATATAAAATTAGCTAAATATAAGCAAAATATTGTACATAAAATAAATTTTGGATTTTCTATATCTTTTACTGTATTTATGATTTTTTAAGATATTTTGCAAAATTTTAGATATTTTTAAAATAAAAAATTACCCAAAATAGGGTTTAAAATAAATACCCGAAATTAAATGGAGAATTAAAATATAAAATAGGGTCAAAAATTCTCCAAATTAATTTACAATAAAGGTAATAAAGCAAAGAAAATTAATAAATATGAAATAATATTTTTTTTATTTTTATGTATTTTATAAATTTTTATAAACATTTTAAGAATTTTTCTATTTTCTTGAGTTTCTTTTATATTTTTTTAGTGATTTTTGGTCTGAAGGTCAAAAGTACCAACACACATAAAATATATTTTTTTTGAGAATTTTTCAAAAGGTTTGTAATTTCTATGTATTTTTTAGTTCAAACAGGGATGAAAATGCAAGTTTTTGCTTTTTTATAAATGAAAAATGATTCAAAAATGTGAAATAAAAATATGGCGTTAAAGATCAATACAACAAGAAGCTAATGCTATTTTCTTAGATTTTGTAGAGGTTTATAGATGCATGAATAAATAAAAGAAACAAAGAGAAAATACAACAATAGTAGGGGTATTTTTGTAAATATCAATAAGTCTGGGGGCCAAAGTGTAATTTTCCCACAAAAATATAGAACTGATTTAAAAAGGTACAAGACTGAATAAAAATAGATAAAGCCATGAGGGCTATCCTGTAAAAAATCACCAAACCCCACGTGCAAAAACACGTGCACCTTGCGAGGACTGAAATGTAATTTTCTGAAGCCGAGGGGCTTATATACAAAATTTCCAAAAATATTATATCGACACAAAAATGTTTCTGGACTTAACCATAATATCTGAACGTCCGAGGGCTTGGCCGTAAAATCACCACCTCACGTAAAGCGTCACGCGAGGTGACGTGGCCAAGACTGAATGCAATTAATAAAAGCTTGGAGGACCTTTTGCAAATATTACAAAACCATAAGAACGAAAAATGAAAGTGTAGGATTTAATATTTAAATTACAAAATGGGCTAGGTAAGTAGTGCAACCAACTTTAAGTGCGGATGGGATGGTGGAGAGGCAATCCCTTGCCACGTGTCGGTGCGGGGTACGTCGATACCGCTTCGCGATCCTACGATCGAGATTAGATCATCCAAAAGATCCGATGGTATTGGGCGTGGATGATCCAACGGTTGACGTTCAAACTGGGCAATGGCCTTGATTGAACGATGGAAAGGCTATTGGGAAGAACGGGGAAGAACTACGGCGAGCCGAGCTTCCCTGCCCTCGATCCTCCTCCTCCATGGTCTGTTGAGGCACCATAACGGTCGAGAAAGCTCCTGCAAGTTCCTTCTATCGTTTGCAGGAGCCAAAATGCTCCGGCGAAGCTCGGAGTGGCCGTACGAGATCGGCGGAGCTGTGAAGCTCCAAGAACCGCGACCGACCCTCAAAATCCCCTCCACGTATCTCTTCGGCTTAGGGTACCTGCAAAAGAGGATAAGAGGGCCGCAGGCAAACACACGACCCTACTGTTGGCGAAATAGCATGGGGAACGATGAAATTGGAGTTTGCCGGAGCAAGCTCCGGCGAAGGGGTGGCAAAGTGATTTGACGGGGGGATGGAAAAGGAAGGTGGGGATCGATCCTAAGACTATGGCGAGCTGAAAAATGCGAGAAAAAATATATAAAACAACCTCGACCTGGTCAGGTGACCAACGAGATAGACCTCAATGTCGGAGGGCGGCAAAGGTGGTTGAGCCGCTCCTCGGCCACACATGACCCTCCTAGACGGCTGGAGGAGATCTTGTCACCATCTCCAATCCACAGCACACGAGGAGAAGGGTCACACTATGTCAAGAAGGGTTCAAAATGCGAATGGGACTTCGGGTAGGTTTTTGTACGAGGTGGTCAAAGGGGTTCCAAGATCGAGGAAAATCAGGTGATGCAGTGTTGCGTTGTACGAGACGAACAATGGGTGTGTAAGATTGGTCTACGAGGAGCAAAAGTCGTGAAGAACTATCGCGGAAGGATGCAAGGAGCTGCCTCAAAAAATCTTTGAAATTGGCTAAAAACGGGGTCTCACATGCATCAGGAGGCGGGTCAGAGAGTTGACCCGTGATCAACTCTCAGGCCATACAGGTTGGTCCACATGAACCAACCAGAAAAAATCTTGGAAAAAAGAATTGTAAAATCAATTAAAAATAATAAACGAATTTATTAATTTTAGGTTATAAAATGAAAATTATCGATTATTTTAGGTATTATTATATTATGATTTTTATTTATTTTTTAGAGGTTTAAAATCACAAGTTACCTTGTAAGGGCTATATACATGTATCTTTATCAATATATTTTATTGTTTTATTTTTATTTTGTATTTTTTATTTTATTAATTAACTGTATTATTATATATATTTATAAATTAGTTTTATACATTTTAATATATTATTATTTTATTTTTTTGATGCATTACATTGAAATAAATAAATAGATATATTATCTATATAGATATAGGTATAGGTATTTTACATATGTGTTTTATATAAGTACTTTATTTTTATGTTTTATTGAACACTTTATTTTTGTTTTAATATACATATATATTATAAATAATATTTACAAAATTATAAAAATATAAAATTATAACAATAATGTATAATAAATAAAATGAAAATTTTAATCAATATAAGTATACAATAGGGGTCCAAAACTCAACTTTCAAATCATAACTCCAAAAAATATTAATTCACCTTTATTAAATAATTTATTAAAAATATATATACAATTAAAGTGATTTTGATACATTTTGAGTATTTATTTCAGATATACAAGTCTGAGAAGTTGGGGTTTTGGAATTTTATTCAGATCATAACTTTTTATAATATCAATTTTTGTGTGAAATCAATTTTGTATTTTTCTATATTAAATTATATACAACTTTCATGTTCGAAGTTTCTTTATTTTAAGTATAAAAAGTGGAACTAAAAATAGGTCCAAAAAATGAAGGAAAATGAATTAAAATAACCAGAATTTTTATTGTATTTTGGCCCTTATCTCCCCCTACTTTATTCCTTGTCGACCTAGTCGTCAAGATGCCTAGGTCTTGGGGTTTCGGGTCATAAAATATTTGTAATATTTTGTTTTTTTCTTTTCTTTTCTTTATTCTATAAATTTGGCATTAAAATAGTATTTTACAAACATTTTGTACAATAATGCATGAATAATTAAATGCATGAATTAAAGCTATTTACACGCATTTACTAGGGTTTTTGAGGCCAAAATGATAGAATAAAGATGATAAAACGGAGATTCATCAGTCACCTCCAAACATGGTATGGAGGTTGACCTAGCTATGATTGATGCGATTTCCAAGTTAGAGCCACCACAAAATTTGAAGCAGTTGAGGCCATTTCTGGGACACGTAGGATTCTATAGGCGATTCATAAAGGACTTCAACAAGGTCGCCAGACCTTTGACTAAGCTTCTGTGTAAGGAGAGTGAGTTTGTTGTCAATGAGAAAGTCTGCCTTGCATTCAATCAGATGAAAGATATGGTTACTAGTGCTCCTGACTTACAACCACCTGATTGGTCTCTTCCTTTCGAGATCATGATGGATGCCTCAGATTTCAAAGTTGGAGCTATTTTAGGATAGAGAAGGGATGGGATACAATTTTCTATACATTATGCTAGCAAGACTCTAGATGAAGCACAACAAAATTATACAGTTACAGAGAAGGAGATGTTAGCAGTTGTATTTGGGCTAGAGAAGTTCAGATCTTACCTCCTCGATTCCCTCGTTATTGTATACACAAATCACACTGCCATACGATACTTGCAGGCAAAGAAGGATGCCAAACTATGCCTTATCAGATGGATCCTTCTTCAACGATAATTTGATTTAGAGATTCGAGATAAACCTAGAGTGAAAAATATTGTGTCGGATCAACTCTCCCGTATTATGGATGCAGAGACCTCTGAGCAGAACAGGATCCTTATTTCGGAAACCTTTCCAGATGAGGCCATTTTGTCTGTGGACTCACTCCCTTGGTAGATGATATTGTGATATATCTTGTCTCCAAGAAAGTTCCACAAGATTTGCCAAAGTTCAAGGTAGACATATCTTTGTTAGAGATTCATTATTACCAATGGGAGGATCTATGCCTATTTTGTGAGGGTGCATTTTGTATCTAGAGAAGGTGTGTTCCTCAGGAGGAACACACCAGTATACTTGAGCACTTTCACAAATTAGAATTTGGTGCGCATCATTCAGTGAAACACACGACAACAAAGGTCCTACGGAGTGGCCTATGGTGGCCCACATTGTTTAAGGATGCTACAGAGTAAGTTCGAGGTTGTACTGACTGTCAGAAAATGGGAGGAATAGTTGGTTCCAAAGATACCATGCCCCTAATATACATATAGATTTCCGATGTTTTTGATGCTTGGGGCATAGAATTCATAATTTATTTTAGTCGATGGGTGGAGGCTATCCCATCAGATCCATATATAGTCCTACAATGTGTTCCTTTCTCAAGGACCACATTATTGCACATTTCATCACTCTTCATTCTTTTATTTTAGCTAAAAACCTTTGCAAAACACCATGTATATGTTTGTAAATAGAATAAATTATCAAAAAGCATGCATTGTGTAAATACCAATAATTAGCATGTATTTTGTGCAAAAATAAAAGAATACAGAAATAAAGAAAAAGAGGGAAATATTTAGAATAAATATTGAGTGACCTGAACCCAAGGGAGGGACCAATATGGGCCTGACCGTAAAATAAAATAAGTAGAGAGAGATAGGGTATCTCAACCTTGTACATAAACTCCCTCTTAGTGTATATATTTTATTTTCTAAAATAAAAATATTTATGTGTTCTACATATTTTGTATATATTTTTAAAAATAAAATAAAAATGGAAAAATAAAATAAGAACAAAAATGAATAATTTCTCTCTCCTTAGTTTACATATACCATGTGTATATGAATAAAAGACCTATTTATTTTACCTATATAAATAATTAATAAAAATCAAATAAAATTTATTTTATATTCTAGATTTTATGGTGTAAATAAATAAAATATAAATTTGGGATAATTGTACATAAATAAAATAATTAAAAATAAAAATAAAAAAACATTGGTACATATACTTGTGTATAATATAATACAATGTATATACGTAATTTATGTTTTTCAAAATAATAAATAATAATCAATAAAAAATACTTTGAAAATAAATAAACATTTTTCATTTTGTAAATATTTTCAAATAAAATCATTTTCTATTTTCTTTTGAATTTTTAAATCATTTTCCAATGGAATTTTCCCATTGGTCCATGGGGGATGTTGACCCCCGGTCAACTCTCCCCCAGGACCACATCTTCTTCCGGACCTCGTTTCGACCTGACTTTGCGTAATTTTCCTGGATTAACCCGACCTCCATTTACTACTGCTTGTCCTGTTGTCTTTCCTGCTATTCATGTACCTCAAGACAAATCTGCGAATAAAGGAAATGGTTTGATATTTTCCGATCCACTTTGTTGCATTATGATGTATGTGTGGATTCTATCGTTTTTGAGCATCCCAGACCCGATCCTAGTCATTCATCTGAGAATGACCCAGTCATCCCCTTTCCCCAAGCACTCTGCTTGGCTAAGGGGACCAAAAAAGACCCAAAAAAGTTCCACCAGTTAGAGTTCAGCCAGCATATGATGGACCGATTTCAGATACAGCTGACTCTACAGGAGGCCTTGGAGCACATACCTCTCTTCCAGAGATCACTTAGAGACAGGACCATAGTTCGAAGGAAGAGACGGAACCATCAGTCAGAGATCC
The DNA here is from genome assembly GCA_037367405.1 of Ottelia alismoides. NCBI lineage: Eukaryota > Viridiplantae > Streptophyta > Magnoliopsida > Alismatales > Hydrocharitaceae > Ottelia > Ottelia alismoides. Next base: position 346,092 of record JAZKJV010007514.1, on the reverse strand, counting down.
ATGTGCTCACTCACGCCACTTGCTTTGCGATTCAGAACCGTTTGCCAGCCAAGGGGCCAGATGCAAGAGCCCTGTATGTCAGATGCCATATTCAGGAGCAGAGGTTCGAGCATACTCTATTAGACAGCGGGTCTTCGATCAATCTACTTCCGGCAGCCCTACTCGACTGCTTCGAGTTGGACACTCTACGATAGAGCAGGACGATCCTTCAGTTTGCTGATCGATCTGTCAAGAGGCCGAAGGGGTTGCTGAAGGATGTTTTCGTCACGATTCAGGGCCTGAAATTCCCCGTGGACTACGTTGTGTTGGACATGGAGATCTCTGAGTCCGTGACCGATACCCCCATCATTTTAGGATGCCCGTTCTTGGCCACAGCCAAGGCAGAGTCCGATCATGATAGCGGGAAGGTATACATTCGCGTCGAGGGTAAGAGTATACAAATAGAGACGATCGAGGAGATTTGAGCTAGAGATTCAGCTTGCTCCGAGCCGACATCAGATTCAGAGTAGATGACAGAGGCAGGGCGAGACATCCACCAGGACTGCGACTTTGTGATCACAGATGACGAGGCAGTGTGGGCAGACCCAGTAGCACATGCCATCCTCTCACCTTCAGAGTTTGCTGATGCACAGATGATAGCAGAGGAGAGCTTGGAGAGCGCACCCCTAGTCCATGATACATCTCAGGCAGCAGAGCCGATTCCCGATCGTGAGGCAGATTTTGATGCTGATACAGATCCCTCAAAGTTGGACTTGGACTGGGCAGAGTTTGATGATTTGATACCGTGTCTGACTTCCACTGAGCTTACAGCTAGGGAGGAGGATGATCCCATTCAGAGAAGAGACACACCAGCAGAGCAGCCTTCGCCGGATTCATATTGTGAGCGAGAATTCTCATTCTCCGATGTAGATTTGGTCGTATTCACTCAGACATTTAAGAGGCTAGATCCACCAGCACCATGTTGTCTAGAGCTGAAGCTGTTACCATCATCGCTGAAGTATCGATTCCTTGCGGGCGAGTATGAGATGTACCCAGTCATTATCTCAGCAGATTTGACAAGTGAGCAGGAATCCCGTCTGATGGGGGCTCTTGAAAAGAACCGCAAGGTGATTGGATGGAGTGTAGCCGATCTCTAGGGGATAAGTCTGGCCCTGTGCTCCCACCATATCTATCTCAAGGAGGACGCGAAGCCGTCTCGTGAGTTCCAGCGACGGCTGAACCCAAACCTTTGAGATGTTGTCATGAAGGAGATCACGAAATGGTGGAGCACCAATTTTATCTACCCCATCTCCGACTTCAAGTGGGCCAGTCCATTGCATGTGGTGCCCAAGAAGACGGGCATCACCACAGTTTTCAATGAGTCTGGAGAGGAGATCGCTACCCGGATACCCACTTCTTGGCGGGTCTGTGTGGACTACACACGATTGAACCAGGCTACCAAGAAGGATCATTTCCCATTGCCTTTGATTGATCAAATTATAGAGAGGCTGGCCGGGAAGAGCCACTACTTTTTCTTGGACGGGTACTCCGGATACAATCAGGTGGTGATTGCTCCCGAGGACCAAGACAAGACTACCTTCACCTGTCCCTTTGGGACATATGCTTTCAGACGGGTGCCCTTTGAATTGTGAAACGCTCCGGCGACATTCCAGAGGTGCATGTTGTCCATCTTTTCGGACATGGTGGTGGAGTGCTTGGAGGTCTTCATGGACGACTTTTCGCTCGACGCCGACAAATTTGATTCTTGTCTTGACTGCACAGACCACGTCCTCCAGCGATGTATTGAGGTGCACCTGGTGCTTTCATGGGAGAAGAGTCACTTCATGGTGACTCAAGGGATAGTGCTTGGCCATATCGTCTCCAACGGGGGCATGGAGGTTGATCCGACCAAGGTGGATATCATTAGGAAACTCAGTCCACCGTCCAATTTGCTGCAGTTACGGTCTTTTCTGGGGCACATCGGTTTCTACCGACGAGTCATTCATAATTTCAGCCGGATTGCCCGAACGTTGTCTAATCTGCTGACGAAAGACACCGAGTTCATTGTGGATGATAAGTGTCTAGTGTCATTTGAGACTCTCAAGAGTCTAGTTGTAGAGGCACCTGTCCTTCAGCCACCTGATTGGTCTCTCCCATTCGTGATCATGATGGATGCCTCCGATTTTACCGTAGGGGCTGTGTTGGGACAAAGGAGGGATGGAGTCCCCTTTGCTACTCACTACTCTAGCCGGACATTGGATGCCGCTCAGCAGAACTACACCGTCATTGAGAAGGAGATTCTAGTCGTAGTTTTCGCCCTGGATAAGTTCATATCTTACATCATTGGATCTAGAGTGACCATCTTCACTGATCATACCGCCATCAGGTACCTCATGGCAAAGAAGGATGCCAAAGCCAGATTGACCAGATGTATCCTTCTACTACAGGAGTTTGATATAGATATTAAGGATAAGCCTGGAGTCAAGAATGTGGCGGCAGATCATCTCTCCCGATTGGAGTTTCTTGAGGATTCTGAGTAGATAGAGCCTATATGTGAGACCTTCCCAGATGAGGCGATCCTTGCTATCACCTCTCTCCCATGGTATGCCAATATTGTGTACTTTCTTGTTGCCAAGAAGATTCCACAAGATTGGCCAAGGCAGAGACTTGAGACCTTCCTCACGAAGGCCACATTCTACCATTGGGAGGATCCCATCCCTTATCATGAAGGAGGGGATAGCGTCTAGCGTAGGTGCATTCCTCAGGAGGAGCATCACAGCGTCCTCACTTACTGCCACAAGCTTGAGGCAGGAGGACGTCACTCTTGGAGGAGAACGACACAGAAAGTGCTCCAATCCAGCCTATGGTGGCCTACTCTCTTCAAGGACTCTGATGTGTTTGTGAAGAGATGTACTGACTGTCAGAGGATGGGCACTTGTGGACAGCGTGATATGATGCTGATGCAGCCCATTCACATATGTAAGGTTTTTGATGCATGGGGCATCGATTTCATGGGTCCATTCCCTAAGAGTCAGGGATTTGAGTACATTCTGTTGGCCGTGGATTATGTGAGTCGTTGGGTTGAGGCCGTCCCTGCTCGAACCACAGATGCTAGGACTGTTTGCAGATTTTTGAGGAAGAATATCATTTCATGGTTCAGGGTTCCTAGAGTTTTGATATCTGACGGGGGGTCTCATTTCGTCAACGACAAGGTAAAGGCCCTTGCTAGTGAGTTCAGCATAGACCATCGAGTAGCCACACCGTCTCATCTTCAGACCAATCGTCTTGCTGAAGTGTCGAATAGGGAGATCATGACTATTCCACAGAAGGTCGTCCGCCCTGACTAAAAGGATTAGTCACAACTTTTGGACTCGGTCTTGTGGGCATATCAGACGTCCTTCAAGACGCCTTTGGGTACATCTCCCTATCACCTCATTTATGGCAAGTCCTGCCATTTACCTGTTGAGCTTAGACATAGGTCACTCTGGGCAGTCATAGACATTCTTATGGATCAATTGAGTGTAGGAGATTAGAGAAGGGCAGAGCTAGTAGCCATGGAGGAGATTCATGACACAGCCTTTTCGAGCAGCATACAGTACAAGAAGAGAGTGAAGGAGTGGCATGATTCTCATATCAGCCACAAGCAGTTTGAGCCAGGATAGCGAGTATGGTTGTTCGTTGCCAGGTTGAGATTATTTCCAAGAAAGCTACAGAGAGAATGGAAGGGACTCTATCTGGTATGAAAGGTACACGATAATGGGAGTATTGATATATCTGAGTTATCTTCTGAGAGTACCTTTCATGTTAACAGGAAGCGGCTCAAACCATATCTAGATCATGAGCCGCTGGTCATTGACATTGCCCCAATTCACTTTGCGTGAGATGTGGTCTCTTGACTCACATCTATTGCATCTCACGTCTGATTATCTTTGTTCCTCTGACTTGTATAGATCCAGTTGTCCATATAACACTATTCTTCAGTCCAACACCCCATTTTCATCCTCGACGTTTGCTATACTTAGGGTGCACTTTACCCTAAGTATAGGGGGTGTGAGACTTTTGAGTTTCTTTTGATTCATTTCTACCTCTGTTTTGCTGCCTATACTTAGGGATATTTTACCCTAAGTATAAGGGAGATAGACCATGTACATTCTCCACTCGGATTTCCCTTTGTGTACATCCTGCTATACTTAGGATTATTTGATCCTAAGTATAGGGGGAAACGCTCGAGATCCTCTCTTTTCATTTCTATTCTTTCATTCGGTTTTGTATATAGCCTCCCTTTTCACTTCCCTATACTAAGAATGAGTTATGTCTTCTTCATCTCTCTTAATTCACTATGAGGACATCATTCGAGCTAAATATAGGGGGGTGTCGTATATATTCCATATATACTTTAGCCATAACTCGTACTGTGTGAGTATGTTAATAAATAAAAATGGCTAAAACCCAAAAAAATCCATAAAAATTAAAAAATTTTCCTTGTAAATAAAATTCTTTTATTGCACATACATAGCTATGTACAAATTATTTTTGTAAAAATATTTGTAAAATTTTTTTGTGTAAATAGTTTGTAAATATTTTCATATCAAAATTATGTATATAGTACAATTTTTTGTAAAATGTTTTGAAAATCAAAAGTTTGCAAAAACCTTATATCAATTTGTGTAAATATTTTGCAAAACTTGCATTCATGCATACATCCATGTTTTCAAAACATTTTTCAAAAATTTTGCACATTTTTAAATATTTTGTAAGTTGCATATTTGTAAATATTTGTACAGTTTTTCTTGAATCATAGTTGACATTTAAACTAGCATAGAATTAAATTGAAAAATGGAGCTTCGTTAAGATCTTAATCCACCAAGTTATAAGAGGAACCTTATAAGTCTTAGGGTTGAGACTTTTCAGGTCCATGGTGACTTAATTCTTTGAGTCCACTAGGCTATGATCATATGTCATCTTGATGAACCTATGTAGAGCACTTAACAACACACACATGACTCTTATAGACAGTGGCTTTACTTGGACCAGCACTTTACACCGAGCTCTCTACGGATGAGGTGGTGAGGAGGCAGTCTTCCTTGACTTGGGGTAGCATATGAGGGTAGTACTTCTAGGCAGAACCTCTCTTCTTCTTATAGTGAAGGAAGTGCTTCTCAACTTAGTCTGGTCGCCATGAGGTCTAACGACAGGAGTTGTGGGTTGCAATAATGCTTCAAAAGAGGGATAGTATACTGGCTGAAGAGGAAAAATTCCTTATGTATAAATGCTGTACATTGTAGATATGTTGTAAATATGCACATAAAAAAATGCAAAAAGAAAGGAACTCCAAAAAAGTGGTGGGTCTGAGAGAAAATGATAATCCCACGGAGTGTATATAGTGCAATAAGCAAATCTTGGTATCCATGTTCCATCTTATGAAGCTTGCAACATGGAGACTTAGCTACACTGGTTGAGCTCCCAAGGATACATGGCTACACTAGCCATGGTCCATTCTCTTCTTCCCCCTCTTCTTGAGCTGGTTGAACTTGAACATAGAAGGGAATACCCCGCTCCTCGAGGAAAGAGTTGCCAGACTAGGGAATTAGAGTTACCTTGTTGGGGAGGGTTGTCACTTTGCTAGTTTTTATGTGGAGAGCTATACCTCACTTATACAGTACAGGAAAAGATTCATGGTCTTCAGGGTTTGTGTATGTAGACTAGTTCTGATCTGGATTGTTGAGGAGTCATGACTATAGATTAGTGGAACTTAGAGGCTGTTTAGTTTTAAACCTATGTCCAAATAAGGTTCCGACACATTAATAATCCAAAGATCTGACTGAGCTCCATATTTCAATTTAATGAAGGCAAGTTTAATAATCAACATTGATTCATCTTTCCCATCTTTTTATTTTTCTTTTCCCTTTTACACTTCTTTTTCAAATAAGTGTTTTCTAAGGGACTAGCAAAGTTAAGTATAGGGGGGTGATGAATCCCCATTCATCACTCTTTATTCTTTTATTTTTGCTAAAAACCTTTGCAAAATGCCATGTATATGTTTGTAAATAGAATAAATTATAAAAAAGCATGCATTGTGTAAATACCAATAATTAGCATGTATTTTGTGCAAAAATAAAAGAATAAAGAAATAAAGAAAAAGAGGGAAATATTTAGAATAAATATTGAGTGACCTGAACCCAAGGGAGGGCCTAATGTGGGCCTGACCGCGAAATAAAATAAGTAGAGAGAGATAGGGTAACCCAACCTTGTACATAAACTCCCTCTTAGTGTATATATTTTATTTTCTAAAAATAAAAATATTTATGTGTTCCCCATATTTTGTATATATTTTTAAAAATAAAAAAATAATGGGAAAAATAAAATAAGAACAAAAATGAATAATTTCTCTCTCCTCAGTGTATATATACCATGTATATATGAATAAAAGACCTATTTATTTTACCTTTGTAAATAGTTAATAAAAATCAAATAAAAATTATTTTATATTCCAGATTTTATGGCGTAAATAAATAAAATATAAAATTGGGATAATTGTACATAAATAAAATAATTAAAAATAAAAATAAAAAATACATTGGTACATATACTTGTGTATAATATAATACAATGTATATACGTAATTTATGTTTTTCAAAATAATAAATAATAATCACTAAAAAATACTTTGAAAATAAATACACATTTTTCATTTTGTAAATATTTTCAAATAAAATCATTTTCTATTTTCTTTTGAATTTTTAAATCATTTTCCAATTGAATTTTCCCATTGGTCCATGGGGGATGTTGACCCCCGGTCAACTCTCCCCCAGGACCACATCTTCTTCCGGACCTCGTTTCGACCTGACTTCGCGTAATTTTCCTGGATTAACCCGGCCTCCATTTACTAAAACCTCGGGCTCCATTTGTGGCTCGTCGATCCGAGATTCACGCCCGCCATTCCCTCTAGGTATCCGAGCATCGCGATGCGTGCCCGACTCCCATCTTCCTGTACCTTCACTCCTATATAGCCTTGCCTCCAGCTGCATTTTCACCCACCTTTGGCTCCCGTTTTATTCCCAGTGACCTCCACCTGCTTCCTCGAGTGACAACGAGGGTTCTAGAGTGTTGCAGTGACGATTTGGAGGCGTTTGCCCTAGGTCCGGCGACCATCGTCGTCGAGCTCCACCACCGGCTTAGCCCGAGCCTCTGGAGGCATCGCTCAATCGAGGCGAAGATCGTAGGAGACCCAGCATCTCCAGCCTAGACGCGTCCGACCATCAGGTACTCCCATTATCTTTTAGTTTGTTGAGTAGATTCAATCCTTCGAATCTTGCTCCGCCAGCTCCGCCCCAGTGGCCGAAGCCCCATCGCTTCATCCTATTCGTACAGATAGACCCCTCGACTCATCGTCACCCTCCTTCTACGATCTGATCACCTCGATCTTGGCTATCCGAGCCAAGATCGGGCTCGGTCCCTTCCATCGCCTCCGCCGGGAGCCCCCTTCGCTAATCCACCCCACTTCCCTTTGTTGTTTCTCAAATAACCCATGCCGGAGTCTTCCTCCGAGCATGAATTTTCCTTTGCAGGTGAATAAGCGCAAAGTACCCCCTTGAGTCGCATCTCGCACCCCTCGCCGGAGTCACCCAGGTCCTCCTTCCCTCACCGGAGGATCAGACCATTGGGAGCTCCATCGGCCACCACTACCAGATGCGGAGCGACGAGGCGCGTCGGAGCCTTCTTGCCGATCATCCATCAAACGCACACAGCTGCTCCAGCTCGCTGGCGAAGTCCGCCAGGGAGGAGTTCATCCAGACCCTCTTTCCACCGTTGGATCACGCCTCGCCTCCAGTTGCCATCTGAGTCGTTCGTTGTCTGCCAGGATCAGACCGTTAGATCCATGATCTGACAGCCACGTGCACCCCACATTCGCCCCCTCATCCGGACCGTTAGATCTGCCAGGAGGCGTCATCAGAGCTGTACACCCTTCAGCCAGTCATCGCCAGCCACCTGCCCCCACGTGCCCCGCACGCGCTTTGGTTGGGTAACTTGCGCCCGACCCCCTACACTTTATTTTAGTTTTTTTTAGTCTATTAAATAAATTAGTACACTTAGACAAATTGCATAGTAGGACTTGCAGTTGATTGTATTTGCACTTTAGTCCTTACTTTGTGGATTCACGTGCTTCGTCACATGTGGTTTGGGTTTGCATGCTTTGGGCTGGGTTTTTTAGATGTTATGAAATGAATTTTTAGTTTGGATATTTGCATATATACCCCTGTGTGTACTGGAATCAGAATGTGTTGATATTGTGTGAAATTTAAACTGTAGCCCTTATACTTTCTGCATGTGTTTCATTTAAGCCCTCAGAACTTATTTTTCTTTCACATAGGTCCCTATGTGCTGTGGCTTCTGTAGTGGTTGAATAAAATATCAAATCAAATACAAATCTTGTGAAATTTGGATACGTGGCCCCTGCCACTATGTAAAAATTTCGTTAATTTTTTGGGACATTTTGGAATTGTTTTTTATTTTTAAAAATTCAAAAACCCTTGTTTTACAACTGTTTGGTTTATAAAATCAATTAAAAATATAAAAAATCATCTAAAAATTCTAAAAAAATTATGTCTATTTAATTTTGTGTCTTTGAGCATCAGTCCAATTTTTGCTTTATTTGGACTTATAAAACCCTTAAAAACTAAAAAACCCTAAAAACCTTATAAAAATATTAAAAATTTTATAAAATTAAAAAAATGCAATTTTTATTCCTGTAGTTTAGTTTTTATTTCTAGTTTTCATAAAAATTGTCTCCAGATTTTTAGAGGCTAATTATATATTTTTAATTAGCCTTTCAAATCTGGCTGCACATTACTTCCATGTTTTTGCCTTTTTATATTTTTATAAAATGAACCAACAAATATAAAATTCTAAGAAAATTATCAAAAATACTTAAAAATATATAAAACACAAAAATAATTTTATTTCAATTTTCTGGCTTGATTTGATGCATTGAATAATTTGTTGTTTGTGTCATTTTTGCCTTTTTCCTTATTTTTTTATAATAAAAAATCACAAAAAAAATTAAAAATATATAAAATCCACCAAAAACATTTTTATTCTTTTATTTTATTTTCCAACTACTTCGTAGGCCTATTTGGCCAACCCGTACTCCTTGAGTTCGACCCTGGTCGCTATACCAGGTTAAATAAATAGCGAGACCGCTATTCGATTTCATTGATTACTTTTATTTTTGTGGTCTTTTATCTTCTTGTTGACCGATCTCTGAGATTCAGGTCGCAACGACCCGTGTTTTTATACCTTCACTCGGGTCTTCGTTAATTAACGGCCATCAACGACATACAAGTCTCCTTTGGGTATTTCTCCCTATGGATTGGTGTATGGAAATTCTTGTAACCTGCCAGTGGAATTACTTCACAAATCTTTATAAGCACTCTGTGTATGCAATCTTGATTATGAGAAGGCAGGAAAGAACTTGAAGTTGGATTTGAATAAACTACTGGAATTTCGAGACTTTGCATATGATAACTCACTCATGTATTAGGAGAATGTCAAACGTTAGCATGATTAACACATTCGAAGGAAGACTTTCTCTCTTTATCAGAAAGTATGGTTATTTTATGCTAAGTTAAAGTTATTTCCAGGAAAATTGAAAAGCAAATGATCAGGACCGTTCATTGTGAGAGTTATGTATGATAATGGGAATATTGTCATATCTGGCTTATCATCAGACGCACGACCATTTGTTGTGAACGGACAATTGTTGAAGCCATATCTAGATCATGATACATTCCTGTCCGTTGTTGATTCTATATATGTGGTATCAGACGATGATCCTTTGAGTCCATCTTCTGCGTATGATACATGCGCTTACAACCACTTTTATATCCTTTCGTTTCATTATTTTATTTCTCATATTATCATTCACCCCTTTCCATGTGTATGTATGCTATACTTAGGATGTGCCTTATCCTAAGTATAGGAGGGTGAATGATTTGTGTTGTTCATATTCGTCATGTTCATCACTCCTTTTGTTGCTTATACTTAGGGATACTGTACCCTAAGTATGGGGGAGTGATGTTGTTCAGATCTTCTCTTTTGCATTTTTATTATTCTGATCTCTCGATTGTCCCCCAATTATTGATATTTTATAATTAGGTCTACTCTACCCCGATTATAGAGGGGCAAGTCGAGCCGTTGAGTTCGTACATTATCTTAATCGATTCTCCCCATTTTTATAGTCTTCTATACTTAGCATGTTTGATCCTAAGTATAGGGGGTATTACCGACTTCTATTCATTTCATATTCTTTGAGTAATTGTAGCATAGGAGTCATTTCACTTTTCTATACTTAGCACGAGTTATGTCTTCCTTTGTCGCTCTCTGATCACTATGAGGACATAGTTTGAGCTAAGTATAGTGGGGTGTCATATATATTGTATATATACTTTAGACATAACTCATACTTTTAAATATGATTATTTTTAAGATATGCATATAAAATCATAAATACACGTGTGTATGTATATAGACTTTGGTCACCTTTTTTAAAAAATTAAAAAGCATCAAAATAATAAAAAACAAATAAAAAATTAAAAAAAAACAAAAAATATTTGCATATACTTGTATATATTTTAATAACTTTTTTTAACAAATAAACAACAAAAAAACAAAAAAATTCAATCCATGTATATACTTGTATATATTTTACTAACCCTTTTTCCCTTAAAAAATCTCTAAAATATACAAAACCAAAGTCTATAAAAATTTGCATAACTAAATTTTCAAAAATAAATCTCTTTTTGCGCTGCATCATTTTTTTTCAAAATTCCATAAAAATTTCAAATAAAAAACCTGCTTTCTTTTTGCACAGTACATATTTTCTTGTATTTGCATGTGCATTTTAATGGATAATATTGACATTTAAACTAAGTCTGGAATAAAATTGAAGAATGGAGCTTAGTTGGGCCTTAATCCACATAATTTCATAGGAACCTTATAATAACTGTAGTTAAGACTTTTCAGGTCCTAGCGGCTTAATTCTTTGAGTCCATAACACTATGCTCATATGTCGTCTTGATTAGTCTAAGTAGAATATTTAACAAAACAAGCATGATTCTTTCAGATCATGGCTTATCTTGGACAAGCACTCTACACGTAGCTCTTCATGGAGTAGGTAGTGAGGAGGCAGAATCTCTTGGCTTGGAGTAGCATACGAGGGTAGTACATCTTGGCGAAACCTCTCATCTTCCTCTACGGAGGGTAGTGCATCTCAATCTGATATAGTAGCATTGAGGTCTAAAGACAGGATGTTGTGGGGTTGCAATAATGCTTCAAAAGAGAGATAGTATACTATCTCAGGAGGAAAAACTCCTTATGTACATGCTGCACCTTGTATATACTTTAAAAATAAAGAGAGAAAAAATGTAGAATCTCCAAAAGTGGACATGCCTGATTTAAAAGTAAAATATCTGCCGGAGTGTATATACAAGTATAAAAAAATAATAATAAGAGCTTCAAAGTCAAATTTTTATATGCTTGTAGTGGGATGACTTGGATACACTTCTCAAGCATCCAAGGATAGGTAACTATACCGGTTACCGTCCATTCTTTCTCTATCCCCTCTTCTTGAGCTGGTTGTACTTGAACTTAGAAGGGAATATCCCTACTCCTCGAGGAAAGAGTTGCTAGATCGGGGGACTAGAGTTACCTAGTTGAAAGAGGTTGTTTCTATGCTACTTCTGAGATGGGGAGCTATATTTCACTTACACCGTACAAGTAAAGATTGATAGTCATAAATTTTTTATTTGTAGACTTGTTCTGACCCGATTGTTGAGGAGACATGAATTGTATTTTTGTGGAACTTGACGACTATTAGATTTTAAATCCATTTGCCATTAAGGTTCTGCCACACTAAAATTCCAAAGTTCTGACAGAGATCCATACTGCAATTTTATGAAGATAATTTTAATACTCAATATTGTCCTAGTCTCTTTATTTTTCCTTTCTTTTTCTTTTATTCACTTACTCTTTCAAATAAGTATTTACTAAGGGACTAGTAAAGGTAAAGCATAGGGAGATGATGAATATGCATTTCATCATCTCCCTATGTTAATTTATTTTAGCTTAAAATCCCTTATAAAACACATGTCTATAATACTAAATCCATATTCTTACTAACCTGCATCTTTGTATAAATATAGTACATAAATTAATATTTTAACCTAAACTAAAATAGTAAATAAAGGAAAAATAAAGAAAACAAAAAAGATTGTATATATGTAATAGATACAGGATAACCCAGACCCCGAGAGAAGGCAATACTTGTCCAGATCGACCGGAAATAAAGTAGGGGGAGATAGGGTTCTTAATCAGATCATCCAAAAAATGCTTTGTAAAATACTTTTCTGTGTATATTTGTATAAAACTGACACTATTTTATTTGTACCTAATATGACATCAAATTAAATAATTTTCAAAACAAAAGCAATAAATAAAAATGTTTTATAAATAATAAAAATAATTGCAAAATAAAATCATATACAAAATAAAAGTAACCACATCCGGAAAAAGTCGTAAAGCGATAATTGAAAGATCAATTCCGGATCCATATGAATTGAAATTGAATCAAACTCACTTCCTTTGTATTCTAAATTAAAATATCTCTAAAGTGGTTGCGGTTTCATAATTTTTGGTGTTATAGTTTGAAAGACGGTTTTTCAGGGCTATTTGTGCAATTTTACCATTTATTTATCGTATATATTTATTTTTATACATATTATATTTGTAAATAATTGTAAAATTTTTTATAATAATTATTAAAAGTAAAAATAAAATTAAAATTAAAACAAAAAATAAACTAATTTCCTTATTTAACTATATATATAGTGTACCATATGTATATAATATGTATACAGTTAATTCCCTTAAATAACCATCACAAAAAATTAATAATTAAATTTATTATTTAATTTAATAAAATGACAAAAAATAAATAATTTAATTATGTAAATAATTTTATTAACTCTACCACCAACTTCCTTTCTTATCTTTGTTTCATTTCAAATTTTCATTATCTTTATCTCCATTCAAATTTTTGAAATTCAAAGTCAATTCTTTTCCTATTAATATGGCTCCTCCTCCCTCATTTTAATTTGACCAATCTTTAATGAGAGGAGCCTAATCTCCAAGAGCTTCTTGTTGTAGAAAGGTGCCTAACCTCTGAGCATTCCCGCGACAGCGAGTCGGCCTCGGTCGAGGCCATTACGACATTTTCTACTTCTGCGATGAGATCCATTTTTTCTTTTTCTTAACCTATGTTAATTTTAGTTTAATTTTTGCATTTTTAATTTCATCATCATTTTTTCTAGTCCTTAGTTAATCCTTTTTGCTCAACCATCATGATTCGATCCACCATTGGTCTCGATTTTCCATCTCATATTCTCGATCTCTCCATGTTCATGTTCTACCTCACACAATCTATCAACTCTGGCCACGTACGGTGGCTGGAGACACGGATTTGATCTCTCACTTTGTCGGATCTGACACCATTCACATTTCTTATTATTATTATTATTCTTCTTTCATTACCGAGTTGTCGTGCTCGAGTAGCATTTATCCTATTTTATTGCAAGTTCAAGGATTTATTTAAAAAATAAAAAAATAAGCTATTGTTTACAAAAAAAATAAAATAAAAATAATCGCAGGTGCCGTCCTCCCCTCCCGCAGGCGGCGCAACCACTCCATCTCTACTGTAGTACAGCTGCAACTGCCGTCGCTCTCCACCGACAAGCCCCCAACCGCCATCGACACCTGTCCACCGGCCACTGTTGGCTGCGCGAGGGCGTGTGTCGCCCTCCTCCACCAAACATGCCGCCACGCGAGCGTGCATCGCCATCTAGCCGCCGACCTCCCGTGCCTGGAGTCCCCTTTGCTAGAACCACCTGCGACTCGCCACCACGCGAGGACCTCCACCACGTGAGCTCCTACGCCACCACCCTAGAACCCCCTCTGTCACCATCGATTAAGCACCTCCCACCTCCGTTGAAGAACACCATACATGAGCCTCCATCACTGCCTAGAGCAATAGCTACATTTGCGACTGCTGACATCCTCCACCCGCCATCCATCGATCGTGATCGCTTGCGCACAATGCCAATGGTGCCTGCTGCTCTCCAATCCAGAATGGGCGTGTGTCGCCGCAACCTCCCACTGACGCTCCACCCAGCGTGCTTGTGCGAGAAGAAAAAGAGATGGCACGCCTGTGCCTTTGGGTGTGAAAAGAAAGGAACGAAGAACAGAGAACCCTAGGGGTAGACGCGAAAGGAGGACTCAAATGACATCTCAAATATGTCGATACTACCATTGTCATGCACCTTTCAGACCAGGTATGGTCCCTTCCACTTACTCTGCAACTTCCCTAGAAATAGTTTAAGCCATGCATCAAACAACCATACTCTCTGATCTGGCTCAAACTGCTTATGGCTAATATAAGAATCATTCCATATCTTTACTCCCTCCTTATACTGTAGACTGCTCAAAAAGGTTGTATCTCTAAGCTCCGCCAGGGCTGCCAATTCTGCCTTCCTTTGATCATGTATACTCTCTGATAATAATATATCAGTAATATCCCATAGTGACTTATGCTTAATCTCAACAGGTAAATGGTAGGGCTTGCCATAAACGAGACGAAAGGGGGACGTTCCCAAAGGAGTCTTGAAGGAAGTTCGATATACCCACAAGGCCGAGTACAAAAGGTGTGACCAATCCTTTAGGTCTGGACGGACTACCTTCTGCAATATCATCTTGATCTCCCTGTTCGACACTTCAGTAAGACCATTGTTTGAGGATGATATGGAGTGGCAACTCGATGGCCTATACTGAACTCATTAGCAAGGGCCTTTACCTTGTCGTTGATAAAGTGAGACCCCCCGTCAGATATCAATACTCTAGGCACCCTGAACCATAAAATAATATTCTTCCTCAAAAATTTGCAAACAATCTTAGCATCTGCGGTTCAGGCTGGTATGGCCTCAACTCAACGACTCACATAGTCAACAACCAACAGAATGTACTCAAATCCCTAAATCTTAGGGAATGGACCCATGAAATCGATGCCCCATGCATCAAAAACCTCACAGAAGTGAATGGGCTACATCGACATCATGTCACGCTATCTACAAGTGCCCATCCTCTGACAGTCAGTACACCTCTTCACGAATTCATCAAAATCCTTGAAGAGGGTAGGCCACCATAGGCCGTATTGGAGCACCTTCTGTGTTGTTCTCCTCCTAGAATGATGTCCTCCTACCTCACGCTTGTGGCAGTAAGTGAGGATGTTGCGGTGCTCCTCCTAAGAAATGCACCGACACCAGATGCTATCCCCTCCTTTGTGATAAAGGATGGGATCCTCCCAATGGTTGGACTGAGCCTTCGCAAGTAAAGTCTTAAGTCATTTCCTGGGCCAACGTTGTGAAACTTTCTCTGAAACAAGATAGTTCACAATGTTGGCATACCATGGGAGAGAAGCAATAACAAGGATCACCTCATCTGGGAAGGTCTCTGTAATCAGATCAGTCTGCTCAGATTCCTCATGATTTTCCAAATGAGAGATATGATCCTCCACCACATTATTGACTCCAGACTTATCCTTAATCTCAATATCAAACTCCCAGAGTAGAAAGATCCATCTAGTCAATCGAGCTTTGGCATCCTTCTTTTCCATAAGGAACCTGAAGGCGGAATGATCAGTAAAGATAGTCACTTTAGATCCAAAAATATATGATCTGAATTTGTCCAAGGAAAAACTATGGCTAGTATATATTCTATGTTACTGTATAATTCCGCTAAGCGGCATCCAATGTACGGCTAGCATAGTGAATGGCAAATGGTACTCCATCCCTCCTCTGTCCTAGCATGGCCCTGCAACAAAATTGGAGGCATCCATCATGATCTTTAATGGGAGAAACCAATCATGCGGCTAAAGGACTAGAGCCTCAACAACTAAGCTCTTGAGAGTCAAATGATGCAAGACACTTATCATCTACAATGAACTCGGTGTCTTTCGTCAGAAGATCAGTCAACGGTCAGGCAATCCTGTTGAAGTCATGAATAAAATGTTAGTAGAAACCTACATGCCCAGAAAAGAACTTAATTACCGCAAGTTGCACGGTGGATTGAGTTTCCTGAAGATATCCACCTTGGTCGGATCAACCTCCATGCCCTTGTTGGAGATTATATGACAAACACCATCCCCTGAGTCACCATGATGTGACTCTTCACCCAAGACAAGACAAGATGAACGTCTATGCGGCGATGAAGAAAGCGATCTAGCCAATCAAGACATGCATCAAACCCATCGCTGTAGACCGAAAAGTCATCCATGAAGACCTCTAAACAGTCACCCACTATGTCTAAGAATATGGACAACATGCACCTTTGGAATGTCTCCAGGGCATTACATAGACCAAAGGGCATCCGCTTGAAAGCATACATCCCAAACGGATAGGTGAGTGTCATTTTGTTCTAATCTTTGGGCACTATGGCCACCTGATTGTAACTGGAGTACGCGTCAAGAAAACATTAGTGACTCTTCCTATCTAGCCTCTCTATAATATGATCAATGAAAGGTAGCGGGAAATGATCCTTCTTGTGGCTTGATTCAATCATCTATAGTCCACACAGACCCTGCAAGAAGTGGGTACCCAAGTAGCTATCTCCTCTACAGACTCTCTCACAACTGTAGTGATGCCTGTCTTCTTGGGCACCACATGTAACGGACTAACCCACTTGGAGTCGGAGATGGGGTAGATAAAATCAGTGCTCCACCATTTTAATATTTCCATCGTGACCACCTCTCGAAGATTCGGGTTTAGCCGTCGCTGGAACTCACGCGATGGCTTGGCATCCTCTTCAAGATAGATATGGTGGGAGAACATGCCCGGACTTATCCGTTGGAGATCAGATACACTACATCATAATGCCTTGATGTTCCTTTCAAGAATCTACATCACACGAGATTCTTGCTCTCCAGTCAAATCTGCTGAGATAATAACTGGGTATATCTCATGCTCACCTACAAGGAATCTATACTTCAACGACTGCGGTAGAGGCTTCAGTTCAGGACAACTAGGAGCTGGCAAATCTGGCCTCTGAAAGGTCTGAGTAAATACAACCAGATCTGAATGTGAGAACTCTCGCTGATCATGCGAAACCGGCGAAGATGACCCTGCTGGTGTGTTCTCTTTGCTGGCTCATTCTCCATCCTAGCTGTTGGTTCTGTGGAAATCAGACAAGGTAATATATCACCAAATTCTGCCCAGTATATGTATGAATCCGAGGGATCGGAATCAGAATCACAAGATATATATTCTGCCTCGCTATCCTGAACACGACTGTCAGTCTAAAAAATGTTCTTGGTCGAGAGTGCGCTCTCTGAACTTTCCTCTGCTAAAAAATGTGTATCCTCAATGTCCGAAGGTGAGAAAAGGGCTCGTGAAATTGGATCAGACCAAGCGGCTTCATAATTAGTGATCACAAAGTTGCACTCCTGGTGGACATCTCGCTATGCCTCTATCGTCTTCTCTGTATCACTGACTGTTCTGAGCAAGATGAATCTCACGCTCTGGTCTCATCGATCATCTCTATTTGTATAATCTCGCACTCAACGTAAAAGTACACCTTCTTGCTATCATGATCGGACTCCGCCTTGGCTGTGGCCAAGAATGGACATCCTAGGATAATGGTGGTATCGGTCAAAGACTCATGGATCTTCATGTCCAACACAACGAAGCCCACCGGGAATTTGAGGCCCTGAATTGTGATGATCACGTCCTTCAACAACCCCTTCGGCCTCTTGACAGATCTACCAACAATCTGGAGGACTGTCCTTCTCTGTCGAAGAGGGGCAAACTTGAACCGGTCGAGTAAGGCTATCGAAAGGAGGTTGATGAAAGAGCCACTATCTAATAGAGTACGATCGAATATCTTCTCATGAATATGACATCTGACATAGGGATATCCAGCATCCGGCCTCTTGGATAGCAGACGGTTCGGATAGCAAAGATGGTGGCACGGCTCAGCACATGGATTTCTGCCTGATGGTTCCTCTTCTTCCTATGGATAGTGGTCTTCTCTCTCATGTTCTTGTGAAAGAGAGGGATGTGCTCAAGTTCCTCATGTAGAGTCAACTGGATATGGAATCTATCAATCATCTGCTGGCCGAACTCTAACTGCTGATCTTTTTTTGTATTTTCTTTTTATTCCCCTTCACCAAGCAGAGTGCTTGAGGAAATGGGATGGTTGGGCCCTCCACAGATAGAGGGCTAGGAAGAGGTTCCTACTACTGCGAAGGCATAGAATCCACGCAAATATCATCAATCATCACATATGTACTCGAAGAGGGAGAAACCTTTCCATTATTATTTTTTGCAATTTTTCATAATGTCCTGATATACAAAAACTGGAGGTGAGACAACTGGAATAGAAATGGTGGCCTCAGTACCACACATGTCATCGAACTTTGCGGCATCAGCACTGCACTTTGTCTCAGCATCTAGGAATCTGGTGGCATCAGTACCAATCTCTGCATCTAGAGAAGCGACGGCCTCAATACCATCAGCTGGATCAACGTCATTGGTGGCTTCAGCACCACTGCCATCAACATCATCATTAGCAGCATCAACATCGCTCTCCTCCTCGCCTGGCACTCCTGAATCCTCACGGTGTCGTCGCTCAGACGACGCTCTGCCGGCTGGCATCCTACTGCTCCTAAGTGACACAAAATCAACATAAAATGTATACGGAGCAATGTCAACCAATAAATCACTAGGAGTGGTGCTCTCTGTGAACTGCACATGTTCAGATTCCCTTTTGAGATTGTTCGGGTTGGGTTCAATCTGAGGGGGTATGGCATCCTTTCCCTTGATGATTTCCCTCATCTCCTGGCAGAACTCATCCATCTCCCTCCTAAAGGATGCTTGCTGATTTGTGAGTAGGCAGGCTCGATCATCAAGAGTTGGGTTCTCATAGGTTGGCCCATGTGAACCGGACGGGTTACCTCGCTGTAAGGGAGGAAACTGCTAGAGCTGATGAGGGGAGGCTGAGAAGACTACTAAGGATGTTGTTGGTGCTGCCCCCATTGCTGTCCCTGCTGGTAGGGACGAGGACCTGGGTGAAAGTGTTGTTGTTGTGGCTGGTGGGAGAACTAGGGCTGCTACTATTAGCCGAACTATCCACCCTGAATTGGAGGTTGTTGCTGTGATGAGGTACCTCCGGTCGACCACTTGAATCCGGGATGATCTCGACGAATCCTGGGTCGCTGTCGGTCAAATCAAATCCTATTGGCATCCATCAAAGGCTCCTGCTCGTAGGGGGGTGGAGGAAGAACTGCCAGTGGCTGATCCTGCTAATACACCACCATTTGAGTGTTCTGAGATGGCGGTGGCTGAGAGTACTGGTGCTGTAGCTGTTGGAATGGCTCCACCTGGATGTGGTGGACTTGGTGAACTGGGGCAGAGTGTTGGGACGAGTTGCTGGCCCATGACATGGGACGGAGATGAGAAGTTGTTTGTGCCTCGAGACACATGATTTGGGTCTGCAGGTCACTCAAGGTCTGTGCCAGCTCATCTATCTAAGTTATGCCATGGCACTGCTTCTTCTCGATGATCTCGATGTGGTCTAGTTTCTCGTTGATAATGTCCATGTCAGCGGCCGACGACTCTGCCTGTGCTGTGGCTGCTGAAGATGTGGAAGGACCTACATCAACTCGTGCTATCCTCCGATAGGACACAACATGGGGTGGGGGCTTCCGCTGAGTGTAAAGCTGAGTCTGGGGCATAACTGTATAATTCTTGACCATCTCCTCATATATGGCCCAGACCTGATCTTCATCCTTGGCAAAATAGGAGCCCCCACAGGAAGCATTCACTAGCCCCTTCAGCTCCGGTGTCAGCCCACAAAAAAAGCTCTGTACTAAGTTAGGCTTGGATATGTCGTGATGGGGACACTAGTCAATGAGCTCATGGAAACGATCCCATGCCTCATGGAACTGCTCGTTGGGATTCATGGAGAAATTATTGATCAGAGATCACGCTGCATTCGTCCGATCGAGTGGATAGTACTTGTTCAAGTACTTTTTCCAAAGCTGCACCCACGAAGTAACGTATCTCCCTAAATGCTTTAGCCAGTAGGCTACTCTGTCTACCAGGGAGAATGGAAATGCCATCATCATGATGATATCCTCGTCCAAGAATCTGTCGTGGACTGTGCTGCAGATCATCTCAAACTCCTACAGGTGTAGATGCGGCTTCTTGATGACAAACCCATGGAACTTAGGCACGAGCTGAATGGTTTGGGGAGGGAGCTTGATGTCTTCCAAAATCGTCGGAAGCTGGATCCAATGGTGTGTAATGGTTGCATCGGGGTTGTGCAACTCCCTCATTGTCCTGGCAGGTCTAGCTGGCTCCTGCGGCTCATCTGGCTGTCCTCCACCTCCTCCTCCAACCTCTGGGATCTCTCCACCGCCTGCTCTCTACTGCTCCTCCTTGTCAGCTCGCATCTGGGTCTGTTCCAAGTGCACCTCTACCATGAAGGCTCCCTGGTCTCTAATCTGCCTCTGCATCGTCTCCAGGGAGGCTAAAAGTGTATTGTTGATGGCGCCC
The DNA here is from genome assembly GCA_037367405.1 of Ottelia alismoides. Taxonomy (NCBI): domain Eukaryota; kingdom Viridiplantae; phylum Streptophyta; class Magnoliopsida; order Alismatales; family Hydrocharitaceae; genus Ottelia; species Ottelia alismoides. The sequence goes on along the minus strand of JAZKJV010007514.1, from coordinate 325,456 downwards.
TAATCTAAAACATACATACAACCCTGGGGTTGTCCATCAGTGTGATCCACACTGCTGGTCATCTTGTGGGTCTTTGCAAAGGTAAAAGACCCCAACTCAGGTGCCGTCAAATGAACAAATAGGTTTGTTGTTGGTCTCTGCTCGGGCACCTCAGGACTGGAAGAAGGGTAGTTGAGGGGGAACAGGGCGGAATTGAACTCGGGTTTGGAAAGCGGGTCTAGGCTCTCCCGAACATGCCTATATGAATGAGGCGAAGTGCTCGAAAGCGGTGCTGCCAAAGGCTTCCTAAGGGACCTCCGGCACATCATTGTCATCTGTAAGAAGTGCGGATGGGATCTGGAAACAAACAAGATCAGCAATCAAACCCCCAATTCACCTATACAATGCTGAGTTGATGACTGCAATGGCTCGGTCATTTATCTTGTCAATCGTATTTAGGAGAAAATTCAGTCTTGCAAGGCGATTAAGCGAGCTGGTAGGAACCCAATGCTCCCAAGAGACTGACAAAGTCTCAAAGCTAGATATTTTCCAGCCAGTACAAGTTACGGACCATTTACCGACTACCCAATCAACTTGTTCTGTTATGGATATCGTGGCCTGCTTTACCGGAGACCGGAGCGATCCTCACTGGAGAATGACTAACCTCAAGACCAGTAGTGTAACGAGAGTTCAGGTGTGTCTCTAGCCTAGTATGTGGGTCATTCTCTCACGTAAGCAAACCAAACAATGAGGGGATGATTGTCCCAAGTCAGATTTTTTAAGTGAGGTGTCATTTAGGATCAAGTTTGTTTAGCAGTGCCAATTTTATGGTTATCTCATTTTATGGTATTTTTCACTAATCGAACAAACACCTAATGAATTTTTTGATCTCCTGATTATTTAGATTCCAAAAATGGGGCAAGAAGTCGAAAAAGCCGATGCACAATCAAAACTTACGATGCATGCAAAGTCAAAAATGCATACCTGTCGCCAACACTCTACATGCACAGTGATTGAAGCATAAATTGAACGAAAAAAATGTAAACTAATCTAAATGATGCAAGAAGAAATAGGCCTTAGACGAGCAATTTCTAAGAACGCGAAGAATAATAGTTATCTGACTAGAGAGAGAGGTCGAGGTATGGTCTCTGATGCGGATAGGTGTCTTCTACAATGGATCCTGCATGCGTTGTATACGACCTATAACAACATGTGACCTCTCAATCAATTAGGTTAACTTTTTTATTAGGAATTTTATTAAGGTCAAATTACGAGTCTATAGGTACAGGGAAGATATTAGGGTTGAGCCTTAATGATTTACGTCACAATCAAAAGAAATTCCTAAATCTAGGGGCCAGATTCTTCGAGAATCAAAGGAAAGAAAATGCGAAGAAAACAAAATCGACGAAAAATCGCGGTAAGGTCCGCTGAGCACACCAGTGCTCGGCGAAACAAGTCTCGATATGCCAAGTCCAGAAAAAGAGTCTGAGTGTCCCTGTGTTATTACAACAATAATAAGGAGTATGCTAAAATGTAAACTAAACTACTCTAAATGATATAACTATTCTCACCCCCCCTGTCTGCTCCTCAAGTACGGGTCTCCTCCAAAGCATCCTCGGGCGATTCCTCGCATGAAAATTGAAACAGAGAAAGCATCAGAAAGCAGTTATAACAATTAGAGATAAAAATCAACAGAAGTTTGAAAAAGCAACTACTAAGTCGTGCTCCCCGGCCATGGTGCCATTCTGATGACATACCTCATGACTCTAGTTAAGTAATATCAAAGGACGTTGCGAACCGAAGCACAAAGCATAATCAACAAGAAAATCGAGACCACACAAATCAATCAATCAGAGCAAATAATATAATGTCCTAGTTATTTAGCATGGTATAACGACCATGGTCGAACATAAGGAGCACAGAAATGTACGAAGTATTCGGTAATCAAAGAAACAAAAACATATTTTTGTCAATTTTAATTTTGCAAATATATATATATATATATATATGTTTTAAAATAAGAAGTGAGACAAAGCAATAAAAGGCTAATAAGCTTCAATAATTTTTATTAAGAGTCAAAAAGGCCCATAAAGAGGAAATAAAAATATTTTTATGTTTTTCAAATATTCAGATGTTATTCGTGATTTTATGGGATTTTTCCACTTTTTATATGATTTTATAAAAATCAACAAAGATGAAAATGGAAAAAAGTGTACAACCTGGACCAAATGGCAAATTAAAAATACAAAAGATGCCATAGTGTCCTAGTTGTGATTTTTATGAAAAAGTAAACAAAAATATCTAACTACATAAATTAAAATCCCATTTTTTTTATTTTTTTGGACTTTTTAATGAATTTTATAATTTTTTTATTCTTTTGCAATTTTTAGGGTTTTTATAAGATATAATGCAACAAAAATAGGATTTGAATGAAAACACACAAAGACAAGCACAAAAATGTTTTATGGAATTTTAAGACAATTTTTATATTTTTTTGGTATTTTAGAAAATAGACAAAATTGTTTTTAGGGGATTTCATTTTTAGAAAAATCAAATATACATAAATTAATTCACAAAAATTAACATGAATATTTCGTGTTAGTAGGAGCTAACTGTATTTTTTATGGATTTTATGGACTTAATTAGATATTTATTGGATTAAAAACAAAACACACGGTACATAGGGACCTAGATGAAATTATTTAATTGTTGTAGGTCAAATAATAACGTAATTAAAAGCTAAGTTGCATGATCTGCAAATTAGTCAAACAAACACACATACTACACATGACACAGGCTCAGAGGGGCATAAATGTAAATACCAACAATTTCCCATTCAAAAAATAACATCCATGAAGTTCAGAGGAATATAATGCAAATAAACCACTGAGCACATGGAATGACACGTGAGTTCAGATACACAAGACTAAAGTGCAAATACTAAAAGTTTGTGTTCAAAACAGTAAATTAATTAAACTACAACTTTATTTAATGGACTAAATAGCTACGCATAAAAGTGCAAGGGTAGAAGTGAAATATACCCCAGCTTGGGCATGTGGCACACACAGAAGATGTAGTGGTCATATGGCTCTGATAGTTGCCACCTGCTGATCAGACGGTGTGGAAGCTGTCGTAGACGCACGACTGGTCTGGTGCTGCTGCTCTGATCTAACGGCCGCAACAGCTTTCTGTCGAGCGGTGATGATGCAATCTGACAGGAGGTGGAGGGATCCAATGGTAGACAACAAGAAGAACAACCTCCAAGTGAACTTCGATGGGTGACTGGAGGAGATCCACCTGACCAATGATCTCACCAAGTCCTGGAGCGTCATGGAGGTACTCCGCATCTGATTGCGAGCTCCTATGTGAAGGAGAACGGCCTGATGGACGTCATGGTGGAGGTGCGTCTAGAGCTGCTCCGCTTGAGCAGTCGAGGGCCAAAAGGGTGTCTATCGCGCGATCCAGGTCCTACAATGGGAACCCCACTTGGAGGCGTAGCTCCGGCGAGGATTATTGCTTGGTGAAACACAGAGAAGAGAGGGTGGATGGAGGTCGGTCTCTGGTGACAATGGTAGGCGGAGACCTGGGCTTTGTCCTCGACTTGTCCGTTGGTCGAGCCTAAGGATGATCAGGCTGCGTTGTAAGATGGTAGGCATGATAGCGAGTCGATCTAAACGGTTGTGTGTGGATATCAAGTCTTCGAGCTGCTAGTCGGAGCGAGTGAACGTGCGGCGGAGGTGGAATGCAAGATTGAAGAAACAGGAAAATGGAGGGGATATGATGGATACCTAAAGATCTTGGAGAGCTCCTGAGATCCAGGTGATCATGGTTGTTGAGGTGATGGCCTCAACCAAGTTGTGGAAGGTCGGGAGGCTAGACGTGGCGGCGCTCGCCGACCATGTAGCTGAGTTGCGTGAACACACCACCAAGCTTTGATCCAAAGAGGTCCTCCGACAGCAGTCACTCAACCAAAGGTGTCTATTGGTGGAAGAAGGGGTGAGGCACGAGCTGCGGCACTTAGAAGGTGAAGGAGATAATTTATAGGCTTCCCAAGAGTGTGAGAAGATTGGGTGAGAGCACACAAACCTAGGAAGATCCGCGCCTTCCTAGGGATCCTCGAAGGTGATGGATCCTAGGAGAAGGCTTGGACAAAGAATTGGGTCAAGAGGAGGCGAGACCCAACTGGGAAAAATGGTAGAAAATACTCTGAAGAGGGAAATTGGGTCGGGTCTACCCTGGAAGAGGGCGTTGACCGGAGGTGAATACCCTGTCCCGACAAATCATAAAAAACAGATTTACAGAATCACTAAAATAGTAAATGACTTTAAAATAAGAAGTGTATAAAATAAAAAAATTATTATTTTTTAAACTATTTTTCGTGTTTTTAATTATTTTTATGAAAAATAAATTATTGTATATATAGTATATGGTGTTATATACATGTATAGTATACATACGTATTTTGTACAATTATTTTTATTTTGTTATTTTTACATAAATACCCCTTTTTTATATTTTATTTATTTTCAACTTGTTTTCAAAAGTACAAAATAATTTTTATTTTCTTTTTTTGATCTGTTTACAGGTATGCAAAAATAGGGAATGAGACATATATACAAGTATTTTGTACAAATGAGAAAGGATTTTTTTTCTGAATTTTATTTTATTTTTTCTTTATTTTAGGACTATATACAAAGGAGGTAATAATAATATTATAATTTTTTTATCACAATAATAATCATTTACATATCTAGGTAATATGTACAATTATAGACTAGGCCCTATCTCTCTCTAATCATTTTATTTGGCGATCAGGTCAAGGCTTGACCTTCTCATGGGGTTGGGATCACTCTGTATTTATTCTAAATACCTCCTTCCTTTTTCTTTTCCTATATTCTTTTATTTTTGCACAAATACATGCTAATTATACAATGTTAACACATGCATGTTGAATGCTAACTTATTGTATTTACACCTATTTACATGATGATTTGCCATGATAAATAGCTAAAATAAAAGAATAAAGAGTGAGAACACCACAGTAGGTTTTAGGCACCCTACTATGCCGGAGGTGACAACTATGGTGTGCTTGCAGGCCTGCGGTGAGATCCAACTTCCTTTGACCGTCACAGCTCGAGCCGCAAGACGCTCATCGCCTCGCCCCGACATCCATAACTGAGCCCCCTAGCACATCGCCGATGGTTATAACCTGGCTCTACATATCCGCCATCAGCATGATCGACGAGAGGGGACTTCCGATGGTGACAACCAGGCACCCCCATCTTCATCGGTGAGGTCCAAGCCCCGTAAGGTTCGTCACAACCTCCTCCTCGATGAGTTGCTTCGCTCCAGGCGACCTCGACTGTCGATTATTCTCTAACCTCGGTCGTTGAAAACTGTACACAACACCGCCATGGAGCTCCGCACGGTACTCTGCTACTCCCTGCATCCAGAGTACTTCCTCCACCCATTAGTCACTCTCAAGGCTCCAAACCGTCGACACCAACCTCAATCGTCAACTATTTAGGAACTTCACCACCCGTGCTTCATCGCCTCCTTCGTCCAGGCTCTGTCCGCAAGTATACTGAACTCCATCGACTTTTCCACCACCAGCCACCGGTCCTCTTCCAGGACTATACAATCGAAAGCCACCAGCCGGAACCACCTCCGATTGTCACCAACATCGGAGGACCATCACACTCCAGTAGTCCTCTTCTAGGCTCCTACGCATCACCGACGAAGACTCCATTAAGGAATTCATCATCCGCCTCAGTGAGCAGCGTTCCTCCCTTCATCCGCCAGGTGGCACAAGAACCAAGACCATCACGTGCCTCACACGTGAGGTTTGGAGCTTTTTCTGATGGAACCACCCGAAGATCTTCCAATTTTCGAACCCCCCCCCTCACGACCAAGGAGCACGTACGAAGAATGTGCTTACCTGGAAGTTTTGCAGAGAGCTCCCTATCGAGGTTGGTAATTATCCTTTAGCCTATGCTTTGCATTTTTGCTTTATTGTTATTATTGTAATATTGCAGACAGAACCCTAACTTAGTATCTTTTTGGATTTTTTACATCATTTTACTAATCAAAAAATAACATTTTGTTCTACAATTAATTGCCTACATTGTGGCATGATTATTATATTTTTATGCTTTGTAATTAAATATTAATAAATGCTTTTGCAGAAAATTACCTATTTTACCCATTCTATAATTTAAAATTCATATTTAATTGAACATAGCTCGAAAATTGCCAAAAAATTCATCGACCATAAAATTAGTTGTTATTTACATTATGCTAAAATATATTTGCATTTCATGCATCTTTCGCTCTGTAAAAATCACTTTGTGTATTTTAGTAATTAATTTTTAATATTTGTTAAACTCACATTTTTACGGTTTAGGATTTTTCTGAGATAAATCACCTAGTGATAAAATCTTGGATAATTTTATTTCCTGAAAATATGTAGGTTTAATATTTATTATAATTAGTTATTGGAATTCACATAGTTTGCATACATTTACTCATTAAATATTTATATTGCATCAGAAAATTCCAAAAAAATTACAGTGCATTTATTACATCATATTTTACATTCGACCAAGTTTCATAGTTTTTTGACTCTGATTAAATGATAATTTCATTTTAGTCCTTCAAAATTGGACCGCATTTCAATGGCATTATAAATTTTCATTAAAAATAGCAAAAATATTCCGCCTCAAAAACCATGCATAAAATTTGCTAGACATTAACATAGCTTGTTCCTTTGCCTCCTCGAGTTCTATCCTGGGACTTATCAAGGTTAAATAAACATAAAAACTACTTCTAATTAATTTTTGGTTAAATTTCATGATTGGTTCCAATTGCCCGCCTACAACACAAACGACACATTTATATTAATACGTTAATTCCCACAAATTAACTAAAGGTTTTACCAGATCATTAGATGGTGTCGTTGCCGGGGAGGCAAATGGCTTATGTTTTTTGTCTAGAAAATTTAGAGTTAGGTTTGCCACATATTCGGGTAGTCTGACCCCGAGCCTCGTCACTGTACATTTTCCATTTTTTTAATATTTTACTACATATATTTTATTTTATTCTATTTTTCTTTTCAGTATTTATTTCTTGTTTTTAATTTTTTGATTATTTTTTATGTCACTCTCTTACACACTCTCTCTTATTTTTCGTGCGAGGTACACAACGTATGTGAAGCAATTTTCATGAAATCGGTGCATCATCACCGACTGTCCAAAAAGCTGCATAAATTAAGATCGAGTCGAGTCGTGAGAGAGCCTAGAGTCTAAAATTTTAATTTCTGCAATTTTGAATTTTTGTAATTAATTGCATTTCTATGGCAATTTCTATTTGGATTCTCGTGTGTGTAAGAAGACCTGGGCTTTTTCTTTTGTGTGTCATGGTCTATTTCACTCTCAAGTGAGGGTGGGGCCCAACTTGAGTGGCTAGTAGGATTAAACCTGCACTTTGGCTAATAGAGCCTCTATGTTTATTTGCTTATGCTCGTAGAATCTAGGGCCTCACTACACAATTAATTGAAACACACATTAGCATGCTAAACTTAGCAAAAATCTAATTCATTTCTTCTTAGCTAATAGAACTATCTGCTAGGTGCGGTTATGTCGGCTTGCATCTCATACAGAATAATTTTCAATTCTTGTATTGCATCCCACATGGAGATTGCGAGGAATCACTGTAAGTCTTCTAACTGAGCATTGCGAGGAGATTGTGAGGAGCTTGCTGCTGATGATGACCGGATACATGTTATCTACACCTGTAAGGAAAAAATACTTGAGACCTGTCGTAAGTGGCTTTAACTCTAGTTCTGATCTAGCCTACTACTCAATCACTTTAGAAATGTTCGGACTCCTCAGGATTCACCATGTTCGGACTTACATGATCTCTTGAATAAAAAAGAAGCATCAACGAACATGAATTGTCCTCCCAATTGATATTCGAGCATGTAACGACTATGTTTTTTAGGTCCTCCTCGGGAGACAAGATTTCCAGGGTCCATGTGTCATTCAAACATAATTTTGTATCTCTAATTTCTGCAATAATGTCACAGTCTACTTCATATGGTGTTGCTCTGCTTTCACTATATAAGACCTTTGGTTCATGGACCATATCCATTGTTACTTATCGCTGCGCGAGGAAAAAGTGTTCTTCCCATACCCATAGTCAACCATGACCTCTGCATATAGCAAGAATAATCGAAGTTTGTAGTAATGGTACATGAGAGTTCATATCAAGGACTACAAAATCAATAGCAAAATACATGTCCTGCACCATTACGACAACGTCCTCCAACGGATCTCAAGGTAACTTGATTATTCGATCAACGAACTGAAGGATCATCTTTGTAGGATTTAGCAGACCCAACCCAAATTCTTGAAGTAATGATGAGGGCATGAGGTTGAATGAGGAGCCACTATCAAGCAGAGTTTGCTCTAAGACCTGGTCAAAAATCTCGCATCTGATTCAAGGTGCTCCTTTGTCTCGCTTCTTTTTTGGGAGATTGCTGATTGTTGTGATTGTAGCCCTGGTGAGGACATGCTTTTCAACTTGGAGGCATCCTTATTCACAACATCCATATATTCCATGGCTTTCATCAAAGGCAATTCAACGGACAAGTTCTTAATGGCCTCCACAACACCTGGATCGGATAATGCACTTTTTAATTTTGCATTTTTTTAGATTTTTCAATTGCACTAGGAAAGGGATTATGTACATAACTGAAATCAAAAGTAATATTCTTATTGACATCAGCATTCATGTCCACAACATCTTGTACAATCGAATTGCAAAAAGATGAACAATCATTAGCATGGGGTGGACATCCAAAAATTGTGGTCTCTTCTCTGTCGACTGGCACTTGATTGGCTGCTGGAGCGGGCTCCTCCATGGCTGACACTGCTTCACATCGACTACAATCATTTTTTAGTCTATTTCATTTTTTGATTTTTTTCTTTTGCTGGTTGGTGGTGACTAACCAGCATGAATCCTCCATCTTCTTCTTCCTCGTCCGGACCTGCGGCTGGAAAGGCTGATGCAGAAGACGATGATTCACTAGATGAAGCTTTATTCTTCCATCTCACTGTTACAAATGGAGATAAGGTCCTATCGCTCTTGAGAGTAACAACATTAGACAAAACAAAATTACAAGCATCTGACTCTAAAGGCACATATGGGACATTACATTCTACATGCTCTTTTCGTTTAAATTTTTAAGGTTGGATTCGACCTGAGCCAAAATTGGAGTTTTGGTTGTCGTTAGGTCATCCAGCTTATGTTTCATCTCTGTTAAACCCTTTACTAACTAGGCAAAGCAATCGAGGCTTGGGTTCACAAGAATGGCCACGCTATGGTTGATTATGTTGAGGTTGTTGGTGGTTAGACGGATAATGATGCTGATGTGGAGGAAGCCGGTACTGCTAGTAGTGAGGAGGGGGATATTGTTGTTGTAGTGCAACCAGCTAGTGCTGGCAAGTTGGTATTGAGGATGTTGGTGGGGCTGGACAAATCTACCAACCTGAGGATGGTGGTACGTCCAAATGGCAGAAGACTAGCCTTGTGGTTGTCCTCCAGGTTAGGCCAATTGTGCATCATTATTCCAAATGATGTTTACTTCTTGGATTAGCGGTGGTGGAGGGGAGAATGGATCGTATGAAGGTTGGAGGTCTGGTTCGTATACCACCAACTGCTGTTGTGGTGTGTCTTGGTCGGGAATCTGTATGTAGTACACGTGTTGGACTATCGGTTGAAGTGGACTGGGCTAAGGCTGATGCTGTGTGGGCTGCACTTCTTTCTTCTCAGCTGGAGTCTCGAAAGATGGGGTCGCCAACGGGCTAGCATTGATGGTACTCACTAGCAGATCCAGCTGCTTGGTGATCTGATCAAATTTTTCTAGATGTTGAGTTCTTTGTTCGACCACTACAAGTTTCTCGAGATCACAAGATCGTTTTACAATGTCTAACTTGGAAAGATGGCTCCTGATGATACAAAGGTTAGAGCTTTCATCTCTGTTCGCTTCCTGAGATGTCACCATATGGACAGGCTTGTGGAGGATCTGGGGTTCCTTCTGATATTTTCAGGAAGAAGAGAGGGAGGTCTCTCCTTCGACCATTTCCTCGAATATCTGTCAGATAAAATCTTAATCATTGTTAAAATGGGATCCACCATCGGCTACGTCGACTAGACTTTGACTCTCAGTAGTCAGGCCCCCGAAGTGTTGTACCTAGCTGGTCTTCGATATACCATGGTGATGGCATTTTTCCTGTAAATCATTGAATCGCTCCCATGCTTCATGAACATTCTCGTGGGTAGATTGGGTGAAGCTGCTAATATGGGCTTGCATCTGGTTGATATGACCGTGAGGGTAAAACTTGTAGAGGAATGCAAACTTAAGATCCTCCCAAATCGTCACGATCTTCCCCAAATGGTTGACCCAGTACAAGGCCTTATCTTGGAGATGGAAGGGAAATGCAGTCATCTTGACTACACCTAACAGGATATTAGGGTAGTGTGTCGTTCCACAGATGCAGGCAAACTGCTGTAGGTGAATGTTGGGTTCCTCATTAGTGTTCCCATGAAAGATGGGAAGAAGAGCAAGGAGCTGAGGCTTGATCTCAAAATGAGCATGCACTAGTGGGATGTGTATATATCTATCTTCTAGCTGTCTCCAGGATTGTAAGTCTATTTCAGCATAAGATTTAGAATCTCAGTTTCTTGTTTATCATCCTTACGGTCATCTCAAGGCATTTCATCCTCATCTCCTCCTCTTGTTCTTTTCATCAAATCATTCAGCATGTCTTAGAATGCGGTCGGGGCCAGTGCCTACTCAGTTAGTTGCTGCTAGATGGCCCAGATGGAAGCTAGCATCTGAGCATTCACTTGATTCTGATCGGGTGGTTGACATTGCTCTGGTTGTGGAGGTTGTTATCCCAATCATTTTCCTTTCCCTGAGGGACAAAGAACTCCGGTTTGGGGTCAATCCCAGATAGTTGTTGATGGAGTAAGTGATATGGCCTGTAATCGAGCTTCATCCACAACGGGAGGGAGTGGGCATGAGTGATCCCTGCTTATTTGAGGAAGTAGAAAGGAAAGAAGACGAGGAGTGTGGTGATTGGTTCGTAAGGTCCCAACCATGTTCTCGGTAATCGCCTCGAATTTATTGAAGATGCCATATTCATGTAATCGATGTGGGTATCAGTGGAGTCCCAACTGAACCTTCCATGAGTCGACATCTTAGAGGAATAAGAGCGAGATAGATGCAAGAAGAAAGATATGATGGTCAACAAGGAATAAAAGGAGTGCATAACAGTGTAAGGCTCTAAGTGAGTAGGGTGTCAAAGAGTAGAACACATCAATAAATTTTGCACAAATGTCCCAGACGTTATCTTTGAACCTTAATCTAGATCTATAAAAACACAATACAAAATTTGGTTCACCAACTCAACACAATGTGAAGCCTAAAGAGATCAACTATTTTTATATTTTCAATTTTGTTGTTGTTTTTGGCAAATATTTTATCAAATCCTTAGTCTCTAACCCTATAGGAGCGAGAGTACTATCGGAAAAGTGTCTTGTACATGTCCTCCTCCTTTGAAACTAGTAGTATCTACTTTTTGAGGTCCTTGTAACCCTTCCTGGATGAATGAGAGTGAGGAAGCTGATAGGCGAAACCACTACTTCCGACCACGATCGGAATGGAATCACCCGTGAGCGTGCAAGGCCCTACAGATGCGAAATGATGAAACATACACACCCATGAGGGCTTGACCTAAGCTCAATACTTCAGACAAGGTTAATGTTCAACACAAGGCGAGGACATCATTGTTGATCGGGTCCTACTCATCCACGTAGGATAGAAGCACCAATACTTCAGAAATCCAGGCATTACACAAGGTAGTTACAAAGTGGATTTTGGGCTCTATTCCTTTGCAGGTCACACCTCGCACATGGGAGGGGTTTTGGTCCCCTCCTAAGGTACTTGAAGACAATGAGGACTTTATGAACCCCAAATAATGCAATCCATTACAGATTTTAATTTATGTCAAAGTTTATTTAGCTGTCCCCTTATTTTAGTTGTTACATTTTCACTTTTTTGGTTATTTTGCATACAAGCACCTGATGATTTTGTGTATTTCCATTTAAGACCAAGGTGCTTAAAAGTAGAGGGATATAGTGAAAAAGTCTGTAAGTCGATTCAATGTTGGAAATCTCACCATAGAATCTAATGATGCATGTAGAGTTCGAGGACTTGTAGTGCCTCCTATCTCTCTCCATGTGGTTGCAAAACATAACTTTTAAACCTACCTACATGGTGGTGTGCAATTGATAAAATTGTCCTAAGCATGAACTGCTATTAGGCGTGAAGAACCAAATGTCAATTATTTAGAAATGAACCCGAGAGTCCGGACTTGGAGACACCTCGGTGCTTGCCACAATGGGTCCTGCTAGAATTGTATGGTGTCTCTCTTGGCATATGGGTTCAAGTCTAAATAGTTGACAATTATTACTTTGTCTGGATCCAAATGTAAAAGACTATAAGATCATGATTCTTATAAGTGTTTGGACCTAAGAACCAATACAAGAAATCCTATAATATACGGGCTTCATGCACAGAAAACAAATAAAAAAAGGTGAAAACTCAAAAAATCGTAAAAGAAATGAAAAAAAATAGAAAAATAGGGAGAAATAAAGTGAGAAGGAGAAAAAAAAACTCAAAGAAAACAACGAGGATCCTCAAGTGAACATACACTTGGTAAAAATTCGTCCTAGAGTCTAATGTCCAAGGCCATGTATTATTACAAATAATAATGAATAATAAATCACTCACTCACCAAAAAAATAAAATCCTAAGCTAAGATCTATGCTAAGTATTCTCCTTGCAATGTTTGATGCTTCTCCTGCTTGACAGGACAAGAAGGACAGTCTCGATCAAGCTTGGTTGCATCGATCTCCTAAAAAGTAATTCTCGCATGGTGGGCCCTCGCAACAAACACAAAAAAGAGAAGTATTAGAATAGATATTCAAATAATGTGTTCAATGAAATAAAATATGAAATATGTACAAATAGGAAAAAAGTACAAGAATATGTACACGATAATAAATTAGTCCACAACACGTTTCTCCCCAACAACGATGTCATTTAATGAAATCTATCTTGCTCGAGGGTCACACAACCTCACAAGGCAAGATTGCAGTCCCTAAGATGATCGTTCACGAAGACCACCTAATTAACAAGTATCCACAACATATGAATAATCAATGAATAAAAAATGTGAAGTACAATTTATTTTACTCTTCAAACAAAGTTTTATATTTTGTAAGCATGTAGAGGTCGAACCATTTAGAGTAAATATGGTAGCCTAACGATTATTTCTAACCAAAGTAAATTATGTATACAAGTTTCAACTTAGTATTTTTGTGTGCGTTTTTGGTTTTACAAACTTTTATTTGATTTTTAATTATATATATATATATTTATTTAATTTTTTTTATTTTTAAGAACTTTTTAATTTTAATATTATATATATACATATAAGAGTATACAAATATATAAAAGAAAATGTATATATGATATAAGGTTTATATATATAATATATAAAATAATTATAAAAAAATCAAAAAAATACATAAAGGTACAATCCTTTTTATTTTATTAAGGTATTGAAAATATTTATAAGGTATTTTAATAGTTAATAATCATATAAACTACATATAGGAATATATAGGAATATAATACAATATGGGGTATTATAATTATAAATATTGTTGAAAATAATCAAAATTTTCAAAATAAAATGTTTTTTCTATTATTTTTATAATTTTATGTAATTATTGCTAAATTTTATATATTTTTAAAGTCTTAAAATACACAAAATCAGATACTTTTTCAATAAGCCTAATTTTTTTAGAATTTAAAAATAACAAATAGAGTCAAAATTTTCCAAAATATTTTTACTAGATACCATATAATATGATGAAAATTTAGAAATGGAAATGAATATTTTTGGATTTTTTGAATATTTTTTTATAATTTTTATAAGGATTTTGGGTATTTTTAATTTTTATGATTTTCAATTTCTATTTTAAGGTATTTTTGATATCGACGTACAAAATACTTTAAATAAAAAATATTTTTTAGGGATTTTTTCAAAAAGATTTTGTATTTTTTTGGATTTTAAATGCAAACAGGGACAAAATGTGCTCTTTTTGATTGGTAATAAATAGTTAAAGTGCATAAAATGCAAAACTAATTATATAGCATGAAAGAGCATGCATTCATGTACCGTATCCTATTTTCTCATAATTTTTGGAGCACAGATGATATTTATAAAAATTAGCAAAACATGCATAAATATTTAAACTAGAAAGGGCATATTTGCAATTAAAATATAAATCTGTGGTTTACATGTAAATTTCCCAAAACATTACAACTGATATTTAAATTTTATTGACTAGCGAAAGCCGGGGGTGCACCCCAGCAAATTGCCCACGTCACGTGGCACGTCACGTGAGGTGAGCTTACATGGACCCAATCGCAAAACCACTGAAAGCTTAAGGGGATCCTATGTAATTATTACAAAATTAATTAAAGTATATAAATAATTACTAGAACAAATAAAATTAAACAAAAAGCAGGGGTTAGATATGCAATTTACCTCTACTACGAGCGATCATGTGGTTGTAATGAGCCCACTTATCCACGTGTCGCTTTCTGGGCGCTCGACGATAGTTGGGTGACAACGGATGAGATTAGATCTTCTTGTGAAGATCGAAGGTGGAGGGAGCTTCATCCAAGGTGGTTGTTCTTGATCCAATCATTTGCAGATTGCTTGGAAGAACTCGCTAGAACATCGAGTCTCCCTTGCTTCGGATCGACATATCTCATGCCTTAGACCTCTTTTCTCACTGCTCCGATGCTCAGGAATTGGGGCTCGATATTCCATAGCGACCCGATGCCTCAAAGAGCTCCATATCTCACCGATGGATCTCTGGAGTGCTTGGAAGCTTGGGTGTGCTCAAATACTTCGAAGATCCCTCAAACATGGGCCTCCATATGGAAAGCTTCACAAGGTACATGAGATCTGGTATGAACATTTATTATCAGGTTTCAAGGTGAGATGGGGGGTGGAGGTGCTCCGACGAAGGCATCGGAGGGAGCACCGATGCCTCGATCTGAGAAGGAGCAAGGGTGAAATTATGGATGAAAAGATGAAGAAGCAGAGCATAAAGAAGATGGGATGGTTCCGCGTGGTTGGAATAGTAGGGATACGATGTAGAACAATGGTCGGAGTTTAAGAGCTCTAGTGATCTAAACTCCTATTAATTGAGCTAAAATGGAAATAAAAACACGAAATAAAATCCTGAATCAAAAGGAAAGAAGAGAAATTGACTAAAAAACAAGAAAAGATAAAATTGCACAACTCGAACCTATGTTTGACGCCAAGGAGCATAGGCCTTGTCGGAGTTACGCCTTGAACCTCCTTCTCTGCTCTTTGCTCCGTCTCGGACCTGGGGGATTCTCTCTCTATCATCAGAAACATACTCACACACAAGGCAACGACATTCATGACTCGAAGAGGGATCAAAAATTGAAAGGTTGACGGAGGAGCTTATTTATAGATAGAACGATGGGCAAAGATGCAGATCAAATGGAGGCAGATTCGGTGCAGATTGATGGGATCTAAATATCCTACCTGAATTACGGAGTTCCCATAAATAGTTCTGGTTCAATGCTCACGATGAATCGATCATTAGGATCTTTGGGAAAAAGGCAAAAAATTGAGTGCTCGAGGTGGGTGTTAGAGCAGAGAAGGTTGAGGAGGCAGTTGGTCTAGGTCAACAAACGAAGTGATATGGTTGGTCCACATGGACCAACAAGATAAATGCAAGGAAAAAATACCATTAAGATTAGTAATAATTAGTAAATGAATTAATTAATTTTAGGTTATTAAATATGAAATGTTTGTTATTTTATGAAGCATTTAATTCCTATTTTTATTTATTTTTATGGAGTTATATACTATGAGTTAATATTTACATGTATAATCATCGGTATATGTACCTAAATATTGTATATCTTATTTTTACTATGTATTTTGTATTTGATTATTTTATACACTTATTTTATATATTTATAACTTCTTTAAATACATATAGATATACTTTTATGGTATTTTCCTGGTGTTATTTGTGCACTTAAATAAATATAGGAATTTATTATTTGTATAATGTATTCATCTATTTACAGAAATAAACTTTATTTATTTTAGCATCTCTTTTATAATTTTAGTTTATTCTAATTAGTTGCATATACTATAAATAATATTTACTAAATTATAAAAATATAAACTAATGAAAAATATAAAGAATAAATAAAATGAATATTTTATTAATGTATAATGTACAATAGGGGTCCAAACCTAACTTTTGCATGTTAACTCCAAATTAAGTGAAACCACTGTTGATCATGAAATCTCAGAGATCAGATAATTTAATGGTAAAATGTATAGTGTCGTTGCTATCCCAAAAAACCCGTGACAAACAAACAAATATTTTTTTCCTACTTATTAACCTGTATAGCGGACATGGTCGAACTCAGGGAGGCTACAAATCCCGAGGGTTATTCAATTAATCAAAAATCAATTAAGAAAAAATAAGAATCTCAAAGGACAACTATCCCTGTTTTTTGTGATTTTTTTATCTTTTTTTATTTTGCATTTGTTTTTTATTTTTCAAGAATAACACGAAGCAATATCCATAAGATAAAAAATACGCACACCAACTCTTTTTGTAATTTTCCAATTAACCAAAATACTCAGAAAAATCCAGAGAAAATATTTTTGGTTTTAAAAGTTTTGAAATATTTTTGAGAATTTTTGTAGAATTTTCAGATGTTTTTGTATTTTTCTAAAAATCAAACAATGAGAAAATGCAAAATTATGCACAGCTTGGAGTAATTTCCAAATTAAAATATTTTAATGCCCAAAACTCCTGGAAATTATTTTTATGACAAAATAGATGCAATTATCTACAAACAGAAACTGAAATCACAATTTTTAGATTTTGGTAGAATTTTTATGATTTTTATAAGATTTTTAGCATTTTTTTATTTTTTGAGGTTTTATAAAGAATTAATGGTGAAATTTGTACAAAAATTAAAAGACAATGAAATAAAACCACCCTAATATTTTTGTATTTTTCGGAGTTATTTTCGAATTTTTATGAATTTTTGAATTTCAAACAAGGAAAAATGACATGTTTTTTATTTTTAAAATATGTCAAATGTCCTCAAAAAGCTATGAATATTGAATACCATGTTCATAAGCATAGCAGGAGCTTATACAAATTTTTACAAAATTTTTAGAGAATGATAAACATTTATTTAATCATAAAGATCAAGCAAGTTCAATGTCTAAATTTATTGGGACTAAATTGGAAATATGGAAAATATCTGGACTGAATAAAAAATATAAACTTGCAGGAGGAAATGTGAAATTTACCCAAATGTCACATGATGCGCATGTGCTCTTCTGAAGGCAGGGACTGTTTTGCAATTTTTGTAAACTCCTAGGGCTTGATAGTAATTTACCCAATTTTATATTGCAAACCCTTAGGGTTATTGTTCTCTTTGTTTGTCAAACACAAGGGAAGGGCAAGTAGGAGTGGCCACCGCCTCCTCTTCTTCCCCGTCACGTGCGGGCAGTGCGAGCGAGGATCTGATCGACGGGCGTCGGAGGATTCTGGAGATGCGTGTTGGCACAGGTGCACGCGTCGAGCGGGAGATCGGAGCGGGAGCCAGTGGAGGCGGCGCGGGCGGTAGGGCGGCGTGGCGCAGAACGGTTCTAGAGATGTGTGCTGGCGGAGGGCCGCGGTGGTGGTTGGTGGCCCTGATGGAGGACTCCTGGAGGCGAGGCGCTGCTCGAGGGCAGCTAAGGACTGCAGGACAGAGCGACTGGACGTCGGAGGTCGGTGGAGGAGCCGGCGGAGGCGGTGCAGGCGTTGGAGGATGAGTAGGGGGCCGGCGACGCCTGGAGGGCAACTGTCCCCTATTCTATTTATTTATTTTTGTAATTTTTTGTTGTAATGTAAATAGTAATAAAAAGAAAAAAACTTTTTTTATTTTTTTGTAAATCTGAAAAATAGGAATTAAAAAAATAGGATATAGAATTTTTTTTATTTTTTTTATTTTTTGTTGCTTTTTTTAATGATACTGCAAAACAAATGTGAGGGATAAAGAAAACAAATGGCTTTATTATTATTATTATTATTTTTTATTTATTTACAAATAGAAAAATGAACGAGAATCCTGTGAAAAGTGGGAGAATCGAATCCGATCTCCGACCACCGTACGCAGCCGGAGTTGAGAGATCGTGGATGATGGAATAGAACATGGAGAGATAAAGAACATGAGATGAAAAAATTCGAGTCGGTGGCGGAATAAATCGTGGGTGATGATTCTAAGATCTAGATGAAAAAAATGGCAATGACGAAAAAAATATGAAAAATAAGACTACGATTAATCTACGATAAAGATAAGAAGAAAATGACAATGGATCTCACCTTAGGAGTGGAAATGGACCGTGATCGCCTCGATAAGGCCGACTCGCTGTCACTGGATGACTTGGAGACTAGGCAACTTTCTCGACAAAATTTTCTCTCAGAGATCGGGCTCCTCTCTCTAAAGATTGATCAAGTTGAAATGTGGGAGAAGGAGCCATATAAATAGAAAAGATTGAATGAAATTTGGATTTTTTATTTTTTTGGATAAAGAGATAAGAGAGATGAAAATTGAAATGAATTTTTGAATTTTTTTGGTGGAAGAGATAAGAGAGATGAAATGAGAAATGAGATAAAACAAAGGAGAGATAAAATTATTAACAAAATTATCAATTTTTTTTTGAATTTTCTTGACTTTTTTTATTTGAATTTAAAAATAGTATTTTTTTAATTTTTATGGTGATTAATTAAAAATAGCAACTATATACATATGATATATACATATGTGACATTATATACATGGATAAATGAAGAAATTCACCTTTTTTGTTTAAAAAAAAATTATTTTTATTCTTATTTTTTTTAAATAATTAGTAAAAATATTTACAAATATATACAAATACAATATGCACAAAATACATGGGAAAATTGGACAAACCACACCAAAAAATCGACTTCTCAACCGTAACTCCAAAAATTATGAAAATACAATCCTTTTAAAGATAATTTAATTTCGAATCCAATGGAAGTGAGATTGATTAAATTTGAGCTCATATGGCGCCGGATTGGTCTTTCAATTAGTGCTTAGTGGCTTTTTCCAAGTGTAGCTACTTTTATTCTATACAAGATTTAATTGTGCAATTATTTTTATTAATTAGGACACATTTTTATTTACAACTTTGATTTTTAAAGTAATTTGATTTGAGGTCAATTAAGGCACAAATAAATTAGTGTCATTTTTATACAGATCTATACAAAATAAGTGAAAAGTATTTACAACAACACACACATTTTTTTCGATTTTCTGCTTAATGACCCTATCTCCCCCTACTTTATTCCTGGTCGATCAGGTCAAGTCTTGACCTTCTCTCGGGGTTCGTTTCAGCCAGTATACAATATTCCTTTTTCTTTATTTTTTTATTTTCTTTTCTTTATTTTTCCTTTCTTTTATTTTTTATTTATTTTAGGTTAAAATTAGTAAGAAGTGTACAATATTTACACACAGATTCAAGTTAGTATGAATATGGAGTTAGTGTTATATGCAGGTGTTTTATAAGGGATTTTTAGCTAAAATAAAGGAATAAATATGACAAATCGTAGATTCAACATCCCCCTATGCTTTACCTTTTCTAGTCCCATAGGAAACACTTATTTAAAAGAATAAGTGAAGAAAACGAAAAAGTAAAGGGAAAATAAAGAAAGTAGGACAACATTGAGTATTAAACTTATCTTCATAAAATTGTAGTTTGGAGCTCTTTCGAACCTTTGGATTATTAATGTGTCGGAACTTCTATGAGACTTAGAATTTTAAAATCGACAACCTTCAAGTTCTACATATCATTGTCACAGTTTTGGCTTAGAAGTCATCTTAGATCAATCCTCTTCCCTAAAGCACACCCTATGAACATTGAACAATCGACTCATGTGTGTGAAAGGTTTTAGCTCTTCCCATCCAGAATGCCGGACTACCATGCAAATCCCCTATCCAGTAACTCATCCTCGGGGAATCATGTATTTCCTTCTAAGGTCTATCGCGCTGTGTTCACACTCGAATTAGGGGGAGAAGTTAGAAGAAGGAGAAAAGAACTGGAGGGTGGCCAGTTTAGTTACCTCTCCGTGTGAAGCTGGCCAGTGTAGCCGAGTCTCCACCAAGATCTATAGGTTTTCTTGAAGCTTGGACCTTTTTGGTCAGATAATTATTTGGTAGTGGCTTCTTTGTATTTAGATTTTTGGTGGTTGTGCTTGGATCTTGTTGTGCCCCTATGGATATAGAATCTTTTTGTTTCCGTACATTTTTTGAGGTCTAAGAAAAAATTGTGCCCAGCCGTTCATCCCTTTTCCGAAGCTTTATTTCAACCAATACTCTGGTCTTTAGATTTCCACGCTACCAGAAAAGAAACTCACACAGTCTTCCAACATCCCGTCTGAGTTGAGCTAAGTGCATAGTGCGAGAGTACAAATTGATTTCCTATTCCAGAGTTATACCCAGAATGAAGAGATCAGGTTAGACACTAAGAGTCAAACGCTGCACATTGTCATGTGGAACTCAAAGAATTAAGTCAAAGACCTGAAGCTTCTAAAATCCTATTTCTCGGTGAAGTTCCTCTGAAAATTAGGTGGATTAAGGTCCAACTAAGATCCATTCTTCAATTTTATTCCAGACATAGTTCAAATGTCAATACTATACTGAAACATGCACATGCAAATGCAAAATATGAACACACAAAGAGGGTTTTTTTGGAAAAAAAATGATGCACATGTGAAAAGAACGTTTTTTAAACAATTTTCTAATTTTGATCTTTTTATGGATTTTTGGAGGAAAATGCAAATGTAAAAGAAAGGATTTTTTTGAATTATGCAAGTTTTTATTGTTTTTTTGTTTTGTAGTTTTTTAAGGAAAAATGATTAGTAATAGAAACGTACAATATTTTTTTGTTTTTGTTTGTTTTGTTTGTTGTTTTTTATTGTTTATTATTTTTTGTTTTTTTTGTTTTTCTTTTTTTAGTTGATTTTTTTGTTGTGTTTTTTTGTTTGTTTTTTTGTTTGTTTTTTTAATTTTTGTTTTTTTGAATTTTTGTTTTTTAAACACGTAGATTTTACAAAATTATACAGATAACACCCCAAATAAACATATTTAAAAGTACGAGTTATGTCTAAAGTATATATACAATATATACGACACCCCCCTATACTTAGCTCGAACTATGTCCTCACAGTGATCAGAGAGCGAAAAAGGAAGACATAACTCGCGCTAAGTATAGAAAAGCGAAAAGACTCCTATGCTACAACGGCTCAAAGAAAAGATAAAAAGAAGAGAAGTTGGTGTTCCCCCCCATACTTATGATCAAGTAATCCTAAGTATAGTAAAATGTACAAAAGGGACAAATCGATGAAGAGAATATACATACTCAAAAATAAAAAGACACGATATGAACAACATCACCCCCCTATACTTAGGGTAAAGTATCTCTAAGTATAGGCAACAAAAAGAGTGATGAACAAGACGAATATGAACAGCACAAGTCATTCACCCCCCCTATACTTAGGATAAAGCACATCCTAAGTATAGCTTATATACACACACACGCACACAGAAAAAGGGGTAATTGATAAAACGTGAGAAGAAAGAGTGAAACGAAAGGATATGCAAGAGGAGTGGATGTACAAAGGTCAAGAAGGTCGAAAGCGAACCTTTTTGCGGGATCGCTGAGGTATGGATTTTACTAGGTGTAGGTCGATATTGGGATCTTCATTAGACATAAACTGAGTAGGATCGACCAAGAATGTATCCTCAGTGGTTTCAGATTGTGCAGGCCTAAACCAGCTATTAGACGTAGTGTGGTCATGTTCTTCCTGGGAAGTCTCGCAAACATCAAAGTAAAATGGCTCGAAATCATTATCAGAAAAAGTAGGATCAATTTCAGCCTAGTGAGCCTCTACTGGATCATCAACTTTATCAAAAGGCCAAAATTCCTTTATAAAAGCAATCAAATCAAATTTGGCCTGATCGGTCTCATCTGAATCAGGGTGAATAGGAATGGACACATCAGTGGAAGTAATCAAATCATGTCCATTCTGTATAGTCTCAGATTCTGCCTTCCGCTCTAGGGTGTCTATCGTGTATATCCCGCGAATGTCATCAATGCATCTCCACTTACCAGAAGGGGGAATTCCAAGGTCTATGCTTTCCGAGTCTTCCTCCTTGAAGAGGAATTCTTGGGGTTGGCTAACACGGGCGGGTTCTCATGAAATGCAGGTTTCTGGGCAGTAGTGGGTGTAGTGATCAACACATCGCTCCCTACATCAGAACAAAAGCGAATCTCTCCTGAACCATAATCAATAATGGCTCCCGTAAAGGCGAGGAAAGGCCATCCAGGATGATTGGAGGGTGCTCCACAGGGGCAGAGGTCTCCATGGGCATTACAACAAAATCCGAAGTAAAATTCATGCCCTGAATTAGAATGACAACGTTTTCTAGAATACCCTTCGGCCTCTTGATAGATCCATCAGCAAATTGAACTATCATCCTGGTTTTCTTGAGAGGCCCAAGATGAAGAGACTATACCATAGAGAAGGGTATTATATTAATTGATGAACCATCATCAAGGAGAGTGTTATCACAAGAATAGTCATATATGGAGCAACTCACAAGAGGTGTGGCGGTGTTCCCTTTCTTAAAATGCGGACGGTGAGAGATGGTGTTGGCAGTGGCCATGGTCAAGATGTGACACTCAGATATTCTCCTTCGCTTTCTCTTCTTGTGTTGAGGAGTAGATAAATCTGTCATGTCCTGTTGAAGTGCGACTTTAATGATCTCATGAAGTGTGGCCATTACTTCGGGTTCAGTCAATATCGTTTGGAATTTTTGGACCTCATCCATACCAGGGAGGAGGTCAGAATCAGCATTTACACGAGGATTGCCAAGAGCAGTCTGTGTAATGGAATCCTCGGGGTAAAGGTTGGGTCACAATGTGAATAAATATGTGGGTAAATGATTTGGCATTTGGGTCCTTTCCTCACAAAATGAATCAATAGTGTGTCTCCCACTTTTTGGATTTTCAAAATTTTCTCATTGTTTTTTGTATTTTGGGCGATTGTAAGCTCTCATGATTATCCTCAAGTGAATTCATATCCTCAAATAGTGGAGCAGCATTTTGGCTCGTAGTTATGTTAAATTGATTGCTAATCCTCAAATTCATTTTTTTGACTAAGCAATCCTCGAATTCATATGCTCCATCATCTGGTTCATCATCTCAAGGGTGGAAATCATGAAAGATGACTACAAAATCCCAGTACAGGGTGGGTTGAATGAGGGTGGGTGAAAATCATCGTCCGATTCCTGAAATAATGGGTTAGGCGGATATGCACAAAAATCAGGAGGAAAGTCCTCCTGGAAAAAGGAAGGTGTATCGTCTGGAGAGTACAAGGTATCAGCGTAGATTAAATTAAAATAACTCCAGTTGGCCATCTTCGAAACAAAAGACGGGATCAGGAGAGCATGAGGGGTCAAGTCGAAAGATATGGAGAAAAAGGCACAAATGCACAAAAGGATCGAGTATGCACACAAGCAATCAAACACAATACAAACCCCCAGTTCACCAACTCAACTCAAAGTGAAGACTGTGAAGGTTCGGTCAATTATCTTGTCAATTTCAGAGTTTGGTGACAATACAATCTATCAGAGCGGTTAAAGCGAGTTGTTAGGAACCCAATGCTCTCAGGAGACTGGCCTAATGCCAAAGTTAGATCTTTCCCAACCAGTATGAATTACGGACCGTTTACCAGCTACCCGATAAATTCAATCTGTTAAGAACGTCACGGGCCGCTTTACCGACTACCGGAGAGATCCTCAATGGAGAACGACTAACCCAAGATAGTAGTTTGAACAGAGTTTGGCGTAGCACTATCCTAGCGTGTGGGTTGCTCTCTCGCTCAATCAAACCAAACAATGAAGGGTTACTCTCCCCAAAACAATGATTTTTCCTTGTATATTTTAGGGTCGAGTTTTCTTTAATAGTCCCGGTTTTAGCAGTTATCACTTGGTTAAAAATATTTTCAAAGAATCGCCTACTGATTGTCCAATTTCCTTTTTAACTTATGTGGGTGAAAACAAGGAAGGAAAGAGGAAATGCCAATGCGTGATTAAAAACAATGATGCATGTGGGGGTTGGAGATGCGTATCTTGTCGCCAGCACTCTACACGCAAGTGATCCACGCAGAATTTAAATAAACTATCCTATATGCAAATGCAAGTGAACCGTCCTAGATGATAGCTTCTATTAACGGGCAAGAACAAGTTAATTTGACTAAGTTCAAATTATGCTCTACTCTATAGGCACAAAAACTTCTTGTTTAGGGTGTTTGGACCTAATTAATTACCTGACTCAAGCAAATTAATTAAAGCAATCAAGAGGTAGCTCACGAAATCCGCGGGAAATAATGAAAAATAAAGGCAATGAAAACAAAACCGGTGAGGTCCCCCAAGTGCACCAGCACTTGGCGAAACAGACTCTGCAATGAATGAATGTCCTTTTAAAGAGTTCAAATGGAAAAGAAAACTCTCTCTCTCTCTCTCTCTCTATTTTTTTTAAAAAATTCTCATCTCCTTCAATTCTTCTTCTCCTCTTCTCACGCCATCCTGCGGCTTGGTGAAGAATCAAGCTGCCTCCACTTCGCTTGGGTGCTTCGGCTCTCCTGAGATCGCCTCCTTCGCTCCGAGGGCCCTCACAAGAAAAAGAAAAGAGAATATGTAAGAAATACAATTATCAAATATGAGAGAAAAAATGAAATGAATGCAGTGGACATAAACAATGAATTGAATGGAAAAAATGTAAACAGATATTTACAACCAAGAATAGCAGGTCAAAAGAGAAACCTAACTACCCTCGCCTTGCCTCCCCGGCAACGGCGCCATTTTGTTGAGCATGTAATCTCAGAGATCGGATAATTTAATGGTAAAATATATAGTGTCGTTGCTATCCCTACAAACCCGTGACAAACAAACAAATTTTTTTTTATTTTTGCTATTTATTAACCTGTATGTCGGACAGGGTCGAACTAAGGGAGGCTACAAATCCCGAGGGTTATCCAATTAATCAAAAATCAATTAAGACAAAACAAGAATCTCAAAGGACAACTATCCTTGGTTTTTGTGATTTTTTTATCTTTTTTATTTTGCAATTTTTTTTATTTTTCAAAAATAACACGAAACAATATTCACAAGATTAAAAATACGCACACCAAATCTTTTTGTAATTTTTCAATTAATAAAAAATACATAGAAAATACAGAGAAAATATTTTTGAGTTTTAAAAGTTTTGAAATATTATTGAGAATTTTTTGGAATTTTAAGATGTTTTTGTATTTCTATAAAAAATCAATTAGTGAGAAAATACAAAATTATGCACAGCTTGGAGTAATTTGCAAATTAAAATTATCTTAATGCCAAAATTCCTGGAAATTATTTTTATGACAAAATAGAAGCAATTATCTATAAACAGAATCTGAAATCACAATTTTTAGATTTTTGAAGAATTTTTATGATTTTTATGAGATTTTTAGTATTTTTTATTTTTTTGGTGTTTACAAAGAATTAATGTGTGAAATTTGTACAGAAATTAGAAGACAACGAACCCTAATATTTTAGGAATTTTCGAATTTTTTTGAATTTTTGAATTTCAAACAAGGAAAAATGACATGTTTTTTATTTTTTAAGTATATCAAATTTCCTCAAAAACCTATTAAATCTTTATACCATGTTCATACGCATAGCACGAGCTTACACAAATTTTTACAAATTTTTTAGAGCATGATAAACGTTTATTTAATCACAAGGATCAAGAAAGTTCAATGTTTGGAATTTACTGGGACTAAATTGCAAATATGGAAAAGATCTAGACTGCATAATAAAAATATAAACTTACAGGAGGAAATGTGAAATTTACCCAAATGTCACATGACGCGCTTGTGCTCTTCTGAAGGCGGGGAATGTATTGCAATTTTTGTAAACTCTCAGGGCTTGATAGTAATTTAAACAATTTTATATTGCAAACCCTTTGGTTTACTGTTCTCTTCATTTGTCAAACACAAGGGAAGGGCAAGTAGGAGTGGTCGCCACCCCTCTTCTTCCCCGTCACACGCGGGCAGCGCGAGCGAGCATCTGAGCGACGGGCATCGGAGGATTCTAGAGATGCGTGCTGGCGCAGGTGCGCACGTCGAGCGGGAGATAGGAGAGGGAGCTAGCAGAGGCGGCGCAAGCGGTGGGGCAGCATGGCACGGAAGGGTTCTGGAGATGCGTGCTGGCGGAGGGCCGCAGTGGTGGTTGGCGGCCATGATGGAGGACTCCTGGAGGCGAGGCGCCGCTCGTGGGCGGCTGAGGACTACGGCATAGAGCGACTAGATGCCGGCAGGCTGGAGCGAACGAGGGGGGGGGGTCGCGCGGGGCCGCATGCGGGCCACGCGACGGAGGTCAGTGGAGGAGCCGGCGGAGGCGGCACAGGCGTCGGAGGATGAGCAGGGGGGCAGCGGCGCCTAGAGGGCAGTCGTCCCCTTATTTATTTATTTTTTTGTAATTTTTTATTATAATTTAAATAATAATAATTTTTTTTTTGTAAATCTGAAAAATAGAAATTAAAAAAATAGGATATAGAATTTTTTTTATCTTATTTTTTTACTGTTTTGTTAATGATCCTGCAAAACAAATGTGAGGGATAATGAAAACAAATGGCTTATTATTATTATTATTTATTTACAAATAGAAAAATGAACGAGGATGCGGCGAAAAATGGGAGAATCGAATTCGATCTCCGACCACCGTACGCGGTCTGAGTTGAGAGATCGTGGACAATAGAATAGAACGTAGAGAGATCAAGAACATGAGATGAAAAAATTTGAGTCGGTGGCAGAGTAAATCATGGGTGATGATTCTAAGATCTAGATGAAAAAAATTGACAACGACGAAAAAAAATACGAAGAATAAGACTACGATTAATCTAAGATAAAGATAAGAAGAAAATGACAACGGATCTCACCTTAGGAGCGGAAATGGACCATGATCGCCTCACCTCTACGATTAATCTACGATAAATGACTAGCTGTCATCGGATGGCTTGGAGACTAGGCAACTTTCTCGATGAAATTTTCTCTCGGAGATCGGGCTCCACTTTCTAAAGATTGATAAAGTTGAAATGAGGGAGAAGGAGCCATATAAATAGAAAAGAGAAAATGAAATTCGAATTGTTAGTTTTTTTGGATAAAGAGATAGGAGAGATGAAAATTGAAATGAATTTTTGAATTTTTTGGTGGAAGAGATAAGAGAGATGAAATGAGAAATGAGATAAAATAAAGGAGAGATAAAATTATTTACAAAATTATGTAATTTTTTTGAATTTTCGTTACTTTATTTATTTGAATCAAAAAATGTTATTTTTTATTTTTTATGGAGATTAATTAAAAATAGCAACTATATACATATACAATATGCATATATGACATTATATACAAGGGTAAATGAGGAAATTAGCCTTTTTGTTTTAAAAAAATATATTTTATTTTATTTTTATTTTAAATAATTAGTAAAAATATTTACAAATATATACAAATACAGTATGCAAAAAATACATGGGAAAATTACACAACCCATCCCAGAAAACTGACTTTTAAAACATAACTCTAAAAATTATGAAAATACAACCATTTTCAAGATAATTTATTTTTAAATCCATTGGAAGTGAGATTGATCCAATTTAAGCTCGTATGGAGCTGGAATTGGTCTTTCAATTAGTGCTTAGTGGCTTTTTCTAAGTGTGGCTACGTTTATTCTATACAAGATTTAATTGTGCAATTATTTTTATTAATTAGGACACATTTTTATCTACAACTTTGATTTTGAAAGTTATTTGATTTGAGGTCAATTAAGGAACAAATAAATTAGTGTCAGTTTTATACATATCTATACAAAATAAGTGAAAAGTATTTACAACAACACATCCATTTTTTTTCGATTTTCTGCTTAAGGACTCTATCTCCCCCTACTTTATTCCTGGTCGATCAGGTTGACCTTCTCTCGGGGTTGGGGTCAGCCTGTATACAGTCTTCCTTTTTCTTTCTTTATTTTTTTTATTTTATTTCTTTATTTTTCCTTTCTTTCATTATTTATTTATTTTAGGTTAAAATTAGTAAGAAGTGTACAATATTAACACACAGATGCAAGTTAGTAAGAATATGGAGTTAGTGTTATATGCAGGTTTTTATAAGGGATTTTAAGCTAAAATAAATGAATAAAGAGGATGAATCGCAGATTCATCAACCACCTTTATTAAATAGTTAATAAAAAATTATATATAATTAAAGGCAATTATGATGCATTTTGAGTTCATATGGAGAAGATATGGGTATGGGAAGTTTAGATTTTGGTTTTTTATTTTGAGTCTAGAATGTACAATTTGTATTAATTTTGTGTAAAATAAATTTTATATTTTTCTACCTATTTTTATTTACAACTTTCATGTAAAACATTTATTGATTTATGGTATAAATAATAAAGAATAAAATAAGTCCCATGAAATGAATAATTGAAGAATAAAAAATGAGGTTCTTTATTGTGTTTTTTCCCTATCTCCCACTACTTTATTCCTCTCGACCAAATCAATTCTTTGCTTGGTCTCAGGGTTTAGGGTCATACAGTACCTTGGGTATTTTATTTCTTTTATTTTTCTTTTCTTTATTTTTTTATTTTAGCTTTGAAAACAATATTTTATGCAATATTTATACAATAGATAAGAAATGTTAACTTGTACAAAATAATAATATTTACATGCATTTAGCTAGGGTTTAAAGGCCAAAATGAAACAATAAAGGTGATGAAATGAAGATTCACCAGTTATTGCTCTTTCATTCATGGGTGTTGTTATAGCTATAAAAGGCTATGGCTACACCTCCTGTTATACTAAAAAGGATGTGCATGGATCTCAATCCATGTCCACTCATAACCAAGGGTCTAGATTATTTTACGCTTTCAATCATTTGTCCTGATTTTGTTGTATAAATTTGCAACAACAAATAATAAATTTAGAATAAAATAAATTTGTTGCAAGTAATTTACAACACATTTAATTTAGTTCAAATAAATTTCATGTGGAAATAAAGGAAAGAGGACAAGCTTCCTTCCCTTAATAGAATGGGCGGCCATACATGGAGTAGGACTCCATGGTCATCCACCATACAAAAGAGGAAGGTGGCTCTCCTTTTCCTAATGGGTGAAATCTCATATCTCTCTAGAATTCCACATGTGCAACAACATTTGTAGCATAATTATTCACAGAAATATTTACAAATTATTTTATGATAATTTCAATCATGCCATTGATAAATTATGAATAATATTCACATCCGAAATAAAAGGTAAATTGTATTTACAATTAATTGTTCAATGTGAATCCAATTCAAAAAACCATTTAGTTCATAAATATTATTCACAATAACACTCTCGAACATATTATAAATCATATTTATAATATTTATGATTATTATGGATAGTGATATCCACATTAATCATATCCTTGATAATTAAATCATATTTAATTATCTTGGATGACTATTCTCACGTGTCCAAATAATATGAATCATATCCATATTATTATTATTATTATTAATAACATATTTAATTATCATCGTTCTCAATGCTCAGATACATTATCAATAATAGAGTTATTCTTGAACTCTTTCAAGAATAATGCACCTTCTCCATATATACTTGGAGATAAGGATGGAGCGATTGTACATTCCATGTATAATAACTTAGATATTGAGATTGTATATCAAATCTATATCCTGGGGACGTCTCAAAGATGTTTGATTGAATCAAAGCCCTAAATCTAATATTACTCATTGCATTTGAGTCGCAGTTAGATCACTGTCAAACATTTGGAGTAAGATTATACTACTTTTCTATTGAGAGGAGTCACTAAAATCCAAACATGTTTCATCACTCCCTCGGAATGTAAGTGTCATGGTTTAATAATCGCTTACGATCACATCACCCTCGAGTATTCCTAATACTTGTATATCCTCCATACTGGAAGACCTAGAATAAACACGAAGTTTTAGATCATATTTGAATTGTCTCCTTCAAGGTTTTAACATTAAGTTTCTTATTTGATCTTTGGGAGTTGGTATCAATCGTATAGTTTCCAAAAGCATATATCATACCCAGGTATCGATTATAATCTTTCCAAAAATATATATCATACCTATAAATTCAGTCAATTTCCAAAGCAAGAAGACCGTGCATGGAATTTTATCTCAATATCACATGAGTGAGCTTATGTCTTCCAGTTTAATAATCAACCTATATGATCCCTTTGAGAGATCGCATTACTCATATGCTCGCTTTATGCACACCATCCTGCTGGTATATAGACCTTGAATAGGTCATCATCATATCGGTCTGCCAAATGTACACCCTCAGACGCATAGTAATACATCCGTCTCCGGTCAGAGGATGCATTCTTATATCGTGATAGTATACGACATAGGTCTTGGCTATCTCAATCTCGTTAAGTCAACTCTTTGACGTAACTTATCTAACACCTCTGAATCTCTATTCTTATGTAAAAAACTTGCATAAAGAGTTCAGTCAGATATTAGCTTTTAGAGAAGAATTGCCATCTCTTACTCAAGATGAAGAGCCTTTCTTAACAATCATTTGAAGGTGCTTGATGAGTCCACAATCTAACTCTTTTAATATCATCCAAGCGCCAATCTCTATGATTCAACCACTGAATCAACAATTGTATGATTATTAAGATGGCCATGGTACATAACCTAAATTGTACTAAGGGACCTATTAAGCAAATTAGTTATTCTTCATTTAGATTAAGGAGTGAATTGCAATAACATTTATTGCATAATGGCTCGTCGTGGGCTCACATGTCAAACAATCTCTCCCTGGCCCGATTAGCCTTTTAATGGTCTAATGTTTAATCCCACTCTCATGTGTTAGTCATATATTTAGAAAAATAACTTTATAAGCACACAACCAATCTATTCCTAAGAGACTACACCAAGTCCTTTTACGGTACTTGCATATCTCCTAGGAACAGCGCTCGCATCCAATGTAAATGATGCATCTTATGCAACCAATACTTTATATTGCTAAAGTAGTTTTTGTGCCTTTATCATAATGACTTGATCATTATTATAACCAGTTAGTTAAACCTTTCTTCTTGGAGATATCTATCTCCATAGACTAAGACATAGTCTGAAATCTAGTAAGGTATCTATAGGTACGACATTTAGATCCCTATATATAAGGATTTTTATCAGTTGTGCCCATATGAGATATTGCAATTTCAGCTGTACCCCTCCCTTTTTTGGAATATCAGTTATGCCCCTACCTTCTTGCAAAATTCACAGTCATGCCATTTTGTAATATGAGTTATGCCCCTACTTTACCTTAATAGAAGGGCACAACTGTGAATTTTACAAGACGGTAGGGGCATAACTGATATTCCAAAAAAAGGTAGGGGCGTAACTGAAATGGCGATAGCTCAGAGGGGCAGAACTGATAATAACCCAATCTATAAAGTCTTGATTTCTTAAAGAGAAGACTTTGATATTACCATTTCAAAAATATTGTGCCTTTGAAGATGTTAATTATTATTGTAATTTAGTGTTTTATGTCCATAGTAGGATTGGTTATATTTTACTACTCCCATTTCATGGCAGACATATGACCTTTTGCACACTCTATCGTACACTGAGCTTCCCACGGCAGATACACTAGGGCATGTAGCTTTGGCATTCATATCCTCAACAATATGAGGTGATGTCCCTTTAGAAGGTTCAGTATAGTATCTTAAGGGAAAGATGCTTTCCTTGGAGTTTTCTCAAAAAAATTTGGAAAATGTCCAAGGTGTACTACTAATGTAATGGTTCCAATGCCATATTCTCTTTGCTTCCGAACAACTTCAAGACTAAAATATAAGAGGCATCCTTTAGATCTTATTATTGCTAGTTATGGATCAACGAGATCATAAACACTTATTATAATCATTAAATCATTCCAAATGATTAGGATTTTATCTACATTTAGCACAATGAACACAATGGCACTCCTACTAAGCTTCACATGATCCATCAAGTTTCTATCTGAAATTATAACCTTTTATAATTTAATCAAATCTTATGTTCCAACTACAAGAAGCTTATTTCAGTCTATAGATGGAGTTCCTTATCTATCACACCTTGCACTTTTCTATCATAAAAACATGGGTCTACTTCATATGAATATCCTCATTGTGGTATTCATTGAGGGATGTAATCTTAGCATCCATCTTTCAGATGTCACAATAAAGTTGTAGCTATAGTTAGCAATTTTTTAATGGCTTTAAGCATTGTTACTAGAAAGCAAGTCTCATTTCAAGTGATGTCTTCTTTCTGTGTATAGCTCTTGGCTACGAGCCATGCTTTGAAGGTCTCTACCTTCTCATTAGGTTGCCTCTTTCTCCTGAACATCCCTTTGCAACTAATGGGTTTGACCCCTATAGGTGGATTCTCGAAGGTCCATACATAACACTTATGTATGTAATGAATACATGATTCATTAACATTTTGTCTACATTTTATCTTAAAACCATTAACAAATACTTGTAAATAGCCATTAATTTCCATCTTTTATCAAAACCATATTCATGAATAAAATTCCTTGTTATGCATAAAAACATGTAAATAAATAAAATAATATATAAATAAAAGAAAAGAAGGCAGGCACTAAATATGTATATATGAACAATATAACTTATATAATATAAATATAGTTGAAAGATACATTTATATAACCTAACCCTTGAGACCAAGTCAACATGGATTGGTCAATAAACAAACAAGTAGGGGAGATTAGGAAAGAAAATCATAAAAATAATTAATTATTCACTTCACACATGCTTCACTATTTATCAAATAATAATCGAATCTTCATTGATTTTTAATTAATTAATTAGTATGTATATTTCTCACCAAACTCATTTCCTATTTATTTCTAAAAATGTATAGAAAAATATAAAAATAAGTTAAAAATATTAACTTGTATATATGTCGAGAAAACCAACTTTTAAATTATCGAATTCGTAGCTTACAAAAATCATAACTCTGTCATACGAACTCCAATTTCACTGTACTCATATTTTAAGTTTACAAAATAATATTCTCTAATTAATGGAGGACATTTCACTAAAATTGGAGACCGTTGCAAAAAGTTGGTTTTGGGACCAAATGATAATTGGGTTTATGGGCTAATTATTTTATTTAGAAAATATTATTTATAGTTTAATTATTTAATAATTCTTAATTAATTTATTGACCTTATATTTTAACTCTAAATTATTTCAGAATTTTCTGAAATTATTTAATATTTTAAAATAAATCAAATACCCTATTTATAGATAAAATTGAACTATAGATGGTATACATGTATTTAATTAAATATTTAAATTAATTTATTAAAATCCATAAAACAATCATACAAACTTTACTTATTATCTTAATAATGAATACCATATAAAAATTGTATACTATTTATTAATTTATAAAATTAAAAATCAAAACTTTATTTAATAAGTATACTATATACATATTTATTAATATAATATAAATATTTCATTAAATATTTATTATTTATCAAAATAAATTATTCTATGATTTAGATAATCAAATTATTTACATTTTATTTTTTTATACCTAATTTAAAAAACTCTATTTTTTATTTATTAACTACTTTATAAACTAATTACTATTCTGACCTACTAGGTGCTAATACGTGTCACCACCTGGGTTATCTTCTTCAAGGACTATCTGTTGGAGTTATGTCCAAATGACCTTGCTTCTTCCACTTACTCTTGTGTCTTTGTTCACCCTAAATTCCATCTTAACTCTCTATTTCCTTATCCTAACATCCTAGATCCATGACTACCCTAGGATCTACTCCAACCCTTCACCATTCTTCAAATAAATCAATCCTAAGTTTTTCAATTTGAACTAACTCTCTTTAACCCAGAACCAACTGGATGATCCTCCTCCTTCCTTGCTTCATTCTGGCTGCCTCTAGTGGTGACAGTGCCTAGGTGCACCGTCACATGGAAAAAGATCCACCGGTTTAGACGTTCCACGGTCGCATCATCCTTGCATCGCCGCCCTCGCATGCATTGAGCTCTAGGTACACAGATCTGTTGTGTTTTCTCTTTTTCTTTTTGATCTATGTGGGCATAGCTCAAGCTAAGTATAGGGGGTCGTATATATTTTGTATATACTTTAGACATAACTCATACCTTCATATTTTTAAAAAAATATGGCTAACATACTATATATACTTATACAATTCATTAAAGTAACTAATAAAAAGATGTTTATTATTCCTCAAATTTTTTGTATATACTTATTTAATAAATCAAGTAAATATGTTTTGCAAAATTCTTTGAAAACTATTTGAAAATAGTTTGAAATTTTATTTGAAAAATCTTTTGAAAACTATTTGAAAAATATTTTGTAAAATGTTTTCAACCATTGTAAAAATTTTTGTTTATAAAATTTCTTTTCTTTGTGTAATATAAAATGTGTTGAAAATAGATTTGCAAATGGTTTTAAAAATGGTTGCAAAAATATTTGAAAAAACTATATATATATATATATTGTTTGAAAAACTTTTGTAAAATGATTTTCAAATGTTTGTAAATGTTTTCTAAAAATTATTTGCAAAAATTATTTTGGACTATAGTTTCCAAATTAGTGTAAAATTATTTTCAAATAATTTTCAGGAATATATACGTCATACAAATAGATAAACGTTTTCACTAACTGTACATATCTATAAAAATAATAACATATCTTGTGTGTAAATCCTTAAAAACATAATTCTTGTAAATAATTTATGAACTCTTGTGTAAATATTTGTACACACCTTTTATTTAAAATTTTTGTTTTTCTTTGAAAATCCTAAAAATATTTGCAAAATAGTTTTGAAAAATTACATAAAAATTTGCAAAATCTTTTCAAATAACCCAAGTTCAAAACATTGGAAATTGCATCACAAAAGGATTTTCTACATTATACATAAGCTTTGCATTTTTCGGACTTAGTTTGATGATTGAATGAGTCTGAGTAAAGTCAGAGATTGGAGCTTTGCCAGACCTTAAAACACCTAACATCACTGGAACCTTATAGGAACTAGAGATGAGGCACTTCATGTTTATTCAGACGTAATTCTTTGAGACTCAGGGCTGGGTTCAAGACACCTCAACTGCTTAACTAGAACATTTTTAGATGCACTCATGACTCTTGTTGACCATGACCTAACTAAGACATTTGCACCTTTCACTTAGCTCAACTCAGTTGGAGTGGTGAGCGTATTAATTTTGTCGGTATGAGATGCACATGAGTGGAAACATTCATCCTCATCTAGGGAGTGAAGTGCACCCCAACCCATTGAGTTACATCGACATCTAAAGATAGGAGAGTGTGGGTTGCAATAATGCTTCATAAGAGGGACAATCTACTAGCTCAAGTGAAAAACACCCAATGTAAATGTTGTTGCATATAGTATTAAAAAAAACTCCAAAAAATGGA
The DNA here is from genome assembly GCA_037367405.1 of Ottelia alismoides. Taxonomy (NCBI): domain Eukaryota; kingdom Viridiplantae; phylum Streptophyta; class Magnoliopsida; order Alismatales; family Hydrocharitaceae; genus Ottelia; species Ottelia alismoides. Next base: position 289,615 of record JAZKJV010007514.1, on the reverse strand, counting down.
CATGCCTGATTAAAAAAAAAATGTTTGTCGGAGTGTGCATATTTTATAGTCAAAAAGCAAGCTTTAGCTTTAAAAGTTAGAAATCATGTGAGCTTGCAGCTGGATGACTTGACTACACTGGTCATGCATCCCCGGATAGGTGGCTACACTGGCTACCATCCATTCTTCTTTCCAACTCCTCTTCTTGAGCTGGTTGTACTTAAACTTAGAAGGGAATACCCCGCTCCTCGAGGAAAGAGTTGCTGGATTGGGGAATCATTGGGTTCATGTTGGAGAAGTCAATTCTTTTGTCATTTATGTTGGGAAGAGCCTATATCACTTACACTTTACAAGTGAGCTTCATAGTCATAAGGGTTTGCGTATATTGTAGATTAGTTCTGACATAGCTATTAAGCTGAATTGAACCGAGTACTGTGATTCTCAAAGGCTGTTGTGTTTTAAATCTGGTTCCCGACTAGGTTCCACACACATTCCCACACCAAGGTCTGACCAGAGCTCCAAACATTGTTTTTGTGAAGGCAAGTTCGAGAATTAAAATCAATCCACTTTCTTTCTTTTTCTTTTCATTGTTTTTATTTTTCTACACTCATTACATAAATGTTTGCTAAGGACTAGCAAAGTCAAGTATAGGAGGGTCATGAATCTCCATTTCATCACCTTTATTCTATCATTTGGGCATTAAAAACCCTAACAAATGGTATTGATTAACATTCATTATTTATTCCATTTATTGTATTAAAGTACTATTTTTAATGCTAGAACTACAGAATAAAGGAGAGAAAAGAAAAAGAATAAAATAACAAAGGTATTTTATGACCCTAAACCTCGAGACCAAGTCATGAATTGAATTGGACGACAAGGAATAAAGTAGGGGGATATATGCTCCAAATAACACAATAAATCCACATTCTTTTATTCATAAGTTACCCACTTTTAGTATTAATTTTATTATCTATTATTTACACCTAAAATAAAGAAACTTTATACTTAAAAGTTGTAGATAAAAATACAAATAAACATATAAAATAGAGTTTAATAGTATACAATGTTAATTTTATACTCAAAATAAGAATCTAAAATACTAACTTCCCAGTCCCATATCTCCTAAATAAAAAAATCAAAATACATCAAAATCACCTTCCATTGTATATAACTTTTTATAGACTATTCAATAAAGGTGGTTTCATTTAACTTGGTGTTAAGGTGTGAATGTTAGATTTTGGAACCCTATTGTATACTTTACATATATAAAATATTCATTTTATTTATTCTTTATTATTTTTATAATTTTATATTTTTAAATTTTGTAAATATTATTTATAGTATATGTACATATTTATAAGATACGAAAACCTTAAATAAGACATAAAAATAAAATATTATAAGTAAAATACATAGATGAAATACCTATAATTATACTAATATATTTAATACCCCTATTTATTTAAGTATACATAGCATGACAAAAAATACAATAAAAATATATTTATATGTATAACAAAAAGTTATAAATAAATGGAATATGAAAGTAAAATAATAAATCAAAAATACAAAATAAAAATAAAATATACAATACATAGATGTATATACCGATAAATAAAATCTTAAAATTAACTTGTAATAAATAAACACAATAAATAAATAATAATAATAGAATACTATAAAAATAATAAACGTTTTTTATTTTATACCTAAAAAATAATGAAATCATTTACTATTTTTAATTAATTAATTTCGAATAAAAATCGTTATTTTGTCCTGTAGTGTCCTCCGTGGACTAATCACATCATAGAGAATGTTGACCCATGTCATATGTCTTGCATTCTTTCTGAACCTTGTCAAACGTCTCGAGCGACTCGTCTTCATCAATTTCTCCCTACCGCTCCGATGCTCCATTCCCCTCGAGCCTTCACCATTTCTACTCACTCACCATCCATGTTCTCATCGTCACATTGGATTTCTTTATATAACGTTGACTCTCCCCAAACCCTAGGTCAATAAGGGTGCCAACCACTGTGTATAAATAATACCTCCAGCCTCCTTAATCAAATTTGGTCACTTTTTTGAGCCCAAAAGCCCAGGTCTCTGGTCAAGTTTGTCACCATAGGACAGCTGGCTAACCCTTGGTGCTTCTAAAGCGGTTGAAGGAGGAGGGAGTTGCGCATCTTTACTTTTTCTAGATAGTTTTAGTTCATGTAGTTTATTTGCTGCATTTTATTTCGTGTTTTAGTTCGCAAATTAGCTTAGATTAGCGTAATTGCCTCGATGGAGTTCTCAAGATCCAATAATGTTTTTGTCGTAACCATACCTGTGTCTGACCACCACTGCCACCTTATCATCTTCTCCTTTCATTTATCCATCTGATCGACTCATTCCTACCCCTTGGTCCTTACGTGATCAGCGATTCAGGGCCCTTCGGCCACCATTCGCTGGAGCACTCTAATCTACCTCATTTTTTTATGCACGTAGCTTCAATTTGGGTCGAGAATCATCGCCTTAAGCCCAAGAATATTCTAATGCTGGTACCATGCCAAACATGCCCCTCCTGGGGTTGGATTTGAACATAGAGGAGACCATCCTGGTGCTCCAGCTCATTCGACATAGCAGGACCCCATCACTGGGTCTTGTACCTTCTAGAGCACATCATTAGGTATGGAAGACCTTCCCAGAGGTGTTAAGACGAAGATCATCGAAGAAGACTATTAAAGGAGCGAGCACTCACGGATCGAAGTTCTTGGAAGGCCACATTCTTCATTGTTCTTCGTCAATAGCAGAAGCCATCCAATTTGAGGAGCAGCCCCAGATCCGTCAACAGTCATTGGATCTAGCAAGGCTTAGCCGCTCGATCTCAACCCGAGATCTAATCTCCAACGTCCATAGTCGAACTATCACCGAGCGCGAGGAGGGGGACACATGCCAAGTGAAATTATTGGGACTTTCCATCTACGTGCACTTTGGGGGTAAATTGCAAATCTAACCCTCCACCTTTTTGTTTTATTTATTAGTCCTATAAATAATTTCTATTATTTAAATAAAGTTGTATATTTTTCATGTAGGACCTTGAACTTATTGTATATTGCATATGGGTCCTATCCAAGTCAGCTCTCATATCGCCCCACGTAAGATAGGCAAAATGCATGTACACCGTTGTAGTTTTAAGTATTTATGTTTAGTCCAACAAATTTAAATAAACAGTGTATATTTCTGGGAATATTGCACAAATGCCCCAGATTTTAAATTTAATTGCAAATAAACCTTTCGCATTACATGTATTTTTTGTACTTTTATTCTATTTATTAAATATAGCAACTATGCTCCAAAAATTACGTAAAAATATGGTTAGAGGCCTACTAGCATGTATTTTCACACCACATTTTTGGATTTGCATTTGAGAAACTTTACATATTTATTAAAAATCAAATTGAGCACATTTTATCCTTGTTTTACTTGAAAAATACTAAAAAATATAAAAACATTTTGAAAAATAACCAAAAAAATGTTTTAGCTTACTATTATATTTTATAACTCCAGACAAAAAATCCTTATAAATAGAAAAAGGAACGGCATGAAAATTAAAAATCGCTAAAATCCCTAAAAATGTGTAAAATTTTAGAAAAAGCATAAAAACAATATAAAAAAAATATAAAACCCAAAAACATTTTGTTCCTGATTTTTTTTATTTTTGTTACTGTTTATAATTATATTAGCATATATTTTGTATATAGCCTTATATTATCTTATATTATATATAAAAAGGAGAAATAAACTAAAATCAAAAAATATAAATAAAAAATAAATATTTTAAAATTAAGAACAATTAATAAATTTATAATCAAAAATAAAAAAATATAAAAATCAAAATCCACACAAAAACATAATAAATGGACAAGAGAAAGGAACAATTTTTTATCATTATTTCCCGATCTACCGTTTGCTCTTTGAGTTCGACCTCTACACTTGCTTGCACATTACAAATTTGTTGTAAAGCTATAATAATTTTTAACTCCACATTTTTTCTATTCATTGCTTGATTTATATATGTCGGTTAATTGTTGATTTACTTGAGGTTTGGTGAGTGGTCGCCTCCGCGATAATTTGTCTTCGATTTTTTGTGAGTATCATATTTGGACCCTCTTCAGATCCCGATCATCAACACTTGGACTCTCGTGCCTATTTTACCAATTGTTTATTAACTTGGTGGCTCACCGGTTTATATCGTATTTTCATTGCCTTCTACATTTGTGTCGTCCCAATTTGTCCTCTTATTTTCTTTTATTTCTGGAAATTTATATTTTATGCCTTTTTTTCATTTTTTGTGAGAATGAGCCCATTGACTTTTAGGACTGCTTGATTGAGTGAATTAAGTTCAACACTCTAATGTTTGCATGCTCCTATAGTCTCTGATACGTTTTGATCCAGATCAAACTCAATTTGTTCTTCATGATAATAGCAATTCCAGATAGGGTGATTTCACCGTATTCCATACGTATATAGTTTAGGTTTAAAATTCTTATCTTGCATACCATATGGAGGGAGATGGGAAGCATTGTAAGCCTTCCATATGCACATTCACCATTTTGACAAAAGGGTGAAATTTCCATCCTAGTATCACATTGCATTATTTTGTCGCTATCTCCCTCTATTTTTAGCACTTTTCATGAAAAAACACTCAAAAAAGAAAAATCCAAAATTTAAAATAAGGGGACTGCTTAATAAACATTGACCCTAAATAAAATTCATAACATGCATTATTATTTGGTGTTCACAAAGCCCACCTTATATTCTGTTACATTCCAAATAGAGCGAGGCACGATCCTTAAGTAATACAACACCCCGATCTATGGCTACCTTGATTATCACCTAGGACTCGCTAAGTACCAGAACTTCTATCGTACATCAACTGTAGGTCCTTGTCGACGTGAGTGTTCTTGCCTTGTGTAGAACATCTGACCTAGTCCAAAGTAATGAGCATAGGGCATTCCTTCACGGGGGTGTTTGTCTCATTGTTTCACATGTGAGTAGGTCCTTGTCCACTTGTGGGCTTGGTCTGAAGTATTGGATTCGCCAATATCAGCTTCCTCTCTTATTCTTTGGCTAAGTAGCCACCTAGGACTGATATCAAGGACCTCAAAAGTGCTGATTATAGGATACAAAATAAGTTGAAAGCACATGATACCTTTTTGGTAGTAATCACTCTCTTATAGGGCTATCCGCCAAGGACAATTTACAAGATTGACTGAAACAACGATAAAATTGAAAAGATAAAAATAGTCAATCATTTATGACTTCAATTGTGTTGAGTTATTGAACTCCTTACTTGGTGTTTTTTGGGTTCTAGTTAGGATTCAAAGAATAGTCCCATGCACTTGTGCTATTTCTTCTTTCCTTCTATTTACATTTCTTTTGAGCTGCTCATTTTGAGCCTTCTTCATCTCTGCACTCATCGTCTTGTTTTCCCTCGTGATCATTACTCCTCATCTATTTCTCTTTCGCTATCAAAAGATATCGCATCCAGATCGTTTTGTTCGAATTTGTGAACGCCTACATCGAACCATAGATACTGACATCTTCAATAATGCATGTTGAACATTAAGGAGTATGGATCTTGCAGACTTCTTGTTGCGCTCCCCTATCTTCACTAGCTTTGAGGATCGAGAAGACATGTCTCGATCTTCTCCCTTCCACCACTTTCCTTTCACCAATAAACTCTTTGTTTGAGACAAACTCTCATCTCGAACTTGCTCCTTCTTTTGTAAGGATTGATATAGTATTATTTCCCAAGGAAAATTCTTCACTCGACTAGGAGCCCAAGCATGAGTCATATTTTGAGTTGGCTCCCCATGGCAAAGGAAACAGACCGGTTTAACCAAGTATCGATAAGGGTACATAACAAGGCACTAATCAGAACAATGTGAATATTAAACTCTTAGCATCCATCCAAGCCCTCCAACAATAGTCGACTGATCAAGCTCTAGCCCAAGTCACCTTTCAAGAAATGTTGAATTATTTGAGGAGAAGATCAGAGGAATGAGAGACACAAGGAGGGGGAGAGTATGTCTTACATGTAAATGATGTTGATAATGACTTTGTAGACAGACCTCACGGAGGCGAGTTAGAGGGAGGCACAGGTTGACCCAAATCCAAAGTCAAGCTAACATACAACTCTAGGGCTCACCAAATCATTGGGTGGATCTAGAATCCTCTGATCCACAAACACTTCTAGCTGAAACCACAACTCCTCTCTCTTCTCCCCACTTTCTAGGGGAATTCCAATGAAGAACCATACATCCATTTATATCATTTAGGATGCATCCGCAGCACTGAAGAATCAGGAAACTTTATGTTAATTTTGTTGAATTAACGATGTTGAAGTTGTAGATGGGTAATCTAGCAATCATAAAAAATGATCACACTAAAAAATGATATGGAGAATCAAGCCTCAATGCGATCAAAGTTATTTATTTTACTTGATGATGAATCTCAGATTCATCACTCTAAGTCTCATTTATTAAGCTCAATTCCCTCAAAATCATCTGCATTTCTGCATTTATTCTGCATAATTAGCATCCATGCATGTTTTCATAAGAATGGCATTTTATCCATCATTTTTGCACAAAATAAGAAGCCAAAAATCCAAGCCAAAGTTGGCCTGTAAATAGCCTAATTTCCCAGATTTTTAACTCCTCCTTGCTAACTCCGAATAATTCAAGTCCACCTCCACTGTGTACATATCACTAACAAGAATAAATGAAAAATACAAAAAAATCACTAACCCTGTTAAGTGGACCAAAAACCCAAACCCTAGTTTCAGGATTTTCGGACTAAAAGCCACATATCTTCCCCATCCAAGGGCTGATTTGATCCTAATCACTTTTGAATTAATGCACATTCAATTACCTTCAAAACAAGACCAAGTTCAAGTGAATCGGAGCTCATATGTGAAAGTTGGGTTTTTGGCCTCTTTTGTACATTTGTGTATTTAAGCTATTTTTGACCTGATATTTTATGTACATATTTTCTTTATTAATAAAAATCCAAAAAAATTAGATTAGCATGTCTTTATTTATCTTTGATTATTCCATATTTTTTCGGATTTTTTATCTAGTTTAAAAATGACAAAAAAATACAAAACCCAAAAAATCAAGGTATTCTATGTATATGGGATACCCCAAAAAATTACTTTGTACATTTGATCGATTTTGATTTTGATGTCTTCATGAAAGTTGTAGATCTCATCGAGACGAGCCTTTTTTGTTATAGAAGTTTTTCGATCTGAGGTCATTTACTAATTCTTTTTGATTTTACAAAATCATTATTCTTAGAATTTTTCTGGTGCTGACACGTGGCTGCCCCTGGGGTCGCCACGTGTCAGCATTTTTTGGGCCTCTTTTTATTCATTTTTTATAAAAAAAATAATTAATTAAATAACCGCACGTGCGTCGCACGTGCCCCCAGGAACATGCTCCGTACGTGCCCTGTCCTCTCCTCTCAGCCACCACGTAGTGCCTCCATGGCCATTCGATCAACGTTCGATCGAACAGCCACTATGCATCTTCTTCCCCAGGCGCCCCCTCGCAACCGCCGCCCTCCGAATTCTCCGCCTTTGACCTCGCCGCCGCACCACTTCCCATTGATATCCACAACGGCCAATCGCCCCCACGACTTCGCTGCACTTCTCATGCCGCCACTTATCCCCCGCACATCTCGCAACTTACTCCCATGTCCGGTCACCCTCGTCCTATTTAAGGGGCTTCAACGCACCCTTGCTCCGGCATCCACCGACATGCCCAAATCATCAAGGCTATGCTGGTTGTTACAGCCTGACAACCCTTCACTTGCGGCGAGATGTCGAAGCCCCATCTCAGTGCTTTGTTGCAGCGTGGATCAGCCCCGCCTTCTGCCCTAGCTCCGATCATCGTCGAGCCTACGTCTCCAGCAGCTACGTCTTCTCCAAGCTTCATCGAGCCTACGACTCCATCTTCTCTGCCTCTCTTCATCGAGCATAAACATATCCGACAACGACTATGCCTCCGCTACTCCATCGACAACACCTTCGCCTTAGTTGTCTCTGACAACGCTTCGTCCGCTACCACCTTCGACTTCAGCAACCCAACAACACCTGACATCGCCATTAACGCCCACAACATCGACATTCTTCATCAAAGCCTAGACGCTCCTCCTCTGCACAACAACCGATCGTCGGCCTTCAAAATGACTCCACCGCCAGGAGTGGACCCTCCTTGCCGGTCCTCACCGCCAACAACCACCGGAGGCCGGGTCCTAGAGACCAAGGCCCTCCCACGTGCACTACACGTGCGGAGGGAACAACGTCAGCAGGAGCTTAGCCCAGGGGTCACGTGCTGAGCACGTGCCCCTTGGGCAATTTACAAACTCCCCTGGGACCTTATTCATATTCGCGCTCCCAGTCCAACCGACATAGGGGTCACGTGCATCGCACGTGATCTGCTGGGAATTTTGCAGAAGAGCTCCCCTGAAATTTTGGTAATTGCAAGTAGCCCCCTGCTTATTTCATTTATATTTATTGCATTTATACCCTTGTCTTCCCCCTCTGTTTTGAACCTCTTCTCTACATTATTTTATCAATCCAAGAATAACATTTTGTTTGTCAATTAATTCTCTACATTTTGACATATTATGGATATTTTTATGATTGATGGTTACTTAAGAATCAATTATTCTGTGGAAAATTGTGAAGTTTGCCCAGTCTGTGCTCTTAATTTTTGTAGTTGATTAACCATTGCTCTAAAAATTCTCGAAAAATTAAATATTGTAGAGTTAATTGTGTTTGATATTAAGCCCAAAAAGAATTACATTTGCATGTATAGTTTTCCCTGTAAAAATCATTTTTCATATTTTTTATTTGATTTTTAATAGGTATTAGATCTTACATTTTCAAGGTTTAGAATTTTTCTGAGATCAATCACCTAGTGATAGATCTTAGATAATTTTGATCCTCGAAAATAAGTAGGTTTAGTATTTGAGGATGGCGAGCTTGCACCAAGGTGCATGTAACTTTACATGCACCGGTGCTTATATCTTACACATTTTTTACTTTTTCGAAAAATACCACCATGTATATTTATCCATATATCCCTCCAATATGTCATTCAAATTTCGTCAGAAACAGAGACTTCTATTACATCCATCTAGAACAGGTCGATTACAGCAATTCTAAGACCGTTAAAATTACTTATTCTGGATAGAGGTCATAAGAGTCTCTGTTTCTGCCGAAATTCGAAAGACATATTGGAGGGATATATGCATGAATATACATGGCAATATTTTTCGAAAAAGTAAAAAAATGTGAAAGATATAAGCGTTGGTGCATGTAAAGTTACATGCACCTTGGTGCAAGCTCCCCATCCTCTTAGTATTTATTATAACTAAATATTGAAATTCATTCTGTTTGCATTTAAAAATTCATAAAAAAAATATATTGCATCCAAAAATTCAAAAAAAATTACATTGCATTCATTTCATCATACTTTACATTGTGGCTAAGTTTCGTATTTTTCGGACATCATTTAAACGTAATTTGCATTTTAGTCCCTAAAATAGGCTGAAATTGCATCTTGCATCCTTTATTTACATTTAAAAATTCCAAAAAAAAACGCCTTGAAAACCGTGCAGAAATCTTGATAGACATAATTCTAGGTTGTTCCTTTGCCTCCCTGTGATCGACCTTGGGACTTGCCCAAGTAAAATAAAACATAAAACCACTCGATTAAAAATTGATTAAATATTTGTGGTTATTTCTTGACCGATTACGATCACCGCCTATAACGAATGACACACCATATTTTTTACACGAACAAATAAAAACATCTCTTTTAACGCTGCGATTTCTGGATCCATCACATGGCGCCATTGCTGGGGAGGCAAACATCTTAGTTTTTGTGTTTTAAAAAAATTCTTGTTTGGTTTTCCGCATTCGGGTAGTCTGACCCCCGAATCTTCCATTGTAAATTTCATTTTTTTTCCTGCAATTTATTTTCAGCATTTATTTTCTTTATTTATTTTTGAGTCACCCTCTAACACAAATCTCTCTTATTTTTCTTGCGAGATACCTGGTGCACGTAGAGCGGTTTTCCAAGAAACCGACGCATCTTCATCGACATCCGAAAAGCCGCAATTAATTTAAGATCAAGTCGAGTCGTGCGAGAGAGTAGAATCTAGATTTTTAATTTCAGCAATTTTAGTAATGTAATTAATTATTCATTTACAGCGGTGTCCGTTTGGACTCTCACGTGTGTAAAAAGACTATGAACTTTTCTATGGTGTGTCGTGGCATGTTTCACTCTCCGGTGAGGGTGGGGCCCGACTTGAGTGGCGATTAGGAAAGACCTGCACATACGGCTCTCAGAGCATTTTTATTTTTTGTTGTGCTCGTAGGATCTTAAGCCACACTGCACTATTAACTGAGACGCACTTAAATTGTTCAATTTAGCCAAAATTTAACTCAGTTCTTTCCCGCTAGTAGAACTTTCTGCTTAGGTGTGGTTTTTCATGGGCTTGCATTCATTTAGAGTAATTTTTCAATTCTGTCTAGCATCCCACATAGAGATTGTAAGGATTCACTGTAAGTCTTCTAACTGAGCATTCATCATAGTTTTCCGCATGCATCGGCTTTTCCCGAATTTCTCCCTCTTGTTTTATCACATAATTCTAAAGAAAATTGGGATTGGATGGTAGATGTGTATTTGTGCTCATTTAAATTCTTCAGTGATCACCTAATTAAAATTAGGACTGCTAAATATAACTGATCTTAAGAACCCATAAAATCATGAATTTTTGCGAGAGCAACCCCGACATTGTTTGGTTTGCTTGAGCAAGAGAGCGACCCGCACACTAGGATAGAGCCACGCCCTAATTCTTTTCAGACTACTATCTGGGGTTAGTCGTTCTCCAGTGAGGATCTCTCCGGTAGCTGGTAAAGCAGCCCTTGACGTCCTTAACAGATTGAATTGATCGGGTAGCTGGTAGACAGTCCGCAATTCATAATGGCCGGGAAAGATCTAATTTAGGATAGGTCAGTCTCCTGAGAGCTGATTTAATACAAGTTATCGTAGGTCTAAAGAGTATGTCTCACACAAGGCGGAGACAACCGAAGTCGTTGCGGTGACCCACAATAAAATGTATTTAATCAACAATTTGATTTAGCCAAAAATCGATGCGGTCGTATTGACTCACAAGGCGAGTCAACAGTCGGTGTGTTGACCACACTAAATCTGGACTAAAGTCAACAATTAACCCACACTAAAGATCAACAATTAGAAATAAATGTGGAGTTAAAATTTATTTTTAACTCTGCACAAAAGATGTATAGCAGTCAAGTATGCAGAGAGTTCGAACACAGGGAGCAAACAGGGTATCAAAAAGATGAGTGTGTGTGAATGTATGTGGTGTCTACACTAAGTAAGCAAGCAAAGATTTTTGTGGGTTTTTATTTTTTTATTATTTTTTTATTTAATTTTTAATTTTGTATTTTGATTTCCAATTTTCTGATTTTTATAATTTTATATTTTATATTTTTTTAAATATTGGAATATAAAGACAATGTAATAAAAGACAAGATAAAGTATTTATAAAAATGTGCAAAAATAACCAAAAATTCAAAAATAAATTCTTTTTGGTATTTTTAAGATTTTCTACTATTTTTGTGATTTTTGGGTATTTTTCAAACTATTTTTGGTATTTTTTAAATACTGAAATAAGGGAAAACAATAAAATAAGTATTGGCTGTGAGTAAAATAGGAATTAAAATTAGCAAACAACTGCCAAAATTTTTCACACTAATTTTTAAATAAAGATAATAAAATATAGAACAAACAGGAATAGAGTTTATAATTTTTGGAGTTTTCTACAATTTTATAGATTTTTTTGAAGTTTTTGAGTGTTTTTAAATTTTTAAGGTTTTTCTTTTGAGATTTTTAGTGATTTTTGGAATGACACTAGAATAAGTCAAAATACACACTAGTGATTTTTTTTGGAATTCTTCGAGGACTTTTAATATTTTTTTGGTATTTTCTAAGCTAGACAGTAAATAAAAAGCATGTTTTTGATTTTTAATAACAAATTCAAAAACTAAAAATATGGCGTTGCAGTACAAGCAACAGGAGCTTAACCCTATTTTTTGAGAATTTTTGGAATTAAAATGATGACCTAATTAATTCATGCAAGCACGTAAAAATTAAAGGTCTGACAGGGACCTTTTAGCAAAAAGACAAAGCTCCAAGGGCACGTATGCAAATTTTCCATAAAATTTGTACTGAGTAAAATATTTACTAGACTGGACACCAATAGCAAAAGCTGCAAGGATACCTTTACAAAATCTCCCAGACGCACGTGCGTTACACGCGCGCCTGGCGAGGGTAAAAATGCAATATCCCTAAAATGCGAGGACTGAAATATAAATTATCCAGATGCTTTACAACTGCATGTGAGAATTTTGGTACTAAAACTAAATATGCGAAAACCCTGGGGTCCTCTTGCAAAATGCCCAGCGCACGTGACAAGCACGTGCGCCAGGCGAGGACCTGAAAGTAAATAAGAAAAATTGCAGGGGACCAAGTATAATTATTACAAAACTTCACAACAGTAGATGAATTATTCCATACTGATTAGAAATGACAAAAATACGTGAGGGTCGGATAGCAAAATACCCAGGCGCGGGCGCTGACGGACGGTGGATGCGCTCCTACTTAAACACGTGGCGCGCGTACAGAAGCCGATACCCCTTCGTGGATGCTCGGCCCAGATTAGAGCTTGACGTCGATCGAACAGATCTGGGCTCGCGCGATCCAACGGTCGCTGAAGCTCTGGAAGAACACCTGTGGAATCGACGGCTTCGGGTGATGAAGGAAGAATGCGGGAAGAACTGAGCTCCGGCGACTTTTGATCTGCAAAATCTCGCCACTCGGAGCGGTGGACTCCTTCCAACAGCTTCACGAGATGCCTGGGAGCTCCCGTGAGGTGATTGCAGCTACAAAATGGCCTCATGACGGCCGGACGTCCACTGCGACGTTGGTGAAGAAGGGCAGCCCCCAGGTCGTCTTCCTTTGTAAAAAACGACCCCAGGAGGGGGTCTTCTTCGCTCCTAGACCCTGCAAAAATACGTGCAGAACAACAGAGAGGGGTCCTAGGCTAATCGAGGGTGGATGGGTGGCATTTGGTGCGAATGGTTGCTCGCTGGAGCAAGCTCCGACGAGGGGGTGGCGGATGGTGTAAATGGCGCTTGAATCTAAATGAAAAGGTGGAAATGATGCTACGTCTACCAGGAAGCTAAAGCAAACAAGAAAAAGGGATAAAAAATCAGCCTCGAGCCCAGGAAGGGCGAGGGAAAAACCTTACGGCGACGCGGCCGCCGGAGATGCTTGGAACGCGGCATTTGGGGTCGCCGCACCTCAACTGAGATGGGGGAGGTCTCCCCTGTCACGGAAGCTTGCCCTCGACCTACACCTGGAGGTTTTTGGGTACCCAAATCCGTTCAAAAAGAGGAGGAAGAGGAGGGGGCTGTTTTTAGATGTGGTGAAGTGGCGATGCAAATGAGGTGACCACGGGCCGAACCTTGATCCACAACCCTAGGAGATGCACTGGCCTGCAAGATGGATAGTAGGGGAAGATCTTTGCAGAAGGAATCGACCTCCATAGATGAAAGATGTCGCCTCGAAAAAAGGGTGAAAGAGTGTCAACAGCCACTTCTGACACAAGGCAGGTGTTGGGCAGAGAGTTGACCGAGGTCAACTCTCTAGCCCTCCTGGTTGGTCCACGTGGACCAACCAGGAAAAAACCTGAGAAAAATGTTTTGAAAATCAAAATAAAATAGCAAACTATTATATTTAGTTATGGTTACAAAATAAAAAATGCTTATAATTTTATAAATTATTTTATAGTAATTTTTATTTATTTTTATTAGGTATATTTTTACAAGCTGCTATTATACCCCTATATATGTATATTATCTATATAGTTTATTAATTTATTTTTATTTTGTTATTTTAATTTCTTTATTTTTGGTTATTATTTTATAAAATTGTAAAATACTTTTATATACACAAATATATTTTTATTTTATTTTTCTGATATAGTTTATGCACTTAATAAAAAAAGTGTTATTTGTATAGGTATAGATACATGTATTATACCTCTGTATTTTATTTACAAATATTTTTATTTTGAGTTTCCTTTGCATTTTTATTCTGATTTTAATGTACATAATTATTATAAGTAATATTTACAAGATTATAAAAATATAAAAATAAAGAAATAATGAATAAATAATAAATTGAATATTTTATTCTGTACACTTATACAATAGGGGTCCAAAACTCAACTTTCAAACCGTAGCTCCGCCAAATGCGAAACCAGCACCATTAAATAGTTTATTTTATTTTATATACAATTAAAGGTGAGTATGCTGCATTTGAAGTTTTCATTTGTGAGATACGGGTCTGGGAAGTTGGGATTCTGGATTTTTATTCAGACCATAACTTTTATTTGTACATTATTTTTCAACGAAATCAATTTAATATTTTTCTTTATAAAATTATCTACAACTTTCATGTACAAAGTTCCTTTATTTGATGTATAAAAAGTGGAACCAAAAATAGGTCCCAAAATGAATAAAGAATGAATAAAAGGTATAGGTATTTAACCCTTATCTCCCCCTACAATATTTTATTCTTTTTCTTTTCTTTTATTTATTCTATAATTTTGGCTATCATTACAGTATTTTATACACTATTTAGATGCACATGCATGGATGCTAAGATGATTAAATTAAAGGTATTTACAGGCATTTGCTAGGGTTTTTGGTGCCAAAATGATAGAATAAAGATGATGAAATGTGGATTCATCAAGAGCATTGGGTTCTTAACAGCTCGCTTTAACCGCTCTAATATATTGTATTAGCACCAAACTCTAAAATTGAAAAGATAATAGCTGAACTCTTACGGCTTCATTGTATGAGTTGGTGAACCCGGGGTTTGAATTGTGTTTGCATTGGTGTGCGTGAACCGATATCGAAGATCAACAACCGCACATTTGATAAAATTTCTTTTGACTATCCCGTGCGAGCATCTCTTTCCTTTCTTGATTTAAACCTCATCATGGAACTCTTTTCCAAAAACTCTTGCAGATCCAACCCCCCATTCCTTTCAAAAATGACTGAACATCTATTTGAAAACCCATCAGAGCTATACTTTGAAAATGAATTTGTTTCGGTTATGCCCAAATCAACTAAATCCCCCTCTTTCAATAATCCTCCAACATTTGCGGGAGACTTTCACTCGCGGATGAATTCGGCCCCCTCATTGAATTCATACTCGAATCATTCGACCACACATGACCATCTACCATCTTGGACTGAACCGTCTTATTCATGGATTCTCTCTAATGAGCCATTTCAAGATCAAAATACCTTTGAGTCTCATGACTGGCCGAGAAACCAAAACCAGATGAAAAGACCCGCACTTAATGATCATCAGCGTTGGATTGACCATGACAAACCCCTCTTCAAACATGATACTTATACAGAGAACCGGATTGCCCACATAGAAACACGTAAACCCTATATGCTGACTCCACAATATCAAGGTCTGACCACTCATGATCAAAGGATTGAACTCTACTCAGACCAGCTACACATGCCTGGATCATATGAGCAGCCTCCTTCCATAATTATTGAGGAGAAATTTTCAGAAAATAATAATCATATGTCGGATATTCCAAGAAACTCTCCTCTCAGCACAAACGGGAAAATGGAAGATGAAACTATCGAATACACAACGACTGCTCCCATGATTGATCATGAAAAGAATTTTGAGGATGATATTTCGAGGATAAATAAGAGATTCAATTCAATAGAGGATAGATTTCAAAAATTTATCGACCGATTAATTTCACTCTATGGGAGCTCGGACATAAAAATGAATGAGGAATTGATTGGATCTCATTTTGACAATTTCTAGGATGTTCAAAAACCTAGGGATGATTCTGTGAACGACACTTCTACTTATTATTCCCCTAGACATGACTATGCATCTGACTCCCACTTTAAACATCAGAACCCCTGCTCATCTGAGGAGTACACCACATCACCAAACCACACAGAAAATACCAAAAAATCAGATTATTTGAAAATCACAAAAAAATCGAAAATCTCGAAAATTACATAAAATTGAAATTGAAGAAGATCTGAAGAATTTGGATCCTACTAAACGGGAAGCACTAGGAAAGAAATTTATTTTTGAACTCCCCTTTCTACAGGCCATTGAACACTTCCCCGATCTTATAAGATTTGTAATGGACAAATTAACTATGAAAAAGTCAGGCAGGATTAGAACAAAGACCGAAAGACATATCTTGTCAATGGCCTCGTCCTTAGTGTTGAGGAGAAAAACCAAGAGCCGCATAGCGAAGCGGTTGCCTAGATTTGATTGTGTAATCAAAGACACGATTTTCACCCATGCTCGGATTGATGACGATTCACCAATCAATATCCTCCCGACCTCTGTATTCCATGAACTCAAACTCGGACCGATTCGAAAGATACGAGAGATTGTTCAATTGGCTGACCGATCAATAAAGCAGTCGAGAGGAATCATTTTTGTCATCATGAAATTCCAAGATGCTCCGCTCAAAGTAGAATACACGATCATTGATATTGAGCATCAAAGAGAATTCACCCAGTCTCCAATCATTCTCGGAAAGCCATTCTTAGCATTGTCTAAGGCAATTATTGATTGTGAGACTTGGGAAATCAATTTCACAGCATTGGAAGCACTTCGATCTGACCCAGTCTTCGAGGAACCACTATTTTCTAAGGCAACCCATGAAGTCCCCGACAGCTGCAACCATGAAGAGGTAGAAGAGCCCTACCTCGATACAACACCTGAGATAGCGGTTGTTGATGAGACTATTTGTTTAGAGACTCTCCCCAGTATTTCAATTCATGCGGATCTCAAAATAGACAAATCCTTCTTCTATGATCCTGAGACATATGCATGGTCGCACCCTGGAGCAACATTCTCTGAATACCTTGACCAAACCATCCCAAATCGAGAGTGCTCAAACATTCAGGAGACCAAGAACAAACACACAAGCCGAGCACCGACCAAGGAAAATTCCAATTGCTATTCATATGGATCCTTAAGTGAACCGGCACCTTCACGAAGAAAAAAAGAGAGTCACCTTTGACCATTCAGAAGAGGAATTAGCTGATGATCCCTCATCAGGTCCGGAAAAGGTAGTCTACATGAGTGGTGTCCTCAACAGCTCTAAATTCATATCTTCGCAAGGATCCAAAATTCAATTCTCGTTGGACAACTCTCGTTCCTAACTACTACTCATCGAAAGCTGATGCTCCTGCCCTCTTCAAGTACACTAGAATTATTTCATATGAGCTGACTGAGACCGGTGCATCTGAGTATTCATCCAAGGACAAACCGGTTGATCCCAAGAAGGAACGAATTCTGAGGAAACAACTGAAGAAACAAAAAGACAAGAATACTTGGAGTATGTCCACTTTCAAATACTATTCCTATGAGGATAACTCTGATGATGGATATCTTTCATCTGACTCAAGCACTTCATCTATTATCCATCATGATTTTTCTGAGGATGACACTGATCATAGTTGGAAATCTTATGCTTCATCTCCATCTCGTCATTACAATCTCCCACCGCAGGCTCACAAAAAGATCAGCCGAAAACTGCCTCGATCATCGGTTACCCACCCTCCCTCCCGACCACATCGGTCTCCTTGTACAGCTTCTTCCTCTACTTAGTCCAAGGCCTAAGTATAGGGGGGACCGATGCCATCTGTACATACAATCCTTCTCCTTCTCCCGATCACTTCACTTCCACCCTTCTTCTATACTTAGGCTGACCATATCCTAAGTATAGGGGGAACCAACATCCGTGTATATACTCTCCTCATTCAGATATCCCGACCACTTCATTTTTCTTTTCATTTTTTTCACTCCCTAACGCTTAGCCCGAGCTATGTCTTCTTTCCACTTCTTGTGCTCTGAGGACACATCACTCAAAAAGTATAGGGGGACTGTATATACTTCATATATATTTTACCCATATCTTGTACTTTTGCGTAAGTCTATATGTATTTACGGGGTGGGTAATTTTTGAAAAAAAAACACCAAAAGAAACAACAAACAAAAGAAAAGAAAAAAAAGTTTTGCTACTAATACTGACTTTGCCCACAATTTTTTTTTTAAAAAAGGCTTCTTATTTCATTTTTGCATCAAAAAAATGTGTCTGCATTTCACACACCTGCACTTCATCCAGCATCGCATTCATTTGCATCTGTGATAAGTCATCGGGTTCTGAACCGAGTTGTGAGCAAAAATCGAGAGTGGTCTGGACTTGACCTTAATCCACCTAATTTTCAGAGGAACTTCACCGATGAAGGATATGGTTAGAATCCTCAAGCGCATCACAGAAGCGTGAGAGTCGTATCGAATACGACGAGGAACGACTAGTCGCACTAGTTATTCTATGCAGCAGAATTAAAAAAAAATTTCATGCGACGAAACCACATGATCCAGGAACACTTCTCGGATCATTTCGTCTAAACCACAAACAAGTAATAGGATTACCTCTTGAAGCGTGGTTGCGATCGAGTCTTTAAACGAAGAGACCTCCTGTCTCAAGTCCGATCTGACGGAGGAGACGCTTGCGAGCACGTGGATGAACTGCGTGCTTCTCGCAATCCATCTTGATGGTCCAAGCAGTGGATCTCCTAATCTCGACACACGAGATCCGGCGTCTTCTTCACGAGCCAGGTGCACCGAAGGAGACGGAGATCCACGAGCAGATGATCGGGCAGCATAACGACGACACTGTGGCGATGAAGAACCTCTCTAGGGCATCGATGGTGGACGACCATAAGAGGAGAGGAGAGAGGGCTCACATGTAGAGAGAAAGAGAGAGAGATGTGCTTCTCAAGCATTGTGTGTAAAGAAGAGCAATGGGGTGCCTCTCCTTTTATAGGGTTTTGGGATTCATGGATCTCAATCCATGGGACAACACAAATCCAATGGTTCTCATTGATTGTTTTTCTTTCAATGGCTAAGATTTATGTTGGTAAAAATACAACAACAATTAATTTAATAAAAATCAAATATATGTAGAATATAATTTGATTTATATGAAATCAATCTCAATTAGAGAAATAGGAAAGGAGGCAAGCCTCCTTCCATAAGAAGGGTGGACGACCACGACATTCCTTGTGGTAATTGTGGCCGTCCACTCTTCCTATATGGAAGGTGGATGCCTCTCCTATTATATGAGATTGCATTATCTCATAATTCTCTCTAATATCTTCATCAACTTTTGTCGAATATCATTTCACAAAAATAAATCCAATTTATTTTGTGAACATTGCAATCATGCCATTGAAAATTTGTGAATCACATTCACAACCCAAAATAAAATGTAAATTACATTTTCAATTTAATGTCCAATGTGAGTCCAATTCACATTAACATTTAATTAACAAATGTAAATTACAAATATCTCTCTCTTATATATTATAAATCACATTTATAATATATATATGATTAATATAGATATTTCTATCCACATTATTCATATCCATGACAATTAAATCATATTTAATCATCTTAGATCTCATTTCTCTTGTTCTCAAATAATATGAATCACATTCATATTACTTACATCTTTGATAATCAAATCACATTTAATTATCTCAGATAACTCTCTTTATAATATGAATCAAATTCATATTACTCATGATAATTAAATCACATTTAATTTTTCATTTTCTCAATGTTTGGATACATATATTAACAATAGAATTATCCATAAACTCCTTCAAGGATAATGCGCTTTCTCCGCAGATACATGGAGATAAGGACGGGCGATTGTATTGTTCCACGTAGACATGGATAATGAGATCATATCTCAAATCCAGATCACAGGCCTCCCATAGATGCTTGATTAAATCAAGACCGCTAATCTAATATTTTCATTGCATCAGAATCACATTCAGATCAATGTCCAACATTTGGACTAAGATCAGATTACTTCTCTATAGAGAGGAGTCACTAAAATCCATACCCGTTTCATCACTCCCTAGGAATGGAAGCGTCATGGTTATACAATCGTTTATGATCACATCACCCTCAGGTATTCCCAATACATGTACATCCTGCATACTAGAAGTCTCAGAATAAACCCGAAGTATTAGATCAACTTTACACTATCTACTTCAGGGTTTTATCAGTAAGTTTCTCATTCGATCATTGGGAGTCGGTATATACTTTCCAAAAGCATATATCATACCTAGGTATTGATAATATACTTTCCAAAAGTATATATCAAACCTACAAATTCAGTCAAGCTTCCAAAGCGAGACGACCATACGCATGGAATTTGGTTCTTCCCAATATCTCATGAGTGAGCTCATGTCTTCCGGTTCAGTAACTAAACTTGTATGATCCCTTTGAGAGATCGTATTACTCATATGACCTTATATGCACACCAGCTCGCCGGTGTATAGACCTTGGTTAGGTCATCAACCTATTGGTCTGCCAAATGTACTTACTCAGATATATAGTAACACATCTGTCTCCGGTCAGAGGATGCGCGCCTATATCATGACAGCATACGATATAGGACTTTGGTTATCTCGATCTCGTTAAGTCAACTCTTTAACCTAACTAATCTGACACCTCCAAATCACTCTTCCTATGCAGAGGACCTGCATCAAGAGGTCGATCAGATATCAGCCTAACTGAGTAAGGATTGCCATCTCCTACTCAGGCTGGAGATCATCTCTTAATAATCATTTGACGGTGCTTGATGAGTCCTCAATCTAACTCATTAGATATTCATCTAAGCACCAGCCTCTATGATTCAATAATTGAAGCAACAACTGTATGATCATTATGATGGCCATGGTACATAACCCTAATTGTTCTAAGGGACCTATTATGCAAACTATGTACTCTTTATTTCAGATTAAGGAGTGAATTGCAATAACATTTATTGCATAATGGCTCGCCGTGGGCTCGCATGTCCAACAACTGAGAAATAGGATTTTAAGAGCTTCAGGTCTTTTGACTTAATTCTTTAAGTTCCACATGACAGTGTGCAACGTTCGACTCTTAGTGTCTAACCTGGTCTCTTCATTCTGGGTACAACTCTGGTATAGGGAATTAATTTGTACTCTCACACTATGCACTTAGCTTAACTCAGACGGGATGTTGGTAGACTGTTTGAGTCTCTTTTCTGGTAGCATGGAAATCTAAAGATCGGAGCACGGGTTGAAATAAAGCTTCGGAAAAGGGATGGACGACTGGGCACAATTTTTTCTAAGACCCCAAAAAATGTACTGAACAAAAAGACTCCATATCCGTAGGGGCACAACAAGATCCAAGCAGAACCACCAAAAATTCCAAATATAAAGAAGCATTCTACCAAATAAAATCTGACCAAAAAGGTCCAAGCTTTAAGAAACCTGTAGATCTTGGTGGAGACTTGGCTACACTGGTCATCTTCACAAGGAGAGGTGACTACACTGGCCACCCTCCAGTTCTTTTCTCCTTCTTCTATCTTCTCCCTCAATTCGATTGTGAACACAGAACGACAGACCTTAGAAGGAAATACCTGACTCCCCGAGGATGAGTTACTGGAGAGGAGAGGAGCATGGTAGTCCGGCATTCTGGATGGGAAGAGCTAAAACCCTTCACACACATGAGTCGGTTGTTCAATGTTCATAAGGTATACTTTGGGAAGAGGATTGATCTAAGATGACTTCTGAGCCGAAACAGTGACAATGATGTGTAGAACTTGAGGGCTGTTGATTTTAAAGTTCTAAGTCTTACAGAAGTTCCGCCACACTTTTAATCCAAAGGTCGAGTTTAGTTTCATTTTCACCTTCAGCTCATGGCCTTGGTATGGAACCCAATCTCATTTCACCTCATGGCATTTCTTTTTGATGTCAGGGACGAGCATGGTTTAAGTATAGGGGGATGATGAATCTCAGATTCATCACTCTAAGTCTCATATATTATGCTCAATTCCCTCAAAATCATCCGCATTTCTGCATTTATTATGCATAATTAGCATTCATGCATGTTTGCATAAGAATGGCATTTTATCCATCATTTTTGCACAAGATAAGAAGCCAAAAATCCAAGCCAAAGTTGCCCTGTAAATAGCCTAATTTCCCGAATTTTTAACTCCTTCGTGCTAACTCCGAATAATTCAAGAACTTATGTACATATCACTAACAAGAATAACTGAAAAATTCAAAAAAAATCACTAACCCTGTTAAGTAGACCAAAAACCCAAACCCTAGTTTCAGGATTTTCAGACTTAAAGCCTCATATCTTCCCCATCCATTGTCCGATTTTATCCTACTCACTTTTGAACTAATGCACATTCAATTACCTTCAAAACAAGACCAAGTTCAAGAGAATCGGAGCTCATATGTGAAAGTTGGGTTTTGGGCCTCTTTTGTACATTGTGTATTTAAGCTATTTTTGACCTGATATTTTATGTACATATTTTCTTTATTAATAAAAATCCAAAAAAAATAGATTAAGGTGTATTTATTTATCTTTGATTTTTTCATATTTTTCCGGATTTTTTATCTGGTTTAAAAATGACAAAAAAATACAAAACCCTAAAAATCAAGGTATTCTATGTATATGGGATACCCCAAAAAGTCACTTTGTGCATTTGATCGATTTTGGTTTTGATGTCTTCATGAAAGTTGTACATCTCGTTTAGATGAGCATTTTTCATGAAGGAACTTTTTCGATCCGAGGTAATTTACTATTTTTTTGATTTTACAAAATCTTTGTTCTCGAAATTTTCTAGTACTGACTCGTGGCAGCCCCTGGAGCCACCACGTGTCAGCATTTTTGGGCCTTTTTTTATTCATTTTTTATAAAAAATAATTAATTAAATAACTGCACGTGTGTCGCATGTGACCCCAGGCACGTGCTCCGCACGTGCTCGTCCTCTCCTCTCAGCCACCACGTGGCGCCTCCACGGCCGTTCGATCAGCGGTCGATCGAACGGCCGCTGTGCATCTTCTTCCCCAGGCGCCCCCCTCGCAACCTCCGCCCTCCGAATTCTCCGCCTTTGACATCGCCGCCGCACCACTTCCCCTTGATTTCCGCAATGGCCAACCGCCCCCACGACTTCGCCGCACTTCTCGCGCTGCCACCTATCCCCTGCACATCTCGCAACTTACACCCATGTCCGGTCACCCTCATCCTATTTAAGGGTCTTCGCCGCACCCTTTCTCCGACATCCGTCGACATGCCCAAATCATCAAGGCTCCGCCGATGGTCACATATCGGCAGCCCTTCACTTGCGGCGAGATCCGAAGCCCCATCTCAGTGCTTCGTTGCAGCGCGGATCAGCCCTGCCTTCTGCCCTAGCTCCGATCATCGTCGAGCCTACGTCTCCAGCAGCTACGTCTTCTTCGAGCTTCGTCGAGCCTACGACTCCATCTTCTCCGCCGCTCTTCGTCGAGCATCAATGTCTCTGACAACGACTATGCCTCCGCTACTCCATCGACAACACCTTCGTCGTAGTCATCTCCGGCAATGCTTCGTCCGCGACCACCTTTGACTTCAGCAACCCAACAACACCCGACATCTCCATTAACGCCCACAACATCGACATTCTTCATCAAATCCCAGACGCTCCTCCTCCGCACAATAACCGATCGCCGGTCTTCAGAACGACTCCACCGCCAGGAGTGGACCCTCCTTGTCGGTCCCCGACACCAACAACCACCGGAGGCCGGGTCCTAGAGCCCGAGGCCCTCCCACGTGCACTGCACGTGCGGAGGGAACAACGTCAGCAGGAGCTCGGCCCAGGGGTCACGTGCTGAGCATGTCCCCCTTGGGCAATTTACAAACTCCCTCGGGACCGTATTTATATTCGCGCTCCCAGTCCAACCGACCCAAGGGTCATGTGCATCGCACGTGATCCGTTGGGAATTTTGCATAAGAGCTCCCCTAAAATTTTGGTAATTACAAGTAGGTCCCCCTTGCTTATTTCATTTATATTTATTGCATTTATACCCCTGTCTTCCCCCTCTGTTCTGAACCTCTTCTCTACATTATTTTATTAATCCAAGAATAGCATTTTGTTTGTCAATAAATTCTCTACATTTTGACATATTATGGACATTTTTATTATTGATGGTTAATTAATAATCAATTATTCTGTGGAAAATTGTGAATTTTGTCCAGTTTGTGCTCTTAATTTTGTAGTTGATTAACCATTACTCTAAAAATTCCCGAAAAATTACAAATTGTAGAGTTAATTGTGCTTGATATTGTGCCCAAAAAGAATTAGATTTGCATGCATAGTTTGCCTTGTAATATCATTTTACATATTTTAGTATTTAATTTTTTAATAGGTATTAGATCTTACATTTTCGAGGTTTCGAATTTTTCTGAGATCAATCACCTAGTGATAGATCATAGATAATTTTGATCCTTTAAAATAAGTAGGTTTAGTTATAATTAAATATTGAAATTCATTCTGTTTGCAGTTAAAAATTCATAAAAAATTTATATTGCATCCCATTCAATTCATCATAATTTACATTGTGGACAAGTTTCGTATTTTTCGGACATCATTTGAATGTAATTTGCATTTTAGTCCCTAAAATAGGCCGAAATTGCATCTTGCTTCCTTTATTTGCATTTAAAATTTCCAAAAAAGAACGCCTCGAAAACCGTGCACAAATCTTGATAGACAAATTTATAGGTTGTTCCTTTGCCTCCCTGTGATCGACCTTGGGACTTGCCCAAGTAAAATAAAACATAAAACCACTCGATTAAAATTTGATTAAATATTTGTGGTTATTTCTTGACCGATTCCGATCGCCGCCTACAATGAACGACACACCATATTTTTTGCACGAACAAATAAAAACATATCTTTTAACGCTGCGATTTCCGGATCAGTCACTTGGGTAGGTCCTAAGCTTGAACTCAGGGAGGTAATATGAGGGTCTCTATAATTAATCTTTAAATAATGTAAGATATAGATTTTCAGAGAGAGGTTATTATTTTTTGTGTTTTTCTTTTGTATTTTTCATCTTTGTATGGATTTTAAATTAAAAGATGTAATTTATCAAATAGAAAATATGATGCATGAATTTGCAAATATTTTAATGTGGGAAAAATGATGCTATGATGCATCGTGATAGAAAAAGAATAAATAAATAAAAACAATATTTTGGGATTTTTAAATGATGATGACGTAATGATGAATGTGAGATAAGAAGATGCAAGCCAAGCAATTAGGAAAGCCAATCAATTGGGCTAAATTAGTAGCAAGCTGATTATATCATTTCAGGAACTCTCCCCCAATGATCAAGTAACGACGGAAGTTTGTAATCAATCAATTTCCCAAATAAATCCCCCAAATCAAGGCATAAGTTATTAAGCAAAAGAATCTATGAAAATGGATAAAGGTTTTCAAATTGAACAAAATAGATCCTCAATTTATGAATGTTCAAATATGTCTCCAAAATGATTAATCGATTGTTCTATGTGAAAGAGAATGAAACAAGCTTTACAACGGTACTAAATTCAGCAAAATCCGATAAATAATGCTGAAGTTATGTTCAAATGAAGTTTAATAGACTATATTGTAAATAATATAACTCTTTTTTTATTTAGGCCTTCTAGGGGTTTTCTCGCAAATCAGCAAATCCAACTAGTCCTCCTTATAATTTACCCCCAGCAAGGGTATTTTTGCAATTCTTGGGAGCTTGAGGTGTCGTCCGCAATTCACCCAAAGTCACGTATGCAATGCACGTGACTGGTCTTCTTTTTAATTCTGAGACTCTACAGGGGATCTTATGTATTTTACCTACATGCGCATGTAGTGCACGTGCCGAGTCTGGTCTGGATGGCGGTTCGGCTTGTGCAGCTTAGATTCATGGACGAACTTCCACATGTCAAGCATGGGCTGCTTCGGGGATGCTCAAGATGTTAGGCTTAGCACATGGAAATGTGGCACGAGGATGTCCTTGTAATGGCGATCGATGGTTGTGGCGGCTAAGTAGCATCTGTCGCTTGATCAAAAGCGAGCAGCTACTGCTCTCCTGGTGGCAGGGGCAGTTGATGGCGGTAGTCCTGCTCCTTCCTCTTTACCGACACATAGCTGAGGGACGTTGGTAAAGTGGTTGTTGATGATGAAGTGGTGCCAAATGTGGATGGACGAGGCAATGGAGCTCAAGCATAGAGGTGGTTGGTCGATAACATTGCAGACCAAGTCTAGGATGCTGGAGCGGAGGTTTGAGGGCGTAGAAATGAATGATGGGCAAGCAACAAGCTCAGGAGCATGGGTCTTTGGTGGTGCTCGTTGGATGCGAAATGAGTGGAGATCGAGGCGTTGATCAATGGATGGAGTAGCGGTGATGATCAGAGAGCTGTATCGGTGTAAGTGAAGGAAGAAGGTGAGGCAGAGGGTGCTCCGTGCAGTGGTGGAAGGAGCTCGAGGATGGAAGGTCGGGAGGAGATTGGAAGCTATTAGGGAGAAGATGGGTGTGAGGTGATGCATCGAAGTTGGGTACAATGCTGTGATGCACGAAGAGAGCGGATAAGAAGGGGAACAAGATGATCAAGAGAAATATAATGATGGTGAATCTCCTAATATTGGAGGAGGGAAGCTTCAACTACGGTCATTGCTTCAAGGAGACAACATCAAACTCTAAAGTTGTGGTTGCACGTGAATGGGGAATCAACTAGGTGCTCGAAGAGCACCTCAGATCACACTTAGAGCAGATCTTTGCCGAAGGTTGAGGGCTCTGTCACCAACCTCTCCCTCTTGCTCTCTCTTTCTCAATGAGGGATTAATGGCAGATGCTTTGATCAAGGGTTAGCTAAAAGTTTAAGAAGAGAGATGCCTCAAGGGTTTCAGATGTCGATAATGAGGGAAGAAGAATGACGATGGGTGAGGAGGTTAGGGATTTGGTTTATCGGAAGGGATAAGGCGTTGAGGTGGTTGTAGGAAGGTTGTTGGTTTTCCCATGTGATCGAATGAGAATAGAAGTCAAAGTTGTCCTTTGGATATGGAGATTGGGAATGGAGACAGTTGGAAAGGGATAGAGGAGAGTGATGGCCACAGGATTGGGTTGCAAAAGCTGGTGGTGGATGGAATTGGTTAGGTGTTTGGCTATAGAAAGAGAGATTCCAGCAATAGGTGGTTGGAGATCTCGGGGATGGAGATGGAGATCTTAGGATTAGGGTTAGTTAGGTTTCTGGGGATAGAAGAGAGGAGGGGGATGGTTCGGCCAAAAAGCAGCCGTGATGGGACATTGCATGGTGTAGAAGAGGTGCAATAGTGGCCGGCACTAAGAGAAGGATGGAATGATCACATGTTAGGCATGTGACGAGGCTGATGGGTGTCAGTCATGTTCTCAGCACTTGAGAAGAGTAGATGGTAGTGGGAACAATCAGAGCTGTTGGATCGATGTCGATCCAATTGCCCAGGGTCGATGTAGCACGGCGGCAAAGTGGGTTTACCAAAAGGGAAGGTGTTTCATGCAGTGTTGTGAGGTGGCCCAATGGAAATGAGCCACGTGTGCATGACCATTGGCCTGATCTATGCTTTGACCAATGCATAAATGCAGTTATAATTCAATTGAAAATAAAATATGGACCCAAATAGAAAAATGATCAAAATGAAAAGTATGAATCTAATTGTGATCTACAATGTACATGAAGGACTCAAATGCAAACGTAATGGTGGATACAAGATATGTAGTTTTTGGTGCTACTTTATGTATATAAAATATTAGTCTTTTTTTTCTTTTAGCATTTTTATTTGATTTTCTATGAATGAATAATGCATGCAAAAAATTGAGCATATTGTAAAATTACTCAATAGACTCGAATGTGATTCTTTTTAAATTTTTTTTATTAAGTTAATGTCAGAATAAATTAGGGAAGTAGATTTTGTCAATAAACTCGAGTCTAAATATGTCTTTTTATCACTTCTCTGATTTTATTTAATTTTTTATGTAATTTATGAAAACAATGAATTAAATATAAAAATAATATATCATTAAAAAGAGTGAAATATAAACATGAAATGATAGGTTAAAATCATCAAATATGTACAATGTGCAGTTAGGTCCAAAAATCAAATTTTCACAAATGGACTCCTATTCTTTTTAATGCGGTATTGATTTCTACATAATATAATGTATATTAATTAAAAAGTGTGTAGAGTTCAGTTGGATATTGTATGAGAGAGATATCAATGTTTTCATTTGTCTGTCTTGAAACTATGGTTTGGGTTTATTTTGGCACAAGTACAAGTTAGCATTTTTTAGGATTTTACATGGATTAAGGTTAATGATATGTATACAATGAAGTTGGTTTCATGTCAATAGTAGTTAGCATGAATTAATGAAAAGGGTGAAGTTAGGTGAAAATTTGAAGATGATTATTAATGAAGAAATGAATGCTAATTTATGCAAATAAATTATGAGTGCATGAAAGTTAATTTTATGGAGTTAACATGAAATGATCCTAAATTCTCTTGACGAATCTCTATTTTTATCTAATTAGAGTGATTAATCAAAGATTCATCAACCCCCTATACTTAAACCTTGCTCGTCCTCGAGCAACTAAAGTAATGAAGAGATGAAATGGGACTCGGTTTGCATACCAAGATCATGAGCAAATGGTGAAAATGGAGCTAGGCACGACCTTTGGATTAATAATTTGGCAAAACTCTTGTGAGAACTAGTGTTTTAAAATAAACATCCTCCAAGTTCTACACATCATTGTAAGAGTTCAACTCAGAAGTCATCTTAGATCATTCCTCCTCCCAAAGCATGCCCCATAAACATTGAACAATTATCTCATGTGTGTGAAGGGTGTTATCTCTTCCCATCCAAAATGTTGGACTACCATGCAAACCTCTACTCCAATAACTCGTCTTTGAGGAATCAGGTATTTCCTTCTAAGTTCATCTATGTGTTGGGTCCATTATGGGGGGAGGGAGAAAATAGAATAATAAGAAGAGAACTGGAGTGTGGCCAGTGTAGCCACATCTCCTTGTGAAGCCGGCTAGTGTAGACAAGTCTCCACTAAGATATGCAATCTCTCTGAAGCTGGACCAATGTGGTTAATATACATACTTTTGTACATATTCACATTCATTATTTTTTCAATTATACCGTTTTTTAATGCCAAAATTATAAATAAAGGAAAGAAAATACAACAACAACAACAACAACAACAACAACAAAGCCTTTTCCCACAATTAAGTAGGGTCGGCTACATGGAATCTTCGCCTCCATTCAGATCTATCTTGGGTCAATCTCGGATTTATATCCAAAAAACTAAGATCCCTTCGTATAGTCTCTTTCCAACACTTCTAGGGCCATCCTCGCCCTCTCTTAACCGGCTCAACATCCCAACACTCGCATCTCCTAACCGGTGCATCAGTTGACCTTCTTTGCAAATAACCAAACCATCTTAAGCGGTTTTCTTGCATCTTATCCTCGATCGGACCTACACCAACTTTCTTTCTGATTGCATCATTCCGAATCCGATCTTTACGTGTATGTCCACACATCCATCTTAGCATTTTCATTTCTACTACAGCCATTCTCTACACATGTCTATGGTTCACAGGCCAATATTCAGAACCATAAAGCATAGCAGGTCTCACGGCTGCTTTGTAAAACTTTCCTTTAATTTTTAAAGGAATTTTCTTATCACAGAGAACAGCAAAGGCTCCTCTCCACTTTAGCCAGCCAGCATTTATTCTATTAGTAACATCTCCATCAATTTCCCCGTCATGTTGTAAAATAGATCCCAGATATCTAAAAGAATATCTCTTCTGAATGTTATCGTCACCAATCTTCACCTCGATTCCGTCACCATTGCTTCCATCAAAGGTGCATTCCATATATTCCGTCTTAGCCCTACTTATACGAAAACCTTTAGTCTCCAATGCATGTCTCCAAACCTCAAGCTTCTCATTTACTCCATCTCTAGTCTCGTCAATCAACACAATATCATCAGCAAATAACATACACCAAGTTAACCCATCCTGAATGTGACTTGTCAACTCGTCCATAATCAAAGTAAAAAGAAATGGACTCAAAGCTGAACCTTGATGTAAACCAATGTTGATATCAAAATAGTCAGTCTTTCCTGTCGGGGCCCTTACACAAGATAAAGCCCTATCATACATATCCTTTATGAGATTAATGTATAGGACATGTACTTGTCTCTTCTCCAAAACTCTCCACAGTATCTTTCGTGGGACGGAATCATAAGCCTTCTCCAAATCAATAAAGATCATATGGAGATTCTTCCTTTTAGCTCTATAAATCTCCATTGTTCTCCTCAGCAAATGGATGGCTTCAATAGTTGAGTGACCTGGCATGAATCCGAATTGATTTTCTTTTACTTGGGAAACTTGCCTCAACCTTCTTTCGATCACACGTTCCCAAATTTTCATAGTGGGACTCATCAGCTTGATACCTCTGTAATTTGAACAATTTTGAATGTCTCCTTTGTTCTTATAAAGAGGCACCACGATACTCCTCCTCCAATCTTCAGGCATTTTCTTGCTTCGCCAAATAACATTGAATAGATTCATAAGCCAAGTCAAACCACGCTCACCTAAGACTTTCCATACTTCTACAGGGATGTCATCCGGTCCAACACCTTTCCCAGGTCTCATAACCTTCAAAGCCTCCTCTACTTCATTTCTTTGTATTCGTCTATAGCATGCACGAATTGGTATTTTAAGACCCTAAACCTCATGACCAAGTCAAGAATTGAATTGGTCGACAAGGAATAAAGTTAGGGGAGATAAGGGCCAAATCCACAATAAAAAAATTTCCATTTTCTTATTCATCAGTAACGCATTTTTGGGGCCCATTTTATATTTGTTCATCAAATCAATAAACTCTATACATGATAGTTGTAGATAATAATGCATAGAAAAATACAAAATTGAGTTTGCACAAAAATAATATACAATGTACATTTTATACTCAAAATAAGAATTCAAAATCTCAACTTCATAGACCCATATCTCCTTAGTAAAAACTCAAAATGTATGAAAATCACCTTCAATTGTATATAACTTTTCGTAAGCTATTTAATGAAGGTAGTTTCATATTTTTGGAGTTAAGGTGTGTAAGTTAGGTTTTGGACCCCTTTTGTACAATATACCTGAATAAAATATTCATTTTATCTATTCTTTATTATTACGCACCAATCATCGAGGATAATCTGGGGAAGCAGCCACTATCGTCAAGCGTGCGACAGGTGGAGAACATGAAGAACACGCTAGAATATACATGCTCGTGACATGTGGACATAGTGGATGGATCAGATTGCTTTACATATTATAATTCCAGTTGCTCAGATGAAGGGGCATATATTTGCAACATAAGCCCAAAGAAAGAACCAAACTTTCCAACAGCTCTAGAGATTTCCATAAATTGCACTTAGGTCCCCATTAAGGGACCTAGATGTAATACATTTAATTTTTTTTCAAATCAATCCTTGATAGGGACCATTTTGTAACAGAACAAACTTTATTTCTTTTACACTTCTACCCATGTTCTTTAGGGGTGTTTTGGACCTTTATTTTGTTGTACTCTCCCTTGAATTTTTTAGGTTCACAACTACCCTAGCGACATTTCTAGCTAATTTTCATGGATTTTTGTCAAGTAATTTCGGTGCTTTGATTTTTTGTAAGTTCGTGTAATTTTTGAGTGATTTCTAGAGATTGTTGTAAAATCAAGAAGATAGTGAAATTTCTAGAGATTTCTTTCTTTAATCAAAAATCATCGTATGATTATTCTGCCTCCTCGAGTTTGAACCAGGCACACATACCTAGATAAATATAAAGTGTAGATAAAATTGGAGAGAGATGCCACTAATTCTCTATCGCTGCCATTTTCTTCATTTTTGTTTGATTGATCGAAATCCGATATCTGCGATTCTTTCTACAACCGAAAACTCTCTACTTTAATTAACCACGTGTTGGATTTCGGTTATTAAAATGGTGTTGTTACAAGGGAGGTGTCAGCTTTACCTCACTGTTTGACCTTATTTCAAGATTTTTCTATCTTCTTGCTTTTAAAATTTTTTGATTCTTTTTTAATTTTCGTCTGATTTTGTTTTACGGTAGCAGGAAACGGTCTGAGTTTACTCAACAGAGTGGGAGGTTTAGAGGACACTTCGTAAGGCTCGGTCCTCAAGTAACACAGAGCTAGAAATGGTTCGTACTTACTCTGGTACTGGCTGAAAATAAGAAGTTATGTGTAAGGACTAAGGACAGTGTTCTGGGGAAATTTCGGGAACCTATTAGCTCATGATAATTTTTGAAAACATATATGTGCTAACATAACCCTAAAACCGACAAGATAAAAGATTGAACTCTTACGGTCATCATCAGGTTGTGTTGGTGAATCTAGGGTTGTTTTGTGTTTGCTTGAGAGGCGTGCATTACCGCTTCTTAAACGCCTTTGCTTCCGATCTCTTGACTTGACATCATGATCTATCGGTTATTCTCTTGATATCGAAGATGACGACTCGACGACTTTTCTTCTCAGACTCCGTGAGCTCTCGTCGATCCACCATCTGTCCTACATCTTCACAAACTCGGGATGATCCTCTTCTTGAGTCGGTCCCATCTAATCTAAAGGAGAGTCAGACCCAGACTCCCTCGCCTCCCCACCTAAAATAATCGTATCTTTCTCCTTCACAATTTTCACTAAGTTCTTTCGTGATTCTTTCCTTCCAAGAAGATTCAAAGGCTATGGCTCGCGTGAAGGGACCAGTTGAGGACAGAGAAGCAGAGGACCGATTGATTGGAGAACAACACACTGATGGAAGACAGATCTAACCATAGACATCAAGATGGGTATTCTATACAGTTTTCAACAGATGAATCTACAAATCCAAGATCAGTTTAGACTCTAGAATGAGCTACGAGCCGAGATGGCTGCGCTTAGAGCAGGAGCCGGGAACCCACCACCGCCTTCCATGGTTCCTGCAACACTCAGAGATGAGTATGACTCCAGCGCCAGTACGCTACATCATTAGATTTGGTTACCATCAAATCAAGGGCCATATGAGTTACACCCGTCCTTTATTTGATTGCTTCCCAAGTTTAAAGGGAATGCCGCAGAGGAGTCATTTACCTTTCTGCAACAATTCGAGATGATTTCTGGTACGAATAATTATCTTGGTGTTATGCAGGAGGCTGTTCGCCTCAAAGCCTTCCCCTTCGCCTTAGCAGATAAGGCGCTTTATTAGCTCAGTCATTTGGGGAGGGAGATATCAACAGGGGACGACTTGAAGTCCACATTCCTGCATAAATTCTTTCCTCTAGGATGGACGAACATGATGAGGAGTCAAATCTCCAACATCACTCAGCGGCCAAATGAATCATTCCATGAGGCGTGGGATCGGTTCAAGGATCTTACCGAGAGATGTCCTCATCATGAGATACCATTGATGGTGTTAGTGCATAATTACTTTGAAGGACTCGAACTGAATGTCCAAGGCCTTGTGAGCGCCGCATGTGGATGTAATTTTATGAATTGGGATGCCGAGTCTATTTGGTCCATCTTTAAAGGGATGGTATAGAACTCAAGAGTCGTCGACTCTACTCGGGCATTCTAGAAGGCCCCGCATCCACTACACCACCGAGAGCATCATAAGGTGGTGAACATTTTAGATTCGAAATCCAATACCAACGTGGTTTACATTAGCGAGAAATTAATGTTAGTAGATGTGATTCAAAAGGAAGTTCAGGACCTGCAGCAGCTGCGAGAGTTGGAGAAACTCTCAACATTTCCTCAGCAACTGAGCGATCTGACGAAGAAGGTGACGGACCTGCAACTTCAGTACCAACAGTATCACGCTATCTTGACTTCTCAACCTGCACGGAGATCTTTACCCCACTCCTCCCACCCGACATTTCCACTCCGTCCAGAGTGAGATGGGTCATCTTACGGAGACTCCATAGGCTGATTGGCATGAGGACCAGTCTTATGCCAATTCCATCCAAATCACATGCCCTGGAGATATTGATGTTGAGCCTTAAGCCACTCTTGAGATCAACAAGATATGGTACGCTCTACTTCAGCCACCATCGTAGTTTACTCCTTATAGCATACACCACCACCAACAGCTGCAACATTACAACCATCCGTAGCATGGACGTCTGTAATATAAACACCTGTAGAATTTCCCGCAGTAGCTGTCTCACCAGTCTGTTTATATGTGACCACATTCTTTTCACCATCTTGCTTCACACTCATAGATGAATCATAACCATTAGCAGTAGCAATCCCCATACACGTCCCAACGATCTCCTCAGCCGTACGCTCTGCAGCAGCATATGTAGAGGTAGGAGAGAGTAGAGAACTAGGTTACCGCGCTGAACTAGAGATATCTCCACAACCCCTGACTCTGAATCAAATCATGGACATGCTGAGCATGCTCTAGACCGCACGCATGACCGAAATGGAGCAGGTTAACCATCATCTGGATGAGTTAACCACACCCAAGACCACTCTTCTAGCCCAGCCTCAAACGAATCTGAATAACAAGAGGAGGCATCCAGATCAGGTAGACAACACGACAAGTACGATCTCTTTTCCTGAATTTCTATCTGACTTCATTCGTATCAGGAGCGGTAGATCACCAAGAGCACCTGATCGGGAAGAGGAGATGGAAAAAGGTGAAGAGCGAGAGCAAGGCCATGATACACATATTTATGCTGATGAAGAGAACCACAAGGATTATAGGGGTCATCCACTTGACAATCAGGGAGAAGGCAGTGATGCCGACACTATCGATAGGGACTTAGGCGAATCAGACGATGACACCACGCCAGGCCATGCAGACACTCCCAAAGCTGATGTGTCTTTTCCTATTTTAGAGAGTTTTGTAGATAATTTTGAGACTCTCGATGTACAAGTTGATCCCGATCTCAATACAAAGAATTTTGTTTTTCTTGAATTTGTTCCTTTTCTCGATGCTTTGTATGGAAAAGGTACTAAAAATCCATAAAGAATGATGCTACTCCAAAGAATGAGAGATTACTTAAAGATCACATCTTTCAAAAAATCCCACTCCATGATGCCTTGGATCACTTCCCTACGCTTAAGCAACAACTGAAGAATAGATGTACAATACGTAGGAAGAAGAAATCACAAATAGAGAAGCATATCATGACCGAGGCCACCTCCTGTGTTATTAAGAATAGACTACCAAAGAATAAGGACTTAGGACCACACTATGTGAGATGCGAGATTTCAGAAGCTGCATTCGACCACACTCTCCTAGATAACGGTTCCTCTATTAATCTATTATCTATTACCTTCATGCTTCCTCGACAAGCTCGAGTTAGGCCCTCTTTACAAATCCCGTTCGATCCTTCAGTGTGTTTATAGATCTGTAAAGATACCTATGGAAATTTTGAGGAACGTTATCGTAACCGTGCAGGGTATGCAATTCCCAGTGGAATTTAATGTCCTTGACATGGAATGCTCTACACAGTTACACCTTCCCTGATCATTCTTGGGAGGCCTTTCTTGGAGACCGTAAAGGCCATCCTTGATTATGATACAAGGAATGTATCTTTTCGCACTGACGAAGAAAAGGTACATATAGAGATGGTGAGAGAATCACATGCATCCAGTGCAACATCTACAATCAGTTCCGATGCTTGAGTTCCTTAGCCACCTGTGATTACAAGGATGAGGTTCACCTTGACGACCTCGAAAGGTTTCAAGTAGAGACCCGAGATATCCTATAAGAGGATGGGTCCGAGTCTTTAGCTGGCAGCTCTTCCGACGATACTCTTTATTTCAGCATGGTTGGTGATAATCATATGGAGCAAAGAGCTGAGAATTATCTTGCAGACATTTTAGAACTCATTAAATTTACAGAATTCCTCCACCTTAGATAATTTAGAGACCGAGTTTTACATAGTCGAATTATTCTCCTCTAGTCATTATAAGGATGGGCACGTTAGTGAGACGGATGATGCTTTAGATAACTTCTGTAGTCTGAATATAGAACATATTGAGCCGGTGGATGACCGTAAAGCGGACACATCTACCATTAGCATAGATCTCCTTACACAATTAGAGGATGATATAGCAGAGCCCGATCTCACCTTACCTGAGCTGAACACCTTACGACCGAATATGAAATATGCTTTCCTTGCAGGTCCGCATTGATAGTTTCCAGTCATTATCAGTGCATATTTGACCGAAGAATAAGAATCTTGTCTGATGGAGATTCTTGAAAGAAATCGCAAGGCCATTAGGTGGACTGTAACCAATATCCGTGGGATAAATCTTGCTTTGTGTTCTCATCATATCTATACTGATCATGACAACATACCCTCCAAAGAATTTCAGCGTAGGCTGAATCCCATCTTACGCGATGTTGTCAAGAAAGAGATCACGAAATGGTTTGTGACACCAACTTTATTTATCCTATCTCCAACTCTGAATGGGTTATCCCATTACATGTTGTCCTGAAGAAGTCGGGAATTCATATGATTAAGAATGAGAGTGGAGAGGAGATTCCAAGGAGAGTAACCACATCGTGGCAGGTATGTGTTGATTACATAAATTTGAATGACGTGATGAAGAAGGACCACTTCCCGTTGCCTTTTATAGATCAAGTGATAGAAAGGTTGGCAGGGAAGGAATACTTCTGCTTCCTAGACAGTTACTTCGGATACAATCAGGTTGCAATTGCCCCTGAAGATCAGGAGACTACCACCTTCACATGTCCTTTCGGCATGTATGCCTTTAAACGGATGCCCTTTGGATTGTGCAATGCCCCCGTTACATTCCAGAGGTACATGCTTGCCTTCTTTAAAGACATGGTCAGTGATTTTCTCGAGGTCTTTATGGATGATTTTTCGATCTATGATGAGTCTAGATCTCATTTTATCTAGGGAAAAGAGCCATTTTGTGGTTACAACGGAATCCTGTTGGGGCATATTGTCTCCAAGCAAGGCATGGAGGTTGACCCTACCAAGGTGGTTGTTGCCAAACATCTAGATCCACCATCCAACGTTAAGCATATATGGTCTTTTCTGGGTTATGTCGGCTTTTACCGATGGTTTATTCAGGACTTCTCTAAGATTGCCCGATCGTTAACTGAATGCTTAGGAAAAGACGTCGAGTTCTTGTTAGATGACAAATGTCTTAATGCCTTCCTCACTTTAAAACAAATGATCATCAGGGCTCCTGTCCTATAGCTGCCTGATTGGTCTCTATCCTTTTGGATCATGACGGATGCTTCAGATTTCACGATCGTGGTTGTATAAGGATAGAGGAGGAACAAACTTCCAATTTCTATCCACTATGCTAGCCGCACTTTAGATAATGCCCACCGCAACTATAGAGTAATAGAGAAAGAGATGTTGGCAGTGGTGTTTGCTTTAGATAAATTCAAATCTTATCTTCTTGGCACTAAAATCATGGTTTATACTAATCACTCATCTATCCGATTTTTGATGGAATATAAGGTTGCTAAGGAAGACCTTCTCAGATGGATTATCTTACTCCAGGAGTTTGATTTAGACATTGGAGACAAGCATGGGGTAAAGAACGTGGTAGCTGATCACCTCTCCCCACTACAGATAGAGCAGCCTTCATATGATTACACGCTGGAGATTGTAGAGAGATTTCCAGATGAGAGCATCTTTGTAGTTATAAAACATTCATGGTATGCAGACATAATAACTTTCTGGTTACATAGAAGAGTCCACAAGGTTGTCCGAAAAACTGAGTCGACATGCTAGTGTCTGAGGCATGATACTACCACCACGAGGATCTGATTCTTTTTCGTGAGGGGCCGGTTGTGTTTATAGGCGATGTATTCCTCAGGAGGAATATAACAATGTCCTTACTCTGTGTCATTCCTTAGAGGCAGGAGGACATCATTCAGGGATGTGGACAATGCAGAAGGTACTTCAGAGCGTATTTTGGTGGCCAACTCTTACAAGAGGTGCTTACACATTCGTGGAGAGTTGCCCAGATTGTCAGAGAGCCGTAGGGACAATCAGTGATAGAGACGCAATGCCTATGTGATATGTTATCATTTCTGAGTTTTTTGACGCATGTGGCATAGAATTTATGGGACCATTTCACTCTAGCAACGGTTTTGAGCACATCCTTCTCGTTGTAGATTATGTTAGTAGATGTGTGGAGGGTATATCTGCACGAACCGCTGACAACAAGACAATGTGCATCTTCCTAAGGGACCATATTATTTTGTGGTTTGGTATTCCACGTATTCTCTTTTCAGACGGGGGTAGCCATTTCATTAATAAGGAGGAGACAATGCTAGTGAAGAGCCATGGCATTAATGCAAGAGTAGCTTCTCCTTACAACATGCAGACAAACGACATGGCTAAAGTTTCAAATAGGGAGGTGAAATACATTATCCAAAAACTAGTAAGCTCGGATAGGAAGAACTAGTCACAGCTTCTAGACCAAGTTCTTTGGGCATATCGTACTGCATATAAGACTCTCTTAGATACTTCACCATTTAGATTAGTTTACGGAAAGCCATGCCATTTTCCCATAGAGATCATGCACAAATCAGAATGGGCTATCGGAGATATTTCATTAGATATACAGAAAACATGAGCCAAGAGAAAGTTAGATCTGAATGAGCTGGTAGAGAATTGAAATTAGGCATACGAGAACACCCTCATTTACATAGATGAAGTGAAGCGATGGCATGATAGACATATCTGACACAAGATCTTTGTTTTTGGGCTGAAAGTATGGTTGTTCAATGCATGATTGAGAATTTTTCCTAGCAAACTGAAAAGCAAGTGGGATGGAATGTATATAGTCATAATGGTGTATGACAATGGTAATTTTGCTAGATCAGATGTGTCACCTGGTGCATTACCGTTTGTAGTTAATGGGCAGATGCTGAAGCACTTCATGGAGACTACTGATCGTCTAGACCGAGTTGAAGTGATATACTTTGTACAGGATGCATGAATACTCTTCCACTTCATCTCATCATGTACAGACCTATCAAGCCACTCAATTTTCTGGAGTACAAACCTGTATATTCTCCGTAGATCACAATCGTCTCCATTTTTTGTTCATCTTCTATGCTTTTGGACACCATATCCTAAGTATAGGGGGCTCGATTGCTCGTTGATTCTCATTTTCGATTTTTGATCTTTTTACTTTTCTTTTGCCTATCCTTTCTTTTACTCTAATCACTAGTCCCTAATTTTGGTCACAGTCTTTTCTATACCTAGGATGCCTTATCCTAAGTATTGGGGGACCGAGTGATTTCCTTGATTTCTTTTTTCTTTCTTCTTTTGTTCCTTCGTTTGTATATTCTCTTCCTTAGTCACCTCATTTTTATTCCACTATACTTATGATGACTTGATCTTAAGTATGGGGGGTCGACTGACTTCTATTCTTTCGTTCTTTTTCACCCACTTTTACTTAGCATGAGTTGTGTCCTCCTTTTTCTCTTTCGACGCTATGAGGACATAGCACAAGCTAAGTATAGGGTGGTGCATATATATTGTATATATCTGTACTTTTGTCCATAACTCGTACTTTTATGTATTTTCTATATCTATAAAATCCATAAAAAGTGAGTGAGGCAATTCAAAATCCAACTATTTATTTAAATTGTTTATAAAACCCTTGTAAAGAAGTAAAATATGTTTGAAATCCTCATTTAAAACCCTAAATTTAAAAGATGTATTTAAAATATGCATAATACTTATTTAAAATTCTATATTTTAAAAAAGCTGTAAAATTCATTTAATCCATGTAAAATATTTTGTATATAAAATTTGTAAATTCCATTAGTTATTTAATCCAAATAAAATATGGGTAATTTATTGTGTAAAAATCTTGTATATAAACTTATTTATAAAAATCATGAAATCGAAAAAAATTTGTAAAGTCTAAATTTCATAAAAGTTACAAAATCCTTAAAATTCATAAAACGGGTAAAATTCAGAAAATTATACATCACAAAAAATATGGTTACATTTGCATTAGCATTTTTCAAGAATAAGTTTGATTTATAGAACTAAAGATTGGGAAAAGTGTAAAGGATGGTGATTGATTACGGCCTTTAACTTTCATTGTAAGGAGCCTGGATAGGAACTGGAATTTAGACTCTTCAGGTCTTTGATTTGAATCTTTAGGTTCCATGAGAGCATGTTTTGGAAGTCAACTCGAAAAGAGCCTAAGTAGAACAATTGGTGTCATCTGTTTAACTCTTCATCAGTGAACTAAATTTGGACACAAGCACTTTGCACTTAACTCGACTTGCATGGGGCGACGAAGGCCAACCCATCTTGGTAATGCATTTCT
Source organism: Ottelia alismoides (assembly GCA_037367405.1). Taxonomy (NCBI): domain Eukaryota; kingdom Viridiplantae; phylum Streptophyta; class Magnoliopsida; order Alismatales; family Hydrocharitaceae; genus Ottelia; species Ottelia alismoides. The sequence goes on along the minus strand of JAZKJV010007514.1, from coordinate 249,177 downwards.
ATCCTTGTATGGTGGCATTGACGTCTAAAGATGGGAGATATTGGGGTTGCAATAATCGCTTCGGATGAGGAAAAGATATGCTGGCACAATTTTTTTAAGACCTCAAAAAATGGACGGAATGAAAAGATGCTATACCCGTCGAGGCACAAAGAGATGAATGTAGTGCAAGAAACGTTATGAAGCCAATTCAAAGAAAATTCCACCAAATACAAATACGACCACAATGGTTCGAGCTTCCACCAAAAAGCCTACATATCTTAGTGGAGACTTAGCTATATCGGTTGGGCTTCACAAGGAGATGCATCTACACTGGTCGCACTCCAATTCTTTTCTCATTCTTCTACTTTCTCTCTATATCCGATTGTGGACACTACATAAACTGACCATATAAGGGAATACCTCCCTCCCCGGGGAAAGAGTAGTTGGATGAGGAACCAGTGGGTGTATATAGTTGGGATGGGTGGTTTCTTCGTTTCATTCAAAACGGGAAGAGCTAAAACAATTCACACACCGTACATATTGATTTCGAGGTTGATAGAGTTGTTGATATGAATGAGTGGACCTGAATCGGTTGTTGAGATGAACATAAACAAGGATTTGTGGAATTTGAGGACTGTTGAGGCTAAAATCCTAATCCTAGTTAAGGGTTCGACAAAATGCTTGTTTCAAGCCCAATCGAGCTATGTCCTTTGTCTGTTCTCATGAATTGGTTTAGGAAAACAAAATCATTCTAACTTTCTTTCTTTTTCCTTGTTTTTTTAAATAAGTGTTTGCTAAGGGACTAGCAAAGTTTAATATAGGTGGTTGATGAATCCATGATTCATTAACATTTTGTCTGCATTTTATCTTAAAACCCTTAACAAATACATGTGAATATCCATTAATTTTCACTTTTTAATAAAATCCCATTCACGAATAATAATGCACTTGTATGCATTAAAATCATGTAAATAAAAAAAAGAATAAAAATAAAGGCAAACTGTAGATATTTATATATGTACAATATGACTTGTAAAAATAAATATAACGGAAAGGTATATGTATAACCGAATCCCTGATACCAAGTCAGTAGGATTGGTCTACAAATATATAAATAGGGGGAGATAAGGAAGAAAATAAATTCGACATTCTATACACTCTTTATTAATTATCCAATAAATACCAAAACTTTAAAGATTTTTAATTAATTCATATTAATATATTTTTCACCAAACTATTCTCCTAATTGTTTCTAAATATATGTAGAAAAATATAAAAATAAGTTAAAAATATTGCCTTATATATATATACTAAAAATCCAACTTGTAAATTGTCAAAATTCCAACTTCTGGACATCTTAACTTTATCGTACAAACTCCAATTTCAATGTACGCATCTTTACTATTCATAAAATAATATTCTATAATTAATGAAGGTGATTTCTCTAAAATCGGAGTCTGTTTGCAAAAATTCAGTTTTTGGACCTAACCGCAACTAGGTTTCTAGACTATTTATTTCATTTAGAACACACTATTTATTGTTTTGATATTATAATTTCTAATTATTTTCTTCATCTTGTATTTTAATCTTAATTTATATCATAATTTTTTCAAATTATTTAAAATTTTAAATAAATAAAAAACCATAATTTATAGGTATAAATGAACTGTATACCTTGTATCAAAGTATATAAAAATAATATATTAGTTAGTAATTTATTTAATTAAAAATCCAAAACCTATTTATTAAGTAATTTTTAACTTAATTATTAATATAATATTTATATTTCGTAAAATAATTACTATTTATTAAAGATAATTATACCATAATTTAGATAATTTCGTTATCTACATTTTTCATTTTAAGACCTATTTAAAATAATGCTATATACTATTTACTGTCTATTTATTAAGGCATTTATTGATCCTGGCTAAGCAGGTGCTGACATGTGTCAACACCTGGGAGCTTCTTCTCTAACAAGGTGTCAGCACCTGGGAGCTTCTTCTCTAACAAGGATCAGTTGTCTCTGTTATCATTGTCCGACCTTCACTTAATTATTCCTGCCATCTCCTAACCTCTTTCTATGATCCAATCCATTGATTCTCTTCTCCTAACGAACTAGATTCATGCCCACCGTAGATTCATATCTAATATCCATTAGATTCATCTATAAAAGCCCCTCAACTTCGCCATTAACAACTAAATGTGTCTAAGCTTTCCACTTCAAGAACTAATTGGTCGTTGACCCTACTTTCCCACCGTGCTCTACCTCATTCCAGCCGTGACAGGGCATGAGGATAACCCCGCATGGAAGACAAGTCAACGAAGGAGGGTTCCAAGGCGAAGCGTCGCCTTGCATTGCAGCTTCGCCGCCGCGTCTAGCTCCGAGAAAACCGCCTCGTTGAGCCATCACCAAGAAGGTCTTACACATTCAAAACCCTAGTTCAATCCTTCATTCATTGACTTTTATACCTCGAATGGCATGCCTCGATTATCTACCTTAATCACGTAATTAGGATCCTCAATTATCATTCTTAGACACATGTCAAATCCAACTTCAAATCAGATTCGCAACCATTAAGATGCATACTCCTTTTAACTCCAGTTTTCATTGTTTTCATTTTTTATGAAAACACATTTTATATCTGCAAATCATCAATTTTTAGGTCGATTCAAGCTAGAATCAAGCAACAATCCTTCATTTGCATGTCATGATTATCGTTGGAGCAAAGAATTCATCGTATGGAGCATTAACTATTAAAGAAGTTTCCATTTGCGATCCCTTCTAGGAGGCAGTTCAAGCTTCACCGAATAACCATCTTCTTTGATGAACAAACGCCGCAACTCTCCATTCAAGGGTTGCTCACCCACAGGCGAGCTCGGAGGAGAAGGAGTCTCCCTCTTGGCCATGCTAAAGGCCCAAGTGACGCACCAATTGTCAGGGATAATCCAGTGAAGCAGCCACCGTCGTCACGCATGCGACATGTAAAGAATAGGAAGAACACTCCAGCATGTACAAGCTCGCAACACGTGGACATACTGGACAGCTCAGATCGCTTTACAGTTTATAATTTCAGCCGTTCAGATGAAGGGGTAGAATATTAGCAACATAATCCCAAACAAAGATCCAGACTTTCCAATAGCTCAAGAGATTTCCAGAAATTGCATATAGGACACCACGCATGGACCTAAATGTAATACTTATAATTTTCTTTTCAAATCAGTCCCTCACAGGGACCATTTTGTAACAGGACAATTTTTTTCTTTTGCATTCGTACCCCTGTCATGTAGGGGAGTTTTGGACCTTTATTTTGTTGTATTTTTCCTTGAATTTACTAGGGTAGTTAAACCACTACCCTAGCGACATCTCTAGCTATTTTTCACGGATTTTTGTTGAGTATTTTCGTTGCTTTGATTTTTGTAAGTTAGTGTAATTTTTGAGTAATTTCTAGAGTTTGATGTAAAATAAAGAAGACAGTGAAATTTCTTGAGATTTCTTTCTTTCATTGAAAACCATCATACGGTTATTCTACCTCCTCGAGTTCGACCCAGGTACACTTATCTAGATAAATATTAAAATGTAGATAAAATAGGAGAGAGAAGCTGCTTATTCTCCCTCTCATATTTTATTGATTTTTGTTTTATCGATCAAAATCCGATCTCCACAGTTCTTTCTACAACTGATAATTCTCTTCTTTAATTAACCGCGTGTCAGATTTCGATTATCACATCTGACATAGGGAGCTCATGCATAGGTCTCTTGGCTGGCAACTGGTTCTTAATAGCAAAGAAAGTGGCATGGCTAAGTACATGGATCTCTGCATTGTGGTTCCTCTTCTTCCTACGGATTGTGGACTTCTCTCTCAGGTTCTTCTGGAAAAGAGGAATGTGCTCTAATGCCTCCTGCAGCATCAGCTATATCTGGAATCTGTCTATCATCTGCTCGTTGGACTCTATCTGATGCTTCTTTTTTGGGTTTTCTTTTTTGGGGCCCTTTCTTAAGTGGAGTGCTTGAGGGAAGGAGATTGATGGACCCTCCAAAGAGATGAGGCCCAGGAGTGGGTTCTTCTGCAAGCAATGGGTTAGAATCCATTCAATGATCATCGTGTAAAGTAGATGGACTCAAAGGAGATACAAAAACCTTTCCTTTATTCATATTTTTTATTTTTGTTTTTCCATTTTTTTGTGATTTTCTATAATTGTCCTCTTGTACAAACTAGATAACACAACAGAAGGAAAATTGGTGGCATCAGCACCACCCACAACATATGAACTCACGGTATCAGTACCGCGCTCTGGCCTGGCATTTGGAATCATGGTGGCCTCAGTACCACCATCTGCAACTAGAAATACGACGGCCTCAGAATCGTCAGCTGGATCAACATCCTTGGTGGCATCAGTACCACCATCATCACAAGGGGCATCATCATCGCTTCCATCCTCATTTGGCACTCTGGAGTCTGCATCGGGTCGTCGCTCAAATGAGTCGCCGCTGGCTTGCATCCTACCGCACCTAAGTGCCACAAAATCATCATCAAATATAGTAGAAGAAGTATCATGCAAAATATCACTAGGAGTGGTGGTCTATGTATACTATACCAGCTCAGATTTTCTCTTTAGATTATTTGGGTTAGGTTCAATTTGAGCAGGTATGGCGGCCTTGCCTTTTATAATTACCCTCATTTTCTACCGGAACTCATCCATCTCTCGCCGAAAGGGTGCCTTCTGATCAGAGAGTAAGCGGGCGAGGTCATCAAGGGATGGGTTCACATAGACTAGAGCATGAGAATCGGGCGGGTTGCATCACTTGAAATGAGGCTGAGTCTGCTGCTATTGCTGGTTGTGAGGACAAGGTTCGGAATACTACTGAGGCTGCTGCCTCCATTGTTGTCCCTGAAAGTGGGGATGAGGACCCTGCTGTTGGTACTACTGGGAGTGTTGGGACTGCTGCTACTGGTTGCTCTGCCTTGCCTGAGCTGTAAGCTGTTGTTTAGAAGAGGTACCTCTAGTGGACCATCAAAAACCGAGATGGTCAAGACGAATCCCAGGCTGAGGTTGGTACTTGGAGTACCAGATCCCAATGACTTCCATCAACAGCTCATGCTCGAGGTGTGGCAAGGGTTGATCCGACTGATAAACCACAATCTGAGTGTTTGGATATGGTGGTGGTTGCTGGTAGTGTTGGAGCTGCTACACTAGATCTGCCTGGATGTAGAGAACCTTGCGATACGAGGCAGAAGGTTGGGTGGAGCTGCTCCCTGGATCAGCCCGTGACCAGAGACAGGGTTGAGAAGCTGTTTGTACCTCCTAGAGACACATGATCTGGGTCTTTAGGTCACTCAAGGTCTGGCCAAGTTCATCAAGCTTGTTGAGCTTGTCCATTCCTTGGCTCTACTTCTTCTCAATAATCTCGATCTAGTCTAATATTTTGATAATGATGCCCATGTCTGTAGCTAAAGTGCTACGCGTGCAGTCCTCTGAAATGAAGTCTCATGTGGGAGGCGCTTCCCCTGAGTATAGACGCAGGTCTAGGACATCACCGTATAGCTTCTGCCATCTACTCATAGATGGCCCGGACCTGGCCTTCATCCTTGTCAAAATAGGACCCTCCACACGAAGCATTCACTAGCCCCTACAGCTTCGGTGTTAGCTCGCAAAAAAAAACTCTGAGTAAGGTTGGGCTTGGATATCTGATATGTGGACACTAGTCAATGTGCTCTCTAAATTGATCGCATGCCTCATGGAACTAATCATTTGCGATCATGGTGAAGTTGCTAATGATCACTCCTTTTGCATTGGTCTAGCCGAGTGGATAGTACTTGTTCAAGTACTCGGTACGAAGCAGCTCCAATATGGTGACTATCGTCCCGAGGTGCTTCAGCCAGTAGGCTACTATGTTAATCAAGGAGAATGGGAAGGGAATCAACTTGATGATATCCTCATCCACAAGTCTATCATGGACAGTGCTACAAATCATCTCAAACTACCGCAGATGGTGATGGGGCTCCTCATTGGCTAGCCCATGGAATCTGGGCAGAAGCTAAATCATCTGGGCTGAAGCTCAAAGTTGCCAAGGATCTTTAGCAGTTGGATCCATCTATGGGTAAGGGTTGCACCAATGTTGTGCAATGGCCTCATCATCCGTGCTGGTCTAGCTGGCTCCTACTGGTCGTTGTGGTGTCTATCTTCTCCTCCTGCTCCAGATATCTCTCCCCCAGCTGGTCTCTATGACTCTACTTGCCCAGCTCTCAACTGCGTCAGCTCTCATCTCACCTCTACCATAAAAACTCCCTTGTCCTGAATCTAATGCTTCATGGTCTCCCAAGAAGTAAGCAATGTGTTGTTGATGGCAACGCGGTCTAATACATATGAGGAAGTCTGTGACTACTCATAAGTACTATTCTCGCTACTGGCCATATCTCAGATCTCTACAAAGGCAAAAGACCCTAACTCATGTGTTGTCAAATGAATGAAGAGGTATCCTGGCCTCTGCTCTAGTACCTAAGGTGAAGAAGAAGGTTGGTTGAGGGGGAACAGGGTGGTAGCGAATTCGGGTTCAGAGAGTGGGTCTGAGCTCTTTGAAGCCACCCTAGATGAATGTAAAGGAGTGCTCGAAAGCAGTGCTATCAAAGGCAGCCTAAGGGACCTCCTTCCAATCATCATGATTTGGGGTTTTATGAAGATTAGATCTGGACGCAAACAAGATGATAAGTCAAACCCCAAGTTCAGCTACGCAACTCGAGCTGATGACCGTGAAAGATCGACCGTTAATCTTGTCAAATTTTATATAGGTGATAAATCAATCTATCAAAGTGATTGAGCGAGCTGTTAGGAACACCATGCTCCCATGAAACTATACCGAATCTCACAAGTAGTTTTTCCCTGCCAATATGGGTGCAGACTGTTTACCAGCTACCTGATCTGCCCAATATGCTAAGGAAGTCCCGGATCGATTACTAGCTACCTAATGAAATCCTCACTGGAGAACAACTAATCACAATACCAGTAGTCAAAAGAGAGGTCAAATGTGGTTCTATCCAAGTGTGTCGGTCGCTCTCTCACTGCCGATAAATCAAACGGGGGGGTGACTCTCCCCAAAACAAAGATTTTTAGTAAAGTGGGTTTTAGGTCAAGTTTGCATTAGCAGTCCCAAATTTCGTTTGCTTTCACTTTTAGGTATTTTTCGGAAAGAATACAATGCCTAACGAATTTTCTGATTTCATTATTTTTTTGAGTCCGATAAAACAAGGGGAGGAATGCGTGATCATACCTTGCTCCAACACTCTACATGCAGGGTGATCTATGCATAAAATAAAAACGGAAATAAAACTACCCGTATGATGCATGAGGAAAACATCCCTAGATGAACAACATCCATTACATGAAGAACAAGTAGTTAACTATCAGGAAGAGAGATCAGAGTCTGATCTTCGATGTCGATCGGTTCCCACCATAATGGGTCCTGCCAGCGTTGTATACAACCTCTCTCGACACGTTGTCTCTAATCGCGATAAGATACTTTTTATGTTTATTTTAACTAAGCCCAATTACGTTCTATAGTAATAAATAAGCAATTAAGGTTTTGGGACCTTAGCTAATTACGAGCTCAAACAGATAAAAGTCCTAAATCGAGGGGCCAAATCTGCAGGAATCAAATAGAAAATAAAAGACAAAAAATTGAAAAAAACTATGGTGACGTCCGTCGAGTACACCGGTACTCGACGAAACAAACCCCGAATAATCTATGTATCCAAGTGTCTCTAAGTATAAATTATTACAAAAATAGTTTTTTGCAAAAAAATAAACTTTCTATCAACTATAAATGCCTTCTCTTGCCTCTACTCCTCCTCAGATGCAGGATCCTCCAAAAGTAAATCATATCATCCTTGAGTGGTTCATCGCACAAAAAGTGAGACAAAAGGACGTCAGAAGCAGTTATAATAGATATATATAAAAATAAATAAAAGCTGAAATCTAACTACTAAGTTGAGTTCCCCGACAACGGTGCCATTCCTATGACTCTAAAATCCGATCGAGTAAGGTCGAATAAATAAAACAAGGGTCGTTGTCCCTAATCGATCAAACTGGTCACAAGAAAAGTAAACCACTCAAGAAAATAAGCAATCAATGTAAGCGGTCTCGCTATTTTAATTACCCGGTATAGAGACCCGAGTTGAACACAAGGAGCATGATTTAAAAACTTAGTAGTCAAAGCTCTAAAAGGAAAGTAATTTTTTAGTGGTTTTTAATTTTGCAAATTTTTAATTTTCAATAAAACAAAACATGCTCAAAATACAAGAAAATACACACAACACTCTTTTGTTGGACATGCGAGGCCACGACGAGCCATTATGCAATAAATGTTATTGTGAATATCATTCCCTAATTTGAAATGAAGAAAATATAATTTGCATAATAGGTCCCTTAGTACAAATAGTGTTATGTACCATGGCCATCTTGATGATCATACAACTGTTGATTCAAATATTGAATCATAGAGGTTGGTGCTTGAATGAACATCTAAAGAGTTAGAATGAGGACTCATCAAGCACCAATGATTGTTAAGAGGATCTCCAGCCTGAGTAGGAGATGGCAATCCTTTCTTAGTTAGGCTGATATCTGACCAACCTCTTGATGTAGGTCCTCTGCATAGGAATAGAGATTTGGAGGTGTTAGATTGGTCAGGTCAAAGAGTTGATTTAACGAGATCGAGATAACCAAAGTCCTATATCGTATGTTGTCATGATATAGGCACGCATCCTCTGACCAGAGACAGATGTGTTACTATATGTCTAAGTATGTACATTTGGCAGACCAATAGGTTGATGACCTAATCAAGGTCTGTACACCGACGTGCTGGTGTGCATATAAGGGCATATGAGTAATACGATCTCTCAAAGGGATCATAAAGATTCAGTTACCGAACCAGAAGACATGAGCTCACTCATGAGATGTTGGGAAGAATTAAATTCCGTGCACAGTCGTCTATCTTTGGAAGCTTGACTGAATTTTTAGGCTTGATATATACTTTTGGAAAGTAAATGATCAAGACCTAGGTATGATATATGCTTTTGTAAAGTATATGATCGATACTGAATCCCAATGATCGAATGATAAACTTAATGATAAAACTATGAAGTAGACAATGTAAAATTGATCTTATACTTCAGGTTTATTCTGAGTCTTCCAGTATGCAGGATGTACATGTATTAGGAATACATGAGGGTGATGTGATCATAAATGATTGTATAACCACGACGCTTCCATTCCTAGGGAGTGATGAAACATGTCTGGATTTTAGTGACTCCTTTCAGCATAGAAGTAATCTGATCTTAGTCCAAATGTTGGACATTGATCTGAATATGATTCAGATTCAATGAGAATATAAGATTTGCGGTCTTGATTTTATCAAACATCTATGGGAGGCTTGAGATCTAGATTTGAGATGTTATCTCAATATCTAAGTTACTATATATGGAACAATACAATCTCCCTGTCCTTATCTCCAAGTATTCGCGGTGAAAACGCATAATCCTTGAAAGAGTTCATGGATAATTCTATTGTTGATATATGTATCCGAGCATTGAGAAAATGGATAATTAAATGTGATTTAATTATCATGAATAATATGAATTTGATTCATATTATAAGGAGAGTTATCTTAGATAATTAAATGTGATTTGATTATCAAAGATGTGAATAATGTGAATGTGATTCATATTATTTGGGCACGTGAGAATAGAGATCATAGATGATTAAATGTGATTTAATTATCATAGATATGAATAATGTGGATACCACTATCCATATTATTCATAATAAATTATAAATGTGATTTATAATGTATTCGAGAGAGCTAATTATAATTTTCATTTGTTAATTAATTAATGATGTGTATTGGATACACATTGTGTAATTAATTGAAAATGTAAATTATTTTTTGTTTTGGATTGTGAATGTGATTCACAATTTTCCAATGGCAAGATTGCAATATTCTCAAAATTAATTATGAATTGTTTTTGAAGAATAAATCACAACAAAAGTTATTGGAGATTATAGGAGAAATCTATGGAGATACGCAATCTCATGATATTGCATGAGATTGCCTCTACCATAAGGAGATGGTGGACAACTATACATTCCCACAAGGAATGTGGTAGCCGTCCCCCCCTTTCCTTATGGGGAGTGATCTCCATGCTAATCTCTCCTTAATTGCTTTATCTAATTTAGGATTGAATTATATTTGGTGCGTTAAATATATTTGATTTAAATTAGATTATTAGTTGTTGGTTTTTACCAACAACAATTTTGACCATTGGATTAGACATAAATCAATCTCATACATTGATTTTATATGTCCCATTAATTGAGATCCGTGGATCCCAAAACCCTATAAATAGAGAGGCATACCATGCTCTCAAGGGTTATGCTATTGAAGCACATCACTCTCTCTCTCTCTCTGTTTCTCTCTACACGCCTACTCTCTCTCCCTCTCATATGGCCGTCCACCATGGATGCCCTAGAGGGAGTCTCCATCGTCGCAACATCGTCGTTATGCTGCCCGGTCGTTTGCTCGTGGATCTCCATCTCTTTCTGTACGCCTCGTTCATGAAGATGACGTCGGATCTCGTGTGTCGAGATCAAGAGATCCGCCACTTGGACCATAAACATGGATTGCGAGAAGCACACGATTCATCCCCGAGCTCGCATGCGTCTCCTCCGTCGGATCGGACTTGAGACAGGAGGTCTCTTCCTTTAGAGACTCGATCGCAATAACGCTTCAAGAGCTATTCCTATTACTTGTTTGTGGTTTAGACGAAATGATCCGAGAAGTGTTTTTGGATCATGTGGTTTCGTTGCATGAAATTTTTTTAAATTCCGCTGCATAGAACAACTAGTGCGACTAGTCATTTTTCGTCGTATTCGATACGATGCTCACGCTTCCATGATGCTCTTGAGGATTTTTTCCATATCCTTCAAGTGGTATTAGAGCCTTAGTTCGAAAGTTTTGGATACGATCCGCAAACCTAGGACGACTTGGGTTCGTAGAGGTTGCGAAAGTTTTTGTCGCATTTCATTTTCTCATCTCTGTTTAGTGATTATTTTAGGCCATGTTTAAATTGTTTAAACACGAAAATAAGGATTTTGTTCCCCATTGAATAAGGAAATCATAGGATCTGAGTTTACATAATTTGGATTCCGTTTGCTCGAGATATGGTTGTTTTAATGAACATGTATTCACTGTTGCGGGAACTGCGAATCTTAACATGATTATTGAGTTAATTACTGTTTTGATCTACCTTGAAATTGGTGAAATATCACTTAGGTTCTGTCCTAAATCAAATTAACAAGCTTTGAAAATTGATTTTGTCTAATTTGGATTTAAACTGATTGAGATATGTTAATTTTAGTAAGTAGGGGTTATTGCTGAAATTACAGTCCTAATCAAGAACCATGTGATTGTTAGTTAATGAAATTAATTGTTAATTTCAAGAAAAAATTATGGAAAATATTTGAGAAATATTGGAAGATGATTATTTCCTTAATTTACTTGGCCTCAACCAATAAATTGATTAGATTTGATCTAGATCATAATTGGAAACACAATCATCAAGCTCCTTGCTTGAATTGGATAGAGAATTTGTCTAGCAAATTTCCTTATAATAAAAAATGTTTTGATTATTACTATATGGTATAATTTCGTTTGAATAACCTATGATAATCTCAAGTACAAATTGATCTATTTGGCATTATCCTTTCCCGAGGCGGATACAGTGTCTAGTCAGAGATCGCTGGGGTAGTGGGTTGCAACGTATGTGGTCCATCCCACTCTCGTCGGTACTGGCCATGATAGCGGGTAGGGACTTGATAATGCCGAAGAAATTAAGATGTATTTTCTAATTATTAAAATTCGAATAATACGTACTTTGAGAATAATACTATATATATATATATTCAAGTAAAACAATCAAGTATGTTGATTGCATTGGATTGATAATTAATTTAATATGATTGAATTAATTATATCCAATTGAAACACTCTATTATGAATAGAGTTATTATTTACCTTGGAAGAATTAATAATATGAATATTATTCATAATAATTAATTAAAATTTGAATAAGAGATGGAGGATCACATAAGTGACATCCACGGTCTCCCGTCAAGGTGAAGGGTTCCATCACCGGATATTGTATGTGGGAGACGCCTGTCCAAAGTGACAGCTCCTGCATACGATCCATTTGTATTGGGCTCGTCGCTTCTCGAAAGAGTAAGGACGTATGTGTAGTGACCCCAATATCGGGTCCTCATATTATTGGGGTGATATTGGATTGCGCATAGCGAGTTATATTCCTGTTGACGATTGGTTCAATTAATGACGAGTCAACATCACCTTAGGGGTGGTGGGCCCGGGTGTTAAAGACCGAATTGGGAGATGCAAGTTGGACTTACAAGGCGGAATGTGGTCCTGCTTCTTTTTTATTCGAGTTACAGGTTCTCATATTATTGGGATGTAATAAATATAAGGAAGGAGATCCCAGATCTTGCTTGAGATATAACGGTAAGTATATCTCTTACATTGAAAGTGATTAAGGGAATGAACTTTCATTGTTTACATGGCAAGATAACTTTGATATAAAAATTCCTAAATCAAAGTAAATTATATATTTATATATGTTTATGCAAATTTCTTATTTCAGATAACCCTTCTTTAATCCCACTAATGTTATACTCAATAATAACCAGTAGAATATCATGGATTGGAACTATGATCCAGATATTGTACTTGCAATTGGACACATAATGTATGTGGTTACAATGTGCAAGTTTCCTCATAATAATGAGGAATGATAATTAAATAGATAATAGGACTAAAACCCTAGGGTTTGTATATCTCTATTAGTCTTGATCTCATCGAATGAAGTGACATGTCGATAATGATCATAATTATCAAATAATCCTTATAAAATCTAAGAAGATGTTATGGCATACATATGTGCTCTAAACATATAATCATGAATGACATGGTTCTCTGCATTATGCAGAATGGTGGCTCTATAGGAGATGATGTATTCAAATTGTTTGAGTACCTACCTGAACCTAAGTTTTAAGAGTTTAAATGGATGTAGATACGATGAGTGTCATCATTCTACTATCTATACTCTAGTCATTCATGAAGCTTTATAATATTCATATCGTATGAATTGAAAGAAGCATGTATAAATGTTGAAATACTCTTATATTGAAATTTTTGATTTTAACATAAGAGATCCTTTATCTTGGGCAATGGTTGCTTATTGACAAAGGGAGCATAGTGGAAGCATGGGTTGGACCCAAGTAAGAAGTATAGTCAAATAGTTGATTGTACTTCTGTGACTTCCATATGACATCCAAAGAGTTGGATGAATACCAATACTGCAATAAGTTGATGTGTTAATAGTATGGCTACAAATCTATCTAGAATCCTTAAAGAAGGAATCAGATAGTACATCAGAATAATCTACATATATTCATTAAAATTGACTTACTTATTTAATAAGATAAAGTCAATTAATTGTATCACAATCTTCTAATGACACTTGCAATTGGTTGCATCTGTATTAGAATATTAAAAATTTGATCTTAAGGTTTAATGGTCATCCATGTTGGAAGTGATGCAATTGTTGCAACAATTTCCATTGGATCAATAGACGCCATATTTTCAGTGGGAGCCCTTAGTCTTAGAGAATGTCTCTGTGACCTGGATATTAGAATACACTCATAGTTTCTTTCTAAATGTTGGAAATAAACATGAATTTTGGAATAAACCTATCATAGAGAGTTATGATGGATATATTTTAGATAGTAATCTAACATCTCGTGGACTCCGCTAAATTAGAAAATTAATGAATGGTTCATTAAGATTTCTAATACTGAAAATTTAAACTTTTAAATATCAATATGAGGATGAAGATCATTTGGCAATGATCTGGCATCATGTTTTGGACATATGTCTGTTGAAGAGATCAATGGATAAGTAAGAGATGAAACTTTTGAATGTCTAAAATTTCAAAACTTGCATATTTATGAATATGGTATTCAAAGTAAAATGTCCAATATACCCTTCTTAGGGAAAGGTGTAAGATGTCAAGGTATTCAGGATCTCATACATATTGATGTATGTGAATCATCTATATCATAGTAAACATTATGGATATGTGATATCTATTTATGATTATGTATGATATGAGATTTCTTCTCTTCACCTAAGAAACCTTTGAAATGTTCAAAGATTTCACAATTTTGGTTTAGAACCAAAGTTTGAAGGAAGATGGAATGAATTTGATCTAACCAAGGTAGCTTATACCTATTAGATGAATTCAAGGAATACCTTATGGAGATGTGAATATCATTCCTATCTCAATCCTCCTAATGAACCTTAACTCAGTAGAGTTGTAGGGAGATACAATTGATCGTGTGTGACATGATTTGATCAATGATTAATCTTAGCATATTTATCTATTAGTTTCCAGGTATATATATGTGGTAGAGACTACATTATATATCCTTACAAGGTTTCATGCTAGAAAGCTGGAATCTAGCACCAAAGAGTGCTACTTCATCAGGAAAATAAAGGATGGTATTGGATACCTACTTTATGATCTTGAGATTCTTAAAAGATCTCATCTTTGAGAATGTGATTCTTATAGGATGACTCTCCTAAGAATCAAGATGAAAATGAAGTGAAGGAACTCATTTAAAACTTGAGATGATAATGAGGATCCTAAAATCAGAAACTAAATAGACAATTAAAGATGAAACACTAATACCTCTTCAAATAAGTTTGAAGATGAATTCTATGTGTCAGTTAAATCTGACAATGATCTGACTTCATGTGATGAAGCTTCCGAAGATCATAGCATGGAAATATGGATGTTAGCAATAAAGTCTAAAATTGACTTCATATACAAATGTTTTATATAGACCCTCGAGGATCCAACTATATGGGTAAGACCCATTATGGTGTAAATAGATCTTCAAGAGAATGAGGGAACCTGATGAGAAGGTAGAGACCTTCAAAGCACGGTTCATAGCCATGAGCTACACACCGAAGAGAAGACATCGCTTGCGATGAGACTTTCTCTTCAGTGACCATGCTTAAACCCATCAGAATATTGCTAACTCTAGCTACACAACTTGACTATGGCATCTTCAAGATGTGAGTCAAGGTTTGTATTCCCATATGAATACCTCTTTGACGATATTCACATGAAGTAGCCCCAGGGCTTCATGGTTGAGGAAAGTAAGGTGTGCAAGCTAAAGAACTCCATCTATTGGACTCAAATAAACTTCTTGTAGTGGGAACATTGGATCTGATGAATTCATAAATGTTATGATTTCAGATAGTATCTTGATGTACCATGTGAAGCTTAGTGGGAGTGCCAATATGTTTATCATGCTAAATGTAGATAATATCCTAATCATTTGGAATGATATAAGGATGATAATAATAAGTGTTTTATAATCTAGTTGTTCAATACCTGGAGATATGATCTCAAGGATACCTCTTAGATCTTAGTTCTAAAGTTGTTCAGAAGCAAAGAAAAGAGGGTATTGGGACAGTCACACTAATAGTACACCTTGGACATTTCCATTTTCTGGAAAAATTCCAAGAAAGGCTTCTTTTTCCTCAAAGATATGGTACTGACCTATATAAAGAGATAGCACCTCAAAGTGTTGAGGATGTGAATGGAAACTGCTTGCCATTGTGCATCAGTTCCAAGAAATCGGGTGTATGCTAGATGTGTACAAAAGCCAGATGTCTACCATGCAGTGGGAGTAGTAAATTGTTACTAATCCTACTATGGTGATAAAACACTTGATTGCAGTAATAACGATATTTTCATAGAAGGCAAAACTTTTGAGATAGTGATCTCAAAGTCTTATCGTCGAGAAATTAAGACTTTATAGATAGTGATCTAAAAGGTCTTAACTATGGATACCTTAGGTGATAGAGATCTCAAGGAATAAGGGTATTCTGATAAGGATTATGGTAATACTAGTTATAATAATCATTAAGGTGTAGTGTTAAGGACACTATGACTGATATGATTGAGTATTGATTGCATAAGATGCAACATTCACATTGGATGCGAACACTGTTACTATGAGATACAGAAGTGCCGTAAAAGGACTTGACGTAGTCTTTTGGGAACAGAGTGATTGATCAGCTTACCTAGCTATTTTCTAAATAGCTTATGATTGTTACATGAGTGTGCGTTTAAATGATTAGCCCATTAATGGCTCTTTAGGCTAGTGGGAGATTGTTGGACATGCGAGCCCACGGTGAGCCATTATGCAATAAATGTTATTGCGAATATCATTCCCTAATCTGAAATGAAGAGTATATAATTTGCATAGTAGGTCCCTTAGTACAATTAGTGTTATGTACCATGGCCATCTTGATGATCATATAGCTGTTGATTCAAATATTGAATCGTAGAGGCTGGTTCTTGGATTAACATCTAAAGAGTTAGATTGAGGACTCATCTAGCACCATCAAATGATTGTTAAGAGATGATCTCCAGCATGAGTTGGAGATGGCAATCCTTTCTCAGTTAGGCTGATACCTGACCGACCTCTTGATGCAGGTCCTCTACATAGGAATAGAGATTCGGAGATGTTAGATTAGTTAGGTCAAAGAGTTGATTTAACGAGATCGAGATAACCAAAGTCCTATATCGTATGCCGTCATGATATAGGCACGCATCCTCTGACCAGAGACAAATATGTTACTATATGTCTAACTATGTGCATTTAGCAGAGTAATAGGTTGATGACCTAATCAAGGTCTATAACCGGCACGCAGGTGTGCATATAAGGGAATATGAGTAATACGATCTCTCAAAGGGATCATAAAGGTTCATTTACCGAACCAGAAGACATGAGCTCACTCATGAGATGTTAGGATGAATCAAATTCCATGCACGGTCGTCTCGCTTTGGAAGCTTGACTGAATTTGTAGGCTTGATATATACTTTTGGAAAGTATATGATCAAGACCTAGGTGTGATATATGCTTTTGTAAAGTATATGATCGATACCGACTCCCAATGATCGAATGAGAAACATAATCATAAAACTCTGAGGTAGACAGTGTAAAATTGTCTTATACTTCAGGTTTATTCTGAGTCTTCCAGTATGCAGGATGTACAGGTATTAGGAATACCTGAGGGTGATGTGATCATAAACGATTGTATAACCACGACGCTTCCATTCCTAGGGAGTGATGAAACGGGTCTGGATTTTAGTGACTCCTCTCAGTAGAGAAGTAATCTGATCTTAGTCCAAATGTTGGACATTGATCTGAATATGATTCAGATTCAATGAGAAGATTAGATTTGCGGTCTTGATTTTATCAAGCATCTATGGGAGGCCCGAGATCTGGATTTGAGATGTTATCTCAATATCCAAGTTACTATACGTAGAACAATACAATCGCCCTATCTTTATCTGCAAGTATTCGCGGAGAAAACATATTATCCTTGAAAGAGTTCATGGATAATTCTATTGTTGATATATGTATCCGAGCATTGAGAAAATGGATAATTAAATGTGATTTAATTATCATGAATAATATGAATTTGATTCATATTATAAGGAGAGTTATCTTAGATAATTAAATGTGATTTGATTATCAAAGATGTGAATAATGTGAATGTGATTCATATTATTTGGGCACGTGAGAATAGAGATCCAAGATGATTAAATGTATTTTAATTATCATGGATATGAATAATGTGGATAGCACTATCCATATTATTCATAATATATTATAAATGTGATTTATAATGTATTAGAGAGAGATAATTATAATTTATATTTGTTAATTAATTAATGATGTGTATTGGATACACATTGTGTAATTAATTGAAAATGTAAATTATATTTTGTTTTGTATTGTGAATGTGATTCACAATTTTCCAATGGCAAGATTGCAATATACTCAAAATTAATTATGAATTATTTTTGAAGAATAAATCACAACAAAAGTTGTTGAAGATTATGGGAGAAATCTATGGAGATATGCAATCTCATGATATTGCATGAGATTGCCTCCACCATAAGGAGATGGTGGACGGCTACACATGCCCACAAGGAATGTGGTAGTCGTCCCCCCCTTTCCTTATGGGGAGTGATCTCCATGCTAATCTCTCCTTAATTGCTTGATCTAATTTAGGATTGAATTATATTTGATGTGTCAAATATATTTGATTTTAAATTAGATTATTAGTTGTTTGTTTTTACCAACAACAATTTTGACCATTGGATTTGACATAAATCAATCTCATCCATTGATTTTATATGTCCCATGGATTGAGATCCATGGATTCCAAAACCCTATAAATAGAGAGGTATACCATCCTCTCAATGGTTATGCTATTGAATCACATCACTCTCTCTCTCTCTCTCTTTCTCTATACACGCCTACTCTCTCTCCCTCTCATATGGTCGTCCACCATGGATGCCCTAGAGGGAGTCTCCATCGTCGCAGCGTCGTCGTTATGCTGCCCGGTCATTTCTCGTGGATCTCCATCTCCTTCGGCGCGCCTCGTTCGTGAAGAAGATGTCGGAACTCATGTGTCGAGATCACGAGATCCGCCGCTTGGATCATCAACATGGATTGCGAGAAGCACGCGATTCATCCCCGCGCTCGCAAACGTCTCCTCCGTCGGATCAGACTTGAGACATGAGGTCTCTTCCTTTAGAGACTCGATCGCAATCACGCTTCAAGAGGTAATCCAATTACTTGTTTGTAGTTGAGATGAAACGATTTGAGAAGTGTTCTTGGATCATGTGGTTTCGTCGCATGAAATTTTTTTAAATTCTGCTGCATAGAACAACTAGTGGGACTAGTCGTTCTTCGTCGTATTCGATATGATGCTCACGCTTCTATGATGCACTTGAGGATTTATCCCATATCCTTCAAGTGGTATAATAGCCTTAGTTCGAAGGTTTTGGATACAATCCGCAAACCTAGGACGACTAGGGTTCGTAGAGATTGCGAAAGTTTTTATTGCATTTCATTTTCACATCTCTGTTTAGTGATTATTTTAGGCCCTGTTTAAATTATTTAAACAGAAAATAAAACTTGGATTTTGTTCCCCATTAAATAAGGAAACCATACGATCTGAGTTTACGTAATTTGGATTCCGTTTGCTTGAGATATGGTTGTTTTAATGAATATGTATTCACTGTTGCGGGAACTGCGAAATTTATCACATTATTAATGAGTTAATTACAGTTTTGATCCACCTCGAAATGCGTGAAATATTACTTAGGTTCTGTCCTAAATAAAATTAGCAAGCTTTGAAAATTGATTTTGTCTTATTTGGATTTAAATTGATTGAGATATGTTAATTTTAGTAAGTAGGGGTCACTGTTGAAATTACAATCCTAATCAAGAACCATGTGATTGACAATTAATGAAATTAATTGCTAATTTCAAGAAATAATTATGGAAAATATTTGAGAAATATTGGAGGATAATTATTTCCTTAATTGACTTGGCCTCAACCAATAAATAGTTGATGTATTATCTACATGTGTCTTTTGTACAAGGAATTGTTGAGTTTTATTTTTATTTTTATTATATTTTTATGATTTTTTTTATTTTTATATTTTTTCTAGGGCTTTTTGCAAGTGTTTGAAAAGAATAACATATTTATATTTTTCAAAATAAATAAATAAATATATTTACCAGTATTGGTAGTATGTAAAATACATAGTGCTCCCTTATCTCTCTCTCTACTTATTTTCTTTGCAATCATAACTCGGAATGGCATTATCATGGGAGTTAGGTCACTCTGTATTTATTCTAAAAATATCCTTCTTTTTTTGTTACTCTTTATTCTTTTATGTTTGAAGAAAATGTGCTAGTTATGAGATATTACACAAGCATGCAAAATGTTAAGTTATTATATTTACAATATTTACAGAATGTTTTGCTAAAAGAAAGAGCTAAAATAAAAGAATGAAAAATGTGAATCATAGATTCATCAAATATGCATTTCATCATTTTTGTTTATTTATTTTAGCTTAAAATCCCTTATAATGCACTTGTAAATATCAATAAATACATTCTTTTGCTAACCCTAATGCTTGTGTAAATATTGCATATTTATAACTATTTTAACCTAAAATAAATAAAGAAATAATTAAAGGAAATACAAAAAAATAAAGATTGTATCTATGCAATAGATACAGGTTGACGCTGACCTTGAGAGAAGGTCAAGACTTGACCTGACCGACGAAGAATAAAATATGAGTAGATAAGGCAATAAACAACAAAAATTCCAGAAATTCTTTCGTCACTTGTATATTTAAACATGTACAACATCATCTTTAATACACATTTTTTTATTTAATTATGCATTACTAAATTCTTTTTAAATAAAATAAATTTCTTCTTGAGACTTGTACATGAAATTCTTCGGTAAAGAATAAAAATAATTGCTACACAAATTTGTATATATTGTGCAAATAACAACAATCTCAAAAAGCCACAAAGCTCAAATTTTGAGATCAATATATTCTCTACCAAAATTCCAAATTCATCAAACTCACTTTGATTGTACTCCAGATCAAATAATCTTTAAAATGGAGGTGATTTCGTAAAAAACAGAGTTAAGGTGTGAAATGTGGCTAATTAGGGGTACTATTTTATAATTTGCATATGTATATTATATATACTATTCAATAAATTATTTTCTCGTGCATATTAGTGAATATCATTTTTTTATTAATTGTGAATATTGTAATTAACTTATATTAAATACATATAAAAGTTTACAAAATAAAAAATAATAAAAAATATTAAACGTTGCTCATCCTCGAGCAAATAAAGAATGAAACAAGTTGGATAAAACTCTTACTATGCATGTGAATATTCAGTACTTGATTCATTAAGAACCGTTGGTTTTAGTGATCTTAAAATCGTAAGCTGAACCAAGCTCTAGTTAAAAAAGAATCAAACTTCCATAATAATCAAACTATCTAGTTATACGTATAACATAAGAATTTGACAATAAGTGTGAACTGCATTATGAGAAATAAGTCGAAGTGTTAGTCAAGTCTCAGTCCAAGAGGCTCTCCTAATAACCCAATCCTCAATAGTAGGGAATAAATAATTTATTGCATTCTATCTATCGTCTCTTTAGTGGTCAGGCATTGAAAGTGAAGGTGAAAGGCTAGTTTCTGGAGGGCATAGGTTTGTGTTTTTTTCTCTTCCTCTCATTGGAACAAGGATCCCCGTGAGTGCCTTATTAAACTCAACACATGTATACTTTTGGTGTTGATATGTGTGTTCGTCATGAGAGTGTTGAGTCGTCTGCCTTTGTTTTCATGGGAATGCACCGGGATGTGTCTCTTTTGAGTATTTAATATACCTTTGATACCCAGACTTGTTTCACTATATGATATAGAGCCCTTTTGGGTGTTAGATCGACTCATAAAATCCTAAAATGTTTGTTCAAGTGGATACTTTGAAAGTCTGGTAGCGCTAACCTTTGGTGGAAGCTCTTTTTATCTATCTTTGAGGTGGAAGAGTTTTTCTTTCTTTTTTCTGTTTTTTTGTGTTTGGCTAGCTCCACTGCTTTTACCAAGTTGTCGCATGCTGATCAACATTTTCTTATGTTTCATCATACCATGGCAATTACATAAAGACCACAAGATAATATTAGAACTTGTTCTCATACTGGATAAGTTGCTGACACTTAGGTTTCAAAAAGCCTTTATCGGTTTTATCCCATCCTCAAACATCATTAAATCATATCCAAACTTAAATCTTCCATACCAGTTGCTCACGTGAATCCTCACTCATCCCCTCAGATATGCTTCCATGTATACGAGGTAAGGATCATATTCTTAAGGTAGAGATTATGTGTGAGTACAAAACACACATCTCTTTCAAATTAGGAAAGTGTGAATAATTAAGTCTAAAAAATAATGACTAAGGCCAGTAAACATTGAATCTAGGACCTCATAAACTAAAGTCCTTTATCCCTCAATTCTTGAATGATAAAGAAAAGTGTCGGAGATATATTCAACTCAATAGTTAGGTTTTTGTGATTTTTATCTTTTTTTCCAATTTTTATAATTTTGAATAAAGTCAGAATCATTTACAAACACAAGTTGGCCTCATTTTCACCTTCATCGTTGAAAATATTTTTGAAATCATTTTACAAGCCATGTCACATAATATATATTTTCAAAAATATTTTACAAATAATTTTAAAAACAATTACAATCCTCATTTTTTAAGACATCGTAAAAACTTTTTTCAAAATAATGTCACATTGGTAGAAAAATTTCAAATCATTTTACAAACATTTTTACACAAATCAGTTCAAAAGATTATTTACCCTAGCCCCCAAAAAATTTTAAAATTTTGAAAATATGAGCTATGGCTATAATATATACAAAATATATACTTTACACCACCTATACTTAGTTTGTGCTATGTCCTCATAGCACTAAGTGATGTGAAGTCATAGCTCATGCTAAAATATAAAGGGGTATAGAAGAACTGATTCGAGTTTCCCCCTATAGTTAGGCTAAAATTAACCTCAGTATAAGAAGAGGACAAAGAAGAGGGGTCAAATGTTTGATGAATAGAAAATGTATGAGGACTCGAGTCTCCCCTGTACTTGGGCTAAGAATAACATAAATACATAGATATGAATACGAAGTGACCTGACATGAAGAATCAGATCGACTGGGTTCCGTTTATACCAAGGCTAAAGTGAAGCCTAAGTATGTTGAATATGGAAGTAAGGATGGGAACCAGGACACCGAGTTAGGGTTAGATTCAATCTTAATGATGAAATGAATCTATTGAGATGAAAAATGGAGTGTGGGATTCAAGGGAGGGGTTTTGAAGGAATGACAAAGGACGCTCAACCTATCAGGCATAACACTTGAGTTCACAAACACACACAAATGAAGACCCACAAATGTCAGTCATTTATATTTTCAGTTTTTATTAGCGATCATCCTAGATATGAGTCCATTTGAACACGACTAAATATAAGTTTTGGGAACTATCCTAGGGATGTGTCCTCACCTCTCATCATGCACCATCCATCTTATGTACAATGTGGTTATTTCATTCCAATGAAAGAAGTATCATTTTTAATCCATTTTTATTCTAATCAAGTTGCATTATTGTTTCAATCTTTGCTTAGTCTGTTACTGATATTATTGTGAACCCAATTCCATTTAATAATAAGTTATAATTCATGATGTGGAAATCAAGAAAAGTTGATGTAACAAGAAAGCATGATGCATGCTTAAGAGAAGTACTTAAAGTGCCTCCAACATTATCCATGAAAATGCAACACTGAAATTAAATTTATCGCTAAATGCATGCAAGTTGATGAAAAAATACATCCTAGACATGCTCCGATAGGCGGTATTGAAACTATTTTATTTGGCTAATGTGAAGCAATGTTTATGTGCCTCCCACGAATCTTATTGATACTTATAAAGTATGTCCTACCTACGATCAAGCACATAATGATATGAAATAAATTAAAGCTCGGAAAGTCGAGTGCCTAATTGTAGATTTGAACAGTAACGTGGAGCACCGCCCTTGTGACTAATGGTTTTTCTAATGGTTTTAGATGGTGAAACTATGTGATTTAGGTGTCACTACGACCATAATTCAACCAATTAAAATATTAATTAAATAAATTTTCTTACTTGTACAATGGTGAGAACAAGGTCAATCCGTAGAGCCATGAAAATATGATTTACGATCTATTCCCAACATAAAGCATAATGCAAAAAAATACTTCTTCATTTATTGTAATTCTGAAAAGATTTTACTAATTTTTGATGCAATTTTAGATAATATAAAATAAATACCAACTAACTTTTCTGTATATTCAATTTTTTTTTACAATGAAAAACTTTTGTTTAGATGTCGTACAAGATCATCTACTCAACAATCAATGAGATACAAAATAGAATTTCAAAAGATTCACATCAATCGCATTTGACAAAATTGTTGAGCAGATTAGCTTATATCAAAACAACATATAGTTTCACAAGTGAAAATGTTGTCCTTAAATGATCTACAACTTGTAGAGAATGACAATAGTATCATTTTTTGACATTTAGGAAACTGAAAAAATGACAACATTTACTGGCCCAATGGCCTTTTGCAAATTGACAAATTGCAATATTTACATAGCTAGTTTCAAGATCTTAGATGAAATAAGTTGAACAACAGATGAAAAAACTAGATAAGATGGATGGTTATTGTCATCAAGTGATTCTGTATTTGACGATGATCAATAGCTTCCAAATCAAGAAGTTGGAAGTGTATGTACAGTCACCATGTATTCTCGACGATGGTTGCAGAGCATAGCTAGCAATGATGGCAACGAACAACACTCTACAAAAACTCCATGCTATCAACACGGAGGAAGATGTGGAGCCATGACCGTGTGACATGGCAGTACACTACAAACTAGAGAACGGGGACGATAATGCCAAATGAACAGTGAATGATGATGATGATGTCACTAGCTGGAAAGAGCTCGGGCTCCTCGAATCCGCTGTTGTGCATGAGAACCCCTCACGACTTGATTGGCTGTTGTTGTTTCCTCATTCGATCATCCTCGCACTTGATCAATA
Source organism: Ottelia alismoides (assembly GCA_037367405.1). Lineage (NCBI taxonomy): Eukaryota > Viridiplantae > Streptophyta > Magnoliopsida > Alismatales > Hydrocharitaceae > Ottelia > Ottelia alismoides. The sequence goes on along the minus strand of JAZKJV010007514.1, from coordinate 224,518 downwards.
AATAATGGAGCTCCTGTGATGGAAGAAGAGAATAAGAACAGGGAACCCACCCCATAAATAAAGCATACACTATGATATTTATAGAACAGGGATGGAGGGGCTAGTGTCAACGCAACAACTATTGCTATTGTGTGGAGATGAAAGAAAGGGAAGTGGGGATAGGGGGATTGTGAAACAACGGCTGGAAGAGTTGCATGCAACACATACGAGAGGAGCAACTGCTGAATCCGTATGTGCAGTTGCAACACACACGAGAGGAGCAAGTGCGGTTGTATCTTTGATGCACACAATCGCCCATACGGTTGTATAAGGCTAAACCCATCATGAGGGGGGGGTGATCTAGAAATGTGCAACATCCCTTAAAGGGAAGAGGACGTGGTGTGCGCATTCTTTGCTTGAGTGAGAGAAAGAAAATGAACGTTGGATTTCATCCAAAGACCAAAGAAATTGGTTGTCTGCGATGTGTAAGCAATGAGAGAGAAAGAGGAAAAGGGAACATTGGTCTCAACCAAAGGAAATGTGTATCCAAAAGTGAGTCCCATAGGATAACTAAATGTGAGAACAAGATATTGCCCATGTGAATGCAAGCATTTGAGGAAAATAAGGGCCAATAATTTGTTGGAAAAAAATGAATGAGGTAGTTGGATTATATATATATATATGTATATATTTATATTTACAAAAAAAATTTATCCTTTATTTTAAACATAGGATAAAATAAGTTAATATAGAAGTATAGTATTCTAATCATAATGTACAACTAAGAATAATCGTAGATATGAATTAAGCACAACTCTCAAGGTCATTTGATGTATTTTTTGCACTAATAGGGGTACATTTAGCTTATATTACCTGTTGAGATTTGAACTCATCATATCCCCATGCATAAAACTTTGCTAGTCCCCAGCAAGACAATCCGAAGAAGAATCTTGAATGGGAGTTGCAATCAAGTTTGGGGCAAGATAAAGAGACAAGCTTGATGTGACCTTTGGATTTATAATGTGCTCGAGACTCAATTGGGCTCAAGAATTCAGATGCAAAAGTCTCTAAGTTCCATGAATCATTAGGCAGGTTCGTCTCCTTAGTCAATTCAGTTAATTCTATCAATATTAATATCCTCTTATGATATATGAGATAGACTTGAACTTGTGAGTATGACAAGGTAACTCTTCCCTCTTATGAGTCAGACTTGGCTTGAACTTATTCAATCGTCCATGGTACCCTTTGGATTCCCTTTATAGATACTCTTTCCTCATGGACCGGGCTGTTTCCTACTTAGTTCGAGTCAGCTAGCTAAATAAGAAGATAGGAAGAAGTATCTCTTCGGAGTATGACCAGTGTAGCCACCTCTCCCAATTGGAGCTTGTCTAGTGTAGCCAAGTATTACAGAAACGAAATGTTGGCTTTTGTTGTTTTTTTGCACGTCTTCATACGGGTATAATTTTTTTTCCTACTCTTTTTTACTTTTCTTTTTTGAACATGATATGAGCATTGTGCTCGATTTGGTGGAGGAAAAGAATATTTTGCCAACTGACTGTTCCTCATCTAAAGCTTTATTTCATCACACACTCTCCGATTTTTAGACGTTCATGCCACCACACATGAATACAAATATTACCATTCATAGTCACAATGTGATCTCAATATCCATTTAGATATGGATTTGAGATGTGCTCTCAATATCCAAGTCACTATACGTGGAATGTACAATCGCCTTGTCCTTATCTCGATTTAACTACAGAGAAAGCACATTTTTTTGAAAGAGTTCATGAATAATTCCATTGTTGAATTTTGTCTAAGCATTGAGAAATGGATAATTAAATGAGATTTAATTATCATGAATAATGTGAATTTGATTCATATTTTTTTGATGCATGAGAATGATTTAAATGTAATTTAATTACTATGGATAAGTATAATGTGTATAGCATTATTCAAATTATTTATATATATTATAAATGTTATCTATAATGTATTATAGAGAGCCTATTTTGATTTATATTTATTGATTAATTATTGTTGTGAATTTTATTCACATTGGATAATTAACTGAAAATATAATTTACATTTTATTTTCGGTTGAGAAAGTGATTCACAAATTTCCAATAGCATTATTGCAATGTTTATAAAATAATTGTTATATTTTAGTGGAATAATTTACAACAAGTGTTGTTCTAAATATTGGACATTTCTATGGAATAATGTAATCTCATATGATTACATGGAGATTTATGCCATCCTTCTTGAGAGGGTGGATGGCCACCAACTCCTATTAGGAGAGGGTGGTCGTCCCCCCATCTTTATGGGAGGATGCTAGACTCCTTCCTATTATCTACATGTTTGTTTTATTTAATTTTATAATTAATCTATATTTATTATTCAATATATATTTTGTTTAATTATTTTTGTGTTTTTACAACAAAATCATGGCCATTGAAAGAAGTACAAATCATTCTTATCCATTGATTTTTGTTGACCATGGATTGATATCCATGGACTCCTAAAATACTATATAAGAAGAGGCATCCCTTGCTCTTCAAGTTTCTACAACAACAACTTCAACATCTCTCTCATTCTCAATCCACCTTCTCTCTCTTCTTGAGTGGTCGTCCACTCTAACCCTAGAGAAAAGGTTGTTGCCATCATCGCATCGCCATTGTGTTGTCGCATTGACTGTTTTTTGTTCTCTATTTTCTTTGGTGTACTCGCTCATGAATAAGACGTTCAGTCTCGTGAGATGAGATCAGGAGATCAATTGCTTTGATCAACTACTTGGATTGCGAGAAGCACACGATTCATCTCCGTGCTCGCAAGCATCTCCTCCAACAGATCGGACTTTAGACAGGAGGTCTCTTCTCTCATAGACTCGATCACAACAACTCTACCATAGGTATTCCTTTATATAGTATGTGTTTTCGATGAAACGATCCAAGAAGTATTCTTGGATCATGTTTTCCTCGATTAAAAATTATAAATTCCTCTACACCGAGCAACTAGTGCGACTAGTTGCTCTCGATCGTGTATGATGTGATCCTCACGCTTAAGGATTCCACCATATCCTTTAAGCAGTATAACGGCCTTAGTCAGGTCTTAGATGTGATCCAAAATCGTAGGCGATTATGGTTCATGTTTTTGTTGCACGGGAACTATTGTTTTTTTCATCGGATGCAATAATTGAATCAGTTTTCAATGAAATAAAAACATGTTGTTTGTGTAATGTTTGGATGTATTTTTTGGTTAAAAAATATATATTTATAATGTCTGTATATTTCTCAAAATAGTAGCCTTTGATTGGTACTAAAAGTGCACGAAATTGATTCGAATATTTCCCACTATGAAAACTATTTTACTTGTATTCATAGATCTTTAACAAAACTATTTTTGCTAACTATTTTCTCATGAAGAAACATGAAATAAACACTATAATTAATTATACAATCAGACCATCAAACTGCACGATTTTATTTTGTGCAATTCTGACTCTGTTTGCCCTTGATATTCCATATTCAGTCGAGATGGGTCAATTGATCATTGGATCATCAAGATCCATTTCTTAATTTGTTTCTCATTCAATGTCAGTCAAGGAAATTGAGAATTTGGCATGACTAATTGATGGTTAACATTTATTTATGTAAATAATTGATTAAACATCAATCATCATTGAATCTGTGTTTAATGAAAACCCTTGGATATCCTACAATAGTTAGAGGATGATCTCTTCATGCAAAACATGGTTACTTGAATAGGATTGGGGATTTGATTAGCAAATCTCCTTACAATATTAATAAAAGTAGCTTTGATTATTATTATATGGTATAACTTCAGTTTAAAGACCGATTATCATCTCAAGTACAAATTATCAATTTTCATTATCTTGACCTGAGGTGGATATGGTGTCTAGTCAGGGAGCGTTGGGGTAGCAGGTTGCTCCGTGAGCGGTCTGTCCTACTCCCGTCGGTACTGACCATGATAGAGGGTAAAGAAGGGATAATTTTTGAAGGGAACATGCTGTATTTTTCCCAGTATTAAAATTCAAATAATACATACTTTTGAGATAATACCATCCTTCAAGTAACAATCAATTTTGTTGGTTTATTAAATTGCATTGATAATTGATATAATATGATTAAATAAATTATATCCAATTACAATAAAATATTATGAATAGATGTGCATTTCCCTTGGAAGAATTAATTATGTGAATGTGATTCAAGATAATTAATTAGAATTTAAATATGTGGTGGAGGATCACATAAGTGGCATCGATGGTCTCCTGTTAAGAGAAGGGTTCTGTCATCAGGGATTCTACATAGGAGACGCATGTCTGAAGTTATAGCTCCTGCATACAAGCACATCTGGATCGAGCTCTTTGCTTCTTGAAAGAGTAAGGCCGTATACATAATGATCCCAATATCAAGCCCTTATATTATTGGGGTGATATTGGATTGTGAATAGCAAGTTCTAATCATATTGGCGGCTAGTTCAATTAACGATGTGTTAACATCACCTTAGGGGTGGTCCGTCTAGGTGTTAAAGAACGAATTGCGAAATGTAAGTTGGACTTGCAAGGAGGAATGTATCCCCTCTTCTTTTTATTCGAGTTGCATGTTCTCATAATATTTGGATGTAACAAAGGTAAAGAGAAGATCCCAGTTCTTGCTAGAGATGTAGTGGTAAGTATATCTCTTACTTTGTAAGTAATTATGTGAATGAACTTTCAAAGTCGAAAAGGCAAGACTAATTTGATTAAAAATTCCTTAATCAAAGAATTTCAAACTAATATTTAATTATTTATATGTTCTGATATAGTGCATTCCTAATTTCAGAAAATGAAGTTCGTGAACCTACTTACGAGGCTCCTGGAGGTCAAGTAGTTGATCGGACCAAATTATTTAGATTTGATCTAAAATTTGGATCTTATCTTATCTGTAGAGCGCATCTCTTATGTATTGTCCATGGACAAGTACTTGTATCCAAAGACTCTAAAAGAAATTAAATTCAATGAAAAATATGATGAGTATCGTAATATGGTAAGGTGTTACATGATGGGCTCATTGTCGAACGCCCTTCAAAAGCAACATGTGGAGATGAACACTTGCTATGATATTATAGTGACTCTAAGAGAAATGTTTGGTGATGTAAACCACACACATCGTTATAATGTCATTAATGAATTTATTCGCAACAAGATGTAGGAGGGGACCTCCGTCAAAGAACATGTACTCAAAATAATTGGGCACCTTTCTGAGATTGAAATATTGGGAGCTAATATGGACGCATATATGCAATATGACTTTATTCTGCTGTCACTGCATAAGTGTTTCAATAACTTTATGGTCACATGCCACATGAGTAAAGTTGAGTATACTAACACTTGCTTGTTGATTGCATTAAAGTCTATTGAAGGAGTAATGAAGAAGGATGGCCCCTCTGGCAGTGCAATGGTTGCACAAGTCTAAGGAAAGCACGATCAGAAGCATGGTTCTTGAAAGGGCCCAACCCAGAAGAGAAAGAAAAAGAGTTAAGTCATTGGCTCATCTTCCAATGCATCCACATTGATAGCATCAAATAAAATCGATGTTTGTCATCATTACAATAAGTTGTGTCACTGGAGGCGTAATTGTCCAAACAACCTAAAGTCTGTTGAGAAAGGTAAAGCCCCAGCATGTATGAAATCTACTTTCCTCATTAAATATAATTTTCTCGTTGGACGAGAAGGAAGTTGTGTTAGTTCATGTATGCAATTTGTTACATCCATTTTAGGAAACTAGGAGTCTTGATGAAGGGGAGATAGTCATCAAGATGGGATATGATGCATGTGTTGCTACAGTCGCCATCGGGACCTATCGACTACCATTATCTAGTGGAAGAGTCCTAGTACTTATAGAGTGCTTTATGTACCGTAAGTCATAAGGAACCTTGTATCGGTAATCTAAGCTTGATAGAAGCGGATATTCATTCCTTTTATGCAATAAACTAGTCATAAATCGTTATGATAAGATTATTGTAGATGGTGTTTTGACTTGTGGTGGACTCTATGGATTGTTCATTGATGAAAATGTCATGAATGTTACTACCACTAATAAAAATCCTAAAGATTCGGGGAGGATGGAAATCATTCAAACATGATTTAGCATCAAAGGTTTGGTCATTTATCGATTGATAAGATCAATAGATTGATAAAGGATGGACCCTTATATCTACAAGTTCAATCTTTACCTACTTGTGAACATTGTATTCGAGGTATAATGACTGCGATGTCTTTTCGTAACAAGGTTACACTATGCGAGGGTATTCTTGACATAATACATATCGATGTATGTGGTCCCTTCAGTACGACAACCCAAAATGGATATCAATATTATTTGACGTTCATTGATGAGCACTCACGATACATGTTTATATTCTTGCTACATCATAAATATGAAACCTTTGAAATGTTCAAAGAGTTCAAGGCTTTGGTTGAGAATCAAACTGATAGGGAGATTAAATAGATTTTATCTGACCGAGGTGATGAGTACCTTTCAGATGAATTAAAGGAATACCTTAAAGAGAATGGAATTATCTCCAACCTCACTCCTCATGGAATGCCCCAACTTAATGGTGTTGCTGAGAGATGCAACAAGATAATCATGGATATGGTCCTTTCAATGATGAGTAAAGCACATTTACCTCTTAGCTTCTGGGAATATGTAGTAGAGATTGCAATATATATTCTGAACTAGATTCGTAGCAAATCCATACCTAAAACTCCACACGAGACTTGGTATGGAACCAAACCCAGTGTTAAACACTTGAGAGTTTGGGTTTGCTTGGTCCATGCTAAGAACGTGGATACAAGTAAGCTAGAATTTCACACTCGTGAGTGCTACTTCATTGGGTATGTTATGGATGGTATTGGATACCAACTTTATGGAACTAAGACCCAGATAGTTTTTGCCTCTAGACATGTGAAATTTCTGGAGGATGATTTCCCTAAAAGTCAAGACAAAAATGAAGTAGAGGAACTCATTGAGTAACCTGAGGATTATGAACTTACTGAACCAGAAAATGAAGAGATAACTAAAGATGAAACACACGAACCTCTTCGAAGGAGTTGAAGGGTGGTTCCACCAACTGAAAGGTACAGATTCAATGTGTCAGGTGATACTGACAATTTTCCAACTTCATTTGATAAAGAACTCACAACTCATGACATGGATAGATGGATGCTAGCAACGAAGTTAGATATTGACTCCATGCATAAGAATGGTGTGTGGACCCTAGGGGATCCACCTAAAGTGGTAAAACCTATCGTGTGTAAATATATCAAGAGAAAGAGGGGACCTGATGGGAAAGTAGAGACTTTTAAGGCATGGCTCATAGCCCAGGGCTACACATAGAGAGAAAGCATCGACTATGATGAGACATTCTCTCCTGTGACTATGCTTAAGTCCATCAAGACACTGCTAGCTATAGTTGCATCTCTTGACTACGACATCTGATAGATGGACATCAAGACCGCTTTCCTCAATGGATACCTCGAGGAGGATATCTATATGGAGCAGCCCCAAGGCTTCATAACCGCGGAAGGTAAAGAATGCAAGCTAAAGAAATCCATCTGCGGGCTCAAACAAGCTTCTCATTGCTGGAACATCATATTTGACAAAACCATGAAGATAATTTTGTGCAGAATCCTTATGGACCTTGTATGTACAAGAAGCTTAGTGGGAGTACCATTGTGTTCATCTTGCTTTACGTAGATGGCATCTTTATCATTGGGAATGATACATGTATGATGACCAGTGTTAAGATTTGGCTATCCCATACCATCGAGATGAAAGATCTTGGAGAAGCCTCTTACATCTTGGGTATGAATCTGTTCAGAAATCGAGAAAAGGGAATATTGGGATTATCACAACATGGGCACATTAAGAAAATTTTGGAATGTTTATGTATGGAGATTTCCAAGAAAGGTTTCCTTCCCTTAAGACATGGTAAACACCTATTTAAAGGGATGGCTCCTCAAATTGTTGAGGAAATGTTAGCCATGGCTGGATGCCCTTACGCATCAACCGTAGGAAGCTCAATGTACGTCATGATGTGTACAAGGCCAGATATCTTCCATGTAGTGGGAGCGGTAAGATGTTACCAATCCAGCTATGGAGAACAACACTGGAATGTAGTGAAGAACATTTTCAAGTATCTAAGATAGATGCAAGACAATATCTTGGTCTATGGAGATGGTGATCTCGACATCTTGGCATACACAAATTCAGATTTCCAATCAGATATTGATGATCGAAAGACGACATTAGGATTTGCGTTCCTATTGACGCAAGTGTTGTGAGTTGGAGAAGCAAGAAGCATGACACTATGACAGATTCAACAATAGAAGCTGAATACATTACCACATTGGATGCCGCAACGGAGGTAGTGTGGTTGTGCAAGTTCATCCTGGAACTTGGCATAGTTTCCTTTGATACTCCCATCCCTCTACTCTGCGATAACACGAAAGCCATTGCTCAGTAGAAGGAACCCATATGGCATCAAAAGAGCAAGCACGCTGAATGGAAATACTACATCATTCAAGAGATTCAAAAGCGTGGTGACATCATTATTACCACGGTGGCCTCTACCAACAACGTTGCTTATCCTCTTACCAAACTGTTGGCACAGAAGGTTTTCGACCAATATGTAATGAGTATGGGTTTAAGGATTGTACCTAATGGTTATGAGGGCTAGTGGGAGATTGTAAGCCATGTGAGCCCAGTGCGGACCATTCCCATAATAAATATTATTGTAATTTTTGATTTATTATGAAAGTTATTGGTTATTTCCCTCTCTATCTAAGATTAAATGCATGAATGCACTATAAGGTCCCACTCTGCAATTAGGGTTAAGTACCATAACCATCTTATCGATCATACAACTGCTGATTCAATAGTTGAATAATAGAGTCTAGTACCTTGATGAATATATAAGGAGTTAGATTGTGAACTATTCAAGCACCGTCAAATGATTGCTAAGATATGATCTCGAGTATGAGTAGGTGATGGCAACCCTTTCTCATTAGGCTGATGATCGAGCTCTTGTTTTAGGTCCTCTTCCTGGGAATAGAGATTCAGAGGTGTCAGATTAGTTAGGTTAAAGACTTGACTTGACAAGATCAAGACAACTAAAGTCCTATGTCGTATATTGTCACGATATAGGCACACATCCTCTGATCAGAGAGAGATGTGTTACTATATGTCCAAGTATGTACATTTGGTAGAGCAATAGGTCGATGACCTAACCACGGTCTATAAACCGACGAGCTGGTGTTCATATTAGTGCATATGAGTGATACGATCTCTTAAAGGGATCATAAAGTTCATTTGTGAATAGGAAGACATGAGCTCACTCATGATGTATTGGGACCAATCAAATTCCATTCTTGGCCGTCGTGTTTTGGAAGCATGACAAGAATTTGTAGGTATGATATATGCTTTTGGAAAGCATATGATCCATACCGACTCCCAGTGACCAAGAATGAGAATCTTGATGATTAAACCCTAATGATGACAGTGTAAATTGATCTATATCCTCGGGTTTATCATAGTTCTTCTTGTATGTAGGATGTATATGTATTATAAATATCTGAGGGTGATGTGTCATAAACGATTGTATAACCATGACGCTTCCATTCCGAAGGAGTGATGAAAAAGGTCTAGATTTTAGTGACTCCTCTTAGTAAAGAAGAAATCTGATCTTGGTCCAAATGTTAGACATTGAACTGAATGAGAAACTGATGCAATGAGAAGATTAGATTTAGGTTGTTTATTTAATCAAGCATCTATGAGAGGTGTATGAGATTTGGATTTGAGATGTGATCTCAATATTGACAAATCCGAAAATTACGGCTTTAAGGAGTTGTTTTTATTCTCTGTTCGTGAAAATAATGTGTCGTTCGTTGTAGGCAGTGATCGGAATCGTTCAAGAAATAACCACAAATAATATTCAGTTTTTAATGCAGTGGTTTTATGTTTATTTTACTTGGGCAAGTCCCAAGGTCGATCACAAGGAGGCAAAGGAAGAACCTAGATTAATGTCTATCAAGATTCGTGCACGGTTTTCGAGGCGGTCTTTTTTTTGGAAATTTTAATGTAAATGAGGGATGCAAGATGCAATTTCAGCCTACTTTAGGGACTAAAATGTAAACTTCGATCAAATGATGTCCGAAAAATACGAAACTTGGCCGCAATGCAAAATATGATGAAATAAGTGCAATGTATTTTTTTGGAATTTTTGTATGCAATATGAATTTTTTATGACTTTTTAAATGCAAACAGAATGATTTTCAATAATTAATTATAATAAATATTAAACCTGCTTGTTTTCAAGATATAAAATTATCTAAGATATATCACTAGGTGATGGATCTTAAAAAAATCCTAAACCTTGAAAATGTGGGGTTTAATACCTATTAAAAATTAAATACTTAAATATGCCAAATGATTTTTACAGATAAAATTATGCATGCAAATGCAAATCTTTTTGGGCACAATGTTAAGCAAAATAAACTCTACAACTTGTGATTTTTCGAGGATTTTTAGAGCAAAAGTTAATTAAATAAAAATTGAAGAGCATAGAATGGGCAAAGTTTGCAATTTTCCACAAAACAATTAAGTAATAATTAACCATCAATCACAAAAATATTCGCAATATGTCAAGATGTAGAGAATTAAGTGAGGAACATCATGCTATTTTTAGATAAATAAAATGATCGAAAACAGAGGTCTAAAATGAAGAAGAAATGCAAGGGTACTCATGCAATAAATAAGTAAATAATGACAATGCAGGGGGGGACCTAATTAAAATTACCGATAAAAAGAGGGGAGAATCTGCAAATTATACAAAGGGCATATGCTGCGCACATGCCCTTGGATTGGAAGGACTGGTGCGTACTATGCAGATCTTCGGGGGGCTTCCTTGTAATTAACCTTGGCGGTCACGTGCATAGCACTTGACCCTCTGGATCTCTTGGCGAAATGGGGAGATCTCGAGGGTGTCGGTGCAAGTTCCCCCAAACTCACATGCGTAGCGCGTAAGTGGGGACCTCGGGCCTTGCCCGGTGGCGTGATGGAGCGAGAGAGAGGCGGTAAAGCGTCGAGGGCCTCGCCTGTGGCGTAGGGGCGAGCTCCTGGTGGGGGCACAGTAGGTTGCTGGCGGAGTGCTCCGGTGGTCGGAGTAGGCGAAGTCGGAGCACGGGGCGGAGAAGCGGTGGTTGAAGACGAAGGCGTTGACCGACACACGGCCGGCGGGCGTCGAAGGCGAGACGGAGGAGTAGACGTAGCTGCTGGAGCCTGGAGTCGAGGCAGGGTGGTCGACGAAGATCGATGACGGTGGACGTTGACGAACAGAGGCTAAAGTAGTCGTTGGCTCGACGGGAAAGACTCGGAGCAGGGGCAGTGACGCGACAGAGGCGCTGCGACGGCCTACGGGTAGATCGGATCTCGTCGAGGAAGACAACGCCTTGTGGTGCTGTCACCACCACTGGCGAAGGACAACACAGATATTGGCGGATAAGGTGGAGGTAGGGTCTTGGAGTTCTTAAATAGGTGAGGGAGGTGCGTTAGGCGGTGGAGGTTGCAGACGGCGTTGGAGGAGCGGCTGTTGCGGAGGCCGTTGGCGGAGATAAGGGGGGAGCGACGCGGCGAAGAGATCGAGGGTGACCATTCAGAGGTTGAGGGCGAGGGGTCAGCGGCCATTCGATCGGCGCTGATCGAATGGCCACGCATGTGCCACGTGGTGGTCAAATGGGAGGGAGGCGGGGCACATGGGGAGCACGTGCCTGGGAGGCTCGTCCGATGCATGTGCGCCCGTTATTTATTTATTTACTTTTAATTTGTTTATAAAAATGAAAATATAAAACTCCCAAAAAACACTGACACGTGGCGGCACCAGGTGTTGCCATGTGTCAGCACCAGAAAAACGAAAATAAAAGATATTGTTAATTAAAAAAAGAAATAGTAAACGATCTCGGATCGAAAAAGTTCCTTCACAAAAAATGCTCGTCTCCACGAGATCTACAACTTTCATGAAGACATCAAAGACAAAATCGGTCAAATGTAAAAAGTGAATTTTTGGGGTATCCGAGGTACATAGAATACCTTGATTTTTGGGTTTTCTATTTTTTTGTCATTTTTAAACAAGATAAAAAATCCGGAAAATATAGAGAAATCAAAGATAAATAAAAGACATCTAAATCTATTATTTTGTATTTTTATTAATAAAGAAAATAAGTAAATAAAATACGGATCAAAAACCGCAGAAATACACAATGTACAAAAGAGGCCCAAAACCCAACTTTCACATATGAGTTCCGATTCACTTGAACTTGGTCTTGTTTTGAAGGTAATTGAATGTGCATTAGTTCAAAAGTGAGTAGGATCAAATCGAACACTGGATGGGGACGATATGGGGTTTTTAGTCTGAAACTCCTGAAACTAAGGTTTGGGTTTTTGGTCCACTTATCAGGGTTAGTGATTTTTTTTGTATTTTCCATTTTTTTGTTAGTGATATGTTCACAATGGAGGTGGTTTTGTGTCATTCGGAGTTAGCATGAAGGAGTAAATAATTCGGGAAATTAGGCTATTTACAGGTCATTTCTGGCTTGGATTTTTGGCTTCTTATTTTGTGCAAAAATTAATGCTAAAATGCAATTCTTATGAAAACCTGCATGAATGATAATTATGCAGAATAAATGCAGAAATGTTGTTGAATTTGAGGGATATGAGCTTAGTTAATGAGACTTAGAGTGATGAATCCGAGATTCATCATCCCCCTATACTTAAACCATGCTCTTCCCTGAGCATAAAAAAGAAATGCCATGAAGTGAAATGAGATTGGGTTCCATACCAAGAACATGAGCTGAAGGTGACAATGAAACTAAACTCGACCTTTGGATTAATAGTGTGACGAAACTTTTGTGGGACTTAGATTTTTAAAATCAACAGCCCTCAAGTTCTACACATCATTGTCTCAGTTTCGGCTCAGAAGTCATCTTATATTAATCCTCTTCCCAAAGTATACCCAATGAACACTGAATAACCGACTCATGTGTGTGAAGGGTTTTAGCTCTTCCCATCCAGAATGCCGGACTACCATGCTCCTCTCCTCTCCAGTAACTCGTCCTCGGGGAGTCAGGTATTTCCTTCTAAGATCAATCGTGTTGTGTTCACAATCGAATTGAGGGAGAAGATAGAAGAAGGGGAAAAGACTGGAGGGTGGCCAGTGTAGTCACCTCTCCTTGTGAAGATGGCCAGTGTAGCCGAGTCTCCATCAAGATCTGCAGGTTTATTATAGCTTGGACCTTTTTGGTCTGATTTTATTTGGTAGTTGCTTCTTTGTATTTGGAATTTTTGGTGGTTCTGCTTGGATCTTGTTGTGTCCCTACAGATATAGAATATTTTTGTTCCGTACATTTTTTGGGGTCTTAGAAAAAATTGTGCCCAGCCGTCCATCCCTTTTCTGAAGCTTTATTTCAACCCGTGCTCCGGTCTTTAGATTTCCACGCTACCAGAAAAGAGACTCACACAGTCTTCCAACATCCCGTCTGAGTTGAGCTAAGTGCATAGTGCGAGAGTACAAATTAATTCCCTATTCCAGAGTTGTACCCAGAATGAAAAGACCAGGTTAGACACTAAGAGTCAAACGCTGTACATTGTCATGTGGAACTTAAAGAATTAAGTCAAAAGACCTGAAGCTCTTAAAATCCTATTTCTCGGTGAAGTTCCTCTAAAAATTAGGTGGAATAAGGTTAAGTCCAAACCACTCTTGATTTCTACTCATAACTCGGTTCAGAACCCAATGACTTTTCACAGATGCAAATGCATGTGACGTTAGATGAAGTGCAGGTGTGTGAAATGCAAAAAAAAAATTATGCAAGGGATTTTTTTGGTTATTTGTGCAAAAATGAAATAAGAAGCCTTTTTTTCAAAAATTTTGGGCAAGGTTAGTGTTAGTAGCAAAACACTCTTTTTTTAAGTTAGTACCCACCTCATAAATACATATAGACTTACGTGGAAGTACGAGATATGGGTAAAATATATACGAAGTATATATACATACCCCCCTATACTTAGCGAGTGATGTGTCCTCAGAGCACAAGAAGCGTATAGAAGACATAGCTCGGGCTAAGAGTAAGAGAATGAAAAGAATGAAAAGAAAAGAAAAAAATGAAATGGTAGGGATATGTGAATGAGGAGAGTATATACAAATAGGTGTCGATTCCCGCTATACTTAGGCTCCGATCAGCCTATGTACGGAAGGAGGGTGGAAATGGAGTGATCGGGAGATAGGAGAAGAATGGTATGTACAGATGGCATCGATCCCCCCTATACTTAGGCCCTGGCCTAAGTAGAGGAAGAAGCTGTACACGAAGACCGATGTGGTCGGGAGGGAGGGTGGGTAGTCGATGATTAAGGAGGTTTTTGGCTGATCTTTTTGTGAGCCTGCAGTGGAAGATCATAATGACGCGACGGAGATGAAGTATATGATGCCAACTATGATCAGTGTCATCCTCAGAAAAATCATCATGGATAATAGATGAAGTGTTAAAGTCAGAAGAAAGATATCCATCATCAGAGTTATCCTCAGAGGAATAGTATTTGAAAGTGGACATACTCCAAGTATTCATGTCTTTTTGTTTCTTCAGTTGTTTTCTCAGAATTCGTTCCTTCTTGGGGTCAATCGGTTTGTCCTCAGATGAATACTCAGAAGCACCGGTTTCAGTCAGCTCATACGAAATAATTCCAGTGTACTTGAAGAGGTCAGGAGCATCAGATTTGGATGAATAGTAGTTAGGAACGAGAGTTGTCCAACGGGGATTGAATTTTGGATCCTTGCGAAGATATGGCTTTAGAGCTGTCGAATAGACTTCACTCATGTAGACTACCTTTTCCGGACCTGATGAGGGATCATCAGCTGATTCCTCTTCCGAAAGGTCAAAGGTTACTCTCTTTTTCTTGTTTCGTGAAGGTGTCGGTTCACTTGAGTATCCATATGAATAGCCGTTAGAGTTCTTCTCCTTGGTCGGTTTGCATTTTGTTTGTTTATTCTTGGTCTTCTGAAAGTTGGTGCACTCTCGGTTTGGGATGATTTGGTCCAAGTATTCAGATAATGTTGCTCCAGGGTGTGACCCTGCATACGTCTCAGGATCGTAGTAGAAGGATTTGTCTATTTTGAGATCCGCGGGAATTGAAATACTGGGGAGAATCTCTAAACCAATAGTCTCATCAACAACCGCTATCTCAGGTGTAGCATCGGGGTAGGGCTCTTCTACCGCTTCATGGTTACGGTTGTCGGGGACTTCGTGGGTTGCCTCAGAAGATTGTGGAACCTCAAAGACAGGGTCAGATCTAAGTGCTTCCAATGACGTGAAATTGATTTTTCGAGTCTCACAATCAATGATTGCCTTGGCCAATGCCAAGAATGGCTTTCCGAGAATGATTGGAGACTGGGTGAATTCGCCTTGATGCTCACTATCAATGATCGTGAATTCTACTTTGAGCGGAGAATCTTGGAATTTCATGATGACAGAAATGATTCCTCTCGGCCGCTTTATAGATCAGTCCGCCAATTGAACAATCTCTCTTATCTTCTGAATCGGTCCGAGTTTGAGTTCATGGAATACAGAGGTCGGGAGGATATTGATTGGTGAATCGTCATCAATTCGGGCATGAGTGAAAATTGTGTCTTTGATTTCATAGTCAAATCTGGGCAATCGCTTCACTATACGGCTCTTGGTTTTTCTCCTCAACACTAAGGAGGAGGCCATTGACAAGATATGTCTCTCGGTCTTGGTTCTAATCCTGCCCGACTTTTTCATAGTTAATTTTTCCATTAAAAATCTTTATAAGTTCGGGGAAATATTCAATGGCCTGTAGAAAGGGAAGTTCAAAAATCAATTTCTTTCCTAGTGCTTCCAATGTTGTAGGATCCAAATTCTGCAGATCTTCTTCAGTTTCAATTTTTATGTATTTTTCGAGATTTTCCATTTTTTTGTGATTTTCAAATATTTCCATTTTTTTGGTGTTTTTTGTGTGGTGTGGGGGTGTGGTGTGTTCTTCAGATGAGCAGGGGTTCTGGTTTATAGGGTGATAGTTAGCGGCATAGTCACTTCTAGGGAAATAATATGCGGAAGTGATATTGTTAGAATTGTCCCTAGGTCCCTGAATATCCTCAAAAATTTCAGTCTCAGATCCAATCATTTCCTCATTCATTTTTATGTCCGATCTCCCATAGAGTGAAATTAATCGGTCGGTAAATTTTAGAAATCTATCCTCTATTGAATTGAATCTCCTATTTGTCCTCGAAATATCATCCTCAAAATTCGGTTCATGGTCAATCATAAGAGCAGTCGGTGTGTGTTCGATAATTTCATCTTCCATTTTCTCGTTTATGCTGAGAGGAGAATTTCTTGGAATATCTGACATATGATCATTATTTTCGAAAAAATTCTCCTCAAAAATAATGGAAGGAGGCTGCTTATATGGTCCAGGCATGTGTATTTAATTTGAGTGGAGTGCAATCCTTTGATCATGATTGGTCAGACCTTGATATAGTGGAGTCAGCATACAGGGTTTATGTGTTTCTAGGAGGACAGTCCAGTCCTCTGTATGAGTATCATGTCTGACGAGGGGTCTATCATGGTCAATCCAATATCGATGAACTTTCAGTGCATGTCTTTCCATATGAGTTTGGTTTCTCAGCCAGTCATGAGACTCAAAGGGGTTTTGATTTTGAAATGTTTCATTGGCGAGAAGCTGAGAATAAGGCGGTTCAGTCCAAGGTGGTAGGTGGTTATGTGTGGTTGGATGATTTGAGTAGAAATTCAATGAGGATGTTGAATTCATCCGCGGGTGAAAATCTCCCGCAAATGTTGGAGGATTATTGAAAGAAAAGGATTTAGTTGATTTGGGCCTAACCGAAACAAATTCATTTTCATAGTATAGCTCTGATGGGTTTTCAGATAGATGTTTGGTCATTTTTGAAAGGAAACGGGGTTGGATCTGCAAGAGTTTTTGGACAAGAGTTCCATTATCAAGAAAAGAAGAGAGATGATTGCACGGGATAACAAGAGAAATTTAATCAAATGTGCAGCTATTGATCATCGAAATCAATTCACGCACACAAATGCAAACACAAATCAAACTCCGGGTTCACCAACTCAACTCAAAATGAAGACCATGAAGGTTCGGTCAATTATCTTGTCAATTTAGAATTTGGTTATAATATAATATATCAGAGCGATTAAAGCGAGCTATTAAGAACTCAAGGCTCTCAGGAGACTGGCCTATCCTAAATTAGATCTTTCCCAGCCAGTATGAATTGCGGACCATTTACTGGCTACCCGATCAACTCAATCTGTTAAGACGTCACGTGCCGCTTTACCGGCTACCGGAGATATCCTCACTGGAGAACGACTAACCCAAGATAGTAGTCTGAAAAGATTTAGGGCATGTCTCTATCCTAGTGTGCGGGTCACTCTCTCGCTCAAGCAAACCAAACAATGACGGGGTTGCTCTCCCGCAAAAATTCTTGATTTTATGGGTTCTTAAGGTCGGCTTTATTTAGCAATCCCAACTTTAATTAGGTGATCACTGAAGAATTTAGATGAGCACAAATACACGTCTAACGTTCAGTCCCAATTTCCTTTAGAATTATGTGATAAAACAAGAGGGAGAAATTCGGGAAAAGCCGATGCACGCGGAAAACTATGATGAATGCTTAGTTAGAAGACATAGAGTGAAACCTCGCAATCTCCATGTGGGATGATAGACAGAATTTAGAAAATTATTCTAAATGAATGCAAGCCGATGAAAATCACACCTAAGCAGAAAGTTCTATTAGCGGGGAAGAATTTGAGTTAAATTTGGCTAAGTTGAACGATCTATGTGCGTCTTAATTAATCTGAAGTGTGGCTTAACATCCTACGAGCATAATCAAAAAATAAAAATGCTCTGAGAGCTGTATGTGCAGGTCTATCCTAATCATGACTCAAGTCGGGCCCCACCCTCATAGGAGAGTGAAACAGGCCACGACACACCACATGAAAAGTTCAGTCTTTTTACACACGCGAGAGTCCAAACGGACACCGCAATAAATGAGCAGAAATTGAAATTTGCAGAAATTAAAAACCTAGACTCTACGCTCTCTCACGACTCGACTCGATCTTAAATTTATTGTGGCTTTTTAGAAGTCAGTGAAGATGCGTCGGTTTCTTGAAAAACCACTCCACGTACGCTGGGTACCTCGCAAGAAAAATAAGAGAGATAATGTCAGAGAGTGACTCAAAAAGTAATCAAAAATATAAAAAATTACATAAATGCTGAAAAATAAATGCATGAAATAAAACGGGATTTAAAATGACAAATTCGGGAGTCAGACTACCCGAGTGCGGAAAATCGAACAAAATTTTCAAAACACAAAACTAAGTCGTTTGCCTCCCCGGTAATGTCGCCATCTGATGGATCCGGATTTCGCAGCTTTAAGGAGTTGTTTTTATTTTCTGTTCATGAAAATAATGTGTCGTTCGTTGTAGGTGGCGATCGGAATCGGTCAGGAAATAACCACAAATAATATTCAGTTTTTAATCCAGTGTTTTAAGTTTATTTTACTTGGGCAAGTCCCAAGGTCGATCACAAGGAGGCAAAGGAACAACCTAGATTAATGTCTATCAAGATTCATGTGCGGTTTTCGAGGCAGTATTTTTTTTTGGAATTTTTAATGTAAATGAGGGATGCAAGGTGCAATTTCGGCCTACTTTTGGGACTAAAATGTAAACTTCGATAAAATGATGTCCGAAAAATACGAAACTTGGCCACAATGCAAAATATGATGAAATAAGTGCAATGTAATTTTTTGGAATTTTTGGATGCAATATGAATTTTTTATGAATTTTTAATTGCAAACAGAATGATTTTCAATATTTAATTATAATAAATACTAAACCTACTTGTTTTCAAGATATAAAATTATCTAAGATCTATCACTAGGTGATGGATCTTAAAAAAATTCTAAACCTCGAAAATGTGGGGTTTAATACCTATTAAAAATTAAATACTAAAATATGCCAAATGATTTTTACGGAGCAAATTATGCATGCAAATGCAATTCTTTTTGGGCACAATGTTAAGCAAAAATTAACTCTACAACTTGTGATTTTTCGAGGATTTTTAGAGCAACGGTTGATTAAATAAAAATTGAAGAGCATAAAATGGGCAAAGTTTGTAATTTTCCACAAAACAATTAATTAATAATTAACCGTCAATCACAAAAATATTCACAATATGTCCAGATGTAGAGAATTAAGTGAGGAACATCATGCTATTTTTTGAAATAAAATGATCGAAAACAGAGCTCTAAAATGAAGAAGAAATGTAGGGGTACTGGTTCAATAAATAAATAAATAAAGACAATGCAGGAGGGACCTAATTAAAATTACCGATAAGAATAGGGGTGAATCTGCAAATTTAACAAGGGGCACGTGCGTAGATTGGAAGGACTAGTGCGCACTATGCAGATCTTCGGGGGGGGGGGGCTTCCTTGTAATTAACCCAGGCGGTCACTTGGATCTCTTGGCGAAATGGGGAGAGCCCGGGGGTGTCGGTGCAAGTTCCCCCAGACTCACGTGCGTAGTGCGTGAGTGGGGGCCTCGGGCCTTGCCCGGTGGCGCGATGGAGCGGGAGAGGGGCGGTGAAGCGTCGAGGGCCTCGCCAGTGGCGTAGGGGCGAGCTCCTGGAGGGGGCACAGTAGGTTGCTAGCGGAGTGCTCTGGTGGTCGGAGTAGGCGAAGTAGGAGCACGGGGCGGAGAAGCGGTGGTTGAAGACGAAGGCGTTGGCCGACACACGATCGACGGGCGTCGAAGGCGAGATGGAGGAGTAGACGTAGCTGCTGGAGCCTGGAGTCGAGGTAGGGGTGGTAGACGAAGATCTATGACGGTGGACGTTGACGAACATAAGCTGAAGTAGTCGTTGACTCGACGGGAAAGACGCGGAGCAGGGGCAGTGACACGGTGGATGCGCTGCGACGGCCTACGGGTAGACCGGATCTCACTAAGGAAGATGACGCCTTGTGGTGTTGTCACCACCACTGGCGAAAGACAACACAGATATCGGCGGATAAGGTGGAGGTGGGGTCTCGGAGTTCTTAAATGGGAGAGGGAGGTGCGTTAGGCGGCGGAGGTTGTAGACGGCGTTGGAGGAGCAGCTGTTGCGGAGGCGGTTAGTGGAGATAAGGGGGGAGCAGCGCAGCGGAGAGATCGGGGGCGACCATTCAGAGGTTGAGGGCGAGGGGCCAGCAGCCGCTCGATCGACGCTGATCGAAAGGCAACGCATGTGCCACGTGGCGGTCAAATGGGAGGGAGGCAGGGCACGTGCGGAGCACATTCCTGGGAGGCATGTGCGACGCACGTGCTCCCATTATTTTTTTACGAAAATATAAAACGCACAAAAAACGCTGACATGCACGTGCCTGGGAGACACGTGCGATGCACGTGCGCCCGTTTATAAAAACGAAAATATAAAACGCCCAAAAAACGCTGACACGTGGCGACACTAGGTGCTGCCACGTGTAAGCACCAGAGAAAACGAAAATAAAAGATTTTGTTAAATCAAAAAGAAATAGTAAACAATCTCGGATAGAAATTGTTCCTTCACAAAAAATGCTCGTCTCGATGACATCTATAATACATGAAGACATCAGAGCCAAAATCGGTCAAATGTAAAAAGTGAATTTTTGGGGTATCCCATGTACATAGAATACCTTGATTTTTGGGTTTTCTATTTTTTTGTCATTTTTCAACAAGATAAAAAAATCCGAAAAAATATAGAGAAATCAAAGATAAATAAAAGACATCTAAATCTAATTTTTTTGTAATTTTATTAATAAATAAAATAAGTAAATAACATACGGATCAAAAACCGCGAAAGTACACAATGTACAAAAGAGGCCCAAAATCCAACTTTCACATATGAGCTCCGATTCACTTGAACTTGGTCTTGTTTTGAAGGTAATTGAATGTGCATTAGTTCAAAAGTGAGTAAGATCAAATCAGACATTATTTGGGTAAGATATGGGGTTTTAAGTTTGAAAATCCTGAAACTAGGGTTTGGGTTTTTGGTCCACTTATCAGGGTTAGTGAATTTTTTGTATTTTTCATTTATTTTTGTTAGTGATATGTACACAATGGAGGTGGTTTTGTGTCATTCGGAGTTAGCATGAAGGAGTAAAAAAATCTGGGAAATTAGGCTATTTACATGTCATTTCTGGGTTGGATTTTTGGCTTCTTATTTTGTGCAGAAATTAATGCTAAAATGCAATTCTTATGAAAACATGCATGAATGATAATTATGCATAATAAATGCAGAAATGTTGTTGAATTTGAGGGATCTGAGCTTAATTAATGAGACTTAAAGTGATGAATCCGAGATTCATCAAATATCCAAGTCAATATTCATGGAATATACAATCTCCTTCTCCATGTCTCCAAGTATCTGTGGAGAAACTGCATTATTCTTAAAAAAGTTCAAAAATAATTCCATTATTAAATTATATATAGGCATTGTGAAATGGATAATTAAATAATATTTAATTATAATGAGTATTGTGAATTTCATTCACATTTTTTAGTGCATGAGAATGATGATCCGATATAATTAAATGTGATTAATTAGTATGGATAAGAATAATGTTGATATCATTCTCCAAATTACATATATTTATATTTATATTATAAATGTGATCTATAATGTACTAAAGCGAGATATTTTGATTTATATTTGTTGATTATTTATTAATGTGAATTTGATTCACATTGAATAATTAATTAAAAATATAATTTACATTTTATTTTGGTTGTGAATGTGATTCACAAATTTCAAATGGCATGATTGCAATGTTCGCAATAAATTGTGAGTTATTTTTGTGGAATAATTTACAATAAGTGTTGTTAAAATATTGGAGATTTCCGTGGTATAATATAATCTCATAAGATTACATGGAGATTGCCACCTTTCTTCTTAAGATGGTGGGCAACCACCAACTCTGATTAAGAGAGGGTGGTTGTCCCCCCTTCTTTCTAGAAGGAGAGTAGCCTCCTTCCTATTATCTCCATGCTTTATTTATTTAGTTTTGGAATTAATTTATATTGATTATTTAATATATATTTAATATAAATAAAATTAATTGTTGTTGTGTTTTTACAACAAAATCATGGTCATTGAAAGAATTAGCAACCAATTCCATCCATTGACTTTGTGTTGTCCATGGATTGAGATCCATGGACACCGAAAATACTATATAAGAAGAGGCACCCATTTCTCTTCAAGTTACAATAACAACAACTTCAATAGCTCTCTCGCTCTCATTCTCATGGCATCCTCTCTCTCTTCTTGAGTGATCGTCCACTCTAACCCAAGAGATAAGGTCACTGCCATCCCTGCATTGGCGTTATACTGTTGGCTCGACTGTTCTTAGTTATCCGTATTCTTTGGTGAGATTCTCTCATGAAGAAGATGCTAGATTTCATGAGACGAGATCAGGAGATCAATTTCTTTGATCAACTACTTGGATTGCGAGAAGCACACGATTCATCACCACGCCCGCAAGCGTCACCTCTGACATATCGGACTTGAGATAGGAGGTCTCTTCTCTTAGAGACTTGATCACAACCACAATATAAGAGGTGTTCCTTTATCTAGTATGTGGTTTAGATGAAATGATCCGAGAAGTGTTCTTGGATCATGTGGTTCCATCGGTTAAAAATTTTAAATTCTGCTGCTTTGAGAAACTATTGCGACTAGTGACTCTCGATTGTATATTATGCGATCCTCAAGATTCCATGATGTGCTTAAGGATTCTCCCATATCATTCATATAAAGGAGAATATACAATGGGAAAAAAGTATACTAAATACATACAATAAAGATTTATATAGGGTGCATCCCATAAGCACGTGTTTTAGACTTCATCCTATCATTCTGGTTCAGAGATCTTGAACTAGGAACTCAGCCATATGAAGGGGGCCATCGGGTTCAATAATAGGCTTGAGTATCTACTTGTTGACCTGAAAAGAAGATGAAGTAGAGGGGTCAAAGATATCAACTGATCCATTACCATAGATATTCAAGATGGTGTAGGGACCTTTCCACTTAGAATGAAGCTTCCCAGGGAAGAGTTTGAGCTTGGCATCAAAAATCCAAGCATGGTTTCCCATACACAATACAAAATGGTCTCATACCAAAAGGTGTATGAAAAGTAGTATGGTATTCCCAAAGTGCAATGGAAAGATGTTGAGACCAATCTTTCGGGTAGGACTGGACTATCTTCATCAAAATGTATTTTCTCTATTGGAAATCTTAGCTATACCATTTGACTAGAGATGGTATGGTGTCACGACTCTATGTTCAACTCCATTATTATACACGAGCCATCGCACCGAGGCATCAAAAAGTGTATTCCACCGTCATGAAAAAGCTGAATTTTCCCTCACTAATTACTTGGAATTAACGATTAAAAAAATGTCGTAGGCAAATATTTTGAATAAATTAAAAATCACTAAATTTATTTGTTCAATTAAAGTGCGTAGTCAATTTATATTTTACTTGAGCAAGCCAAAGGTCGAACTTAGGGAGGCAGTTGTCTCCTTAGGTTGATTACTATGTGGTCAAGAAGCTAGGTTTTCATAAAGGTATTTTTTTAATTTTTTTATGCAATGGATAAATGCTGAGCAAATTTTGGGTATTTTACGGAATTAAAACCAATTTTTGATCAAATCAGGACCAAAAATCCTCAAACTTGAACAGGAGGTGAAATGTGATGAAATTAATGCTCTACAATGTTTTTGGAATTTTCTAATGCAATATGAATTAACTATGATATAAATATGCATGCTGGGTGATTTTTTGAAAATTATTTTAATAAATAGAAGTCTAATTTATTTTTCAGAAATAAAATTGGCCTAGATACGTCCTTGTTAGAGAAATCTAGGAAAATTAGAATATCATAAAAATAATGGATCTACGACTATAAAGAATTAATTACTCAAATCATCAATGATTTTATTACATCCTCGCTATGCATGCAAATGTCATGTAATTTCAGCGTGGAATATAGTAAAATATACCTACTTTAATTTTTTGGTAATTTTTGGAGCACTGATCAATGTAATATTTATTCTATATCACGTAGTAGGAAAAAAATATCAATTTTATACTTAATTAATTATATTAAATCAATCCTAATCCACAAAAATTCAATCAAGCGTCTGCAAGATAGAATAAGTTGTTCTACAAAATGCAATTTTTAGAATGGAAAATGATGAGAAATGAAGGTTCCAAATAATGCTCAAACATAGGATTCTTTATACAAATTACAGAAATAAAATTAATCTATATACGAGCTAAAAAGTACCAAATTCGAATTACCAAAACTAGTAGGGAGCCGCGCACAACTTTTCCTCATGAATGTGCATCACACGTCCACGCTGCTGGTGGGGTCTCTTTGGGAAATTAGCAAAGATCGAGAGATTCCGTGCAAATTTCATGCCTTCCACATGATGTGAACATCGACTTGATCGGTGAGGATCTGCACACAATTGACAAAAAGCACGGGGCACCTTCACAAATTGCCCCGCCCTCACATACCGTGCACAAGAAGGGGGGATTAGGACAACATGGATCTCGATGTTGTAGAGGCTTGCGAACCGAGGAGGCTGGACGAGCTGGGAAAGTGCAAGGCAGAGGACATAGAGCATGCTGGTGCAGGCAGTCACGCAGAGATGTCCGAGGAGGGTGTTGCTTCTGTGGCTGAGGCGTAGGAGCAGGTGGGGGGTGCAACAGGTGGTTGTGGAGGAGTGTTGCGATGTCAAAGTTGTTGCTGATGGAGGCGATGCTGCACTAATAAGTTGACCCTCCGGTCATCGGTAGTCAGTCCTGCATGATGAGTCTAGTCAAGCGCACAAGACTTTGTGATGACGATATAGCACAAGCAATGGAGGTGGATGGTAGATGGTGTCCTTGATGAAGAGAAGAAAATAGAAGACCAACAAAGGGTGGATCGATTTCATGCAGAAATCGATGACGATCAGGAATAAAGAAGGATCGAAGGAGAAAAAAAACACAAGGAGAGGATGAAACTGAGGAAGTAGAAGATGAAGGTGGGTTTGCCTGGGGGTTGAGTTGCTCGGTGATGCAACTCAAATCTGTGATTTGAGAGGTCGACGTAGAGCCTCAAAGCTAGACAAATGCGGAGGAGCAGCTATAGTAGAAGGAGGAGCTCCCATTCTAGATCTCACTGCGGTGGAGTTGCGACCATCATCTCCTTCTAAGGATCCTCCTGCGTCTGTCATAGACTGGAGGCATGAAGGTGTTCTCTCATAATATCGGTAGATGGGGATCTCAGAATTGTGGTGATGCCTCTTTTATTGTATATTAGAGGGTTGGTCACGTGATTGGATCGCATGGGCATTTGCAGGAGATGGGGAAATGAGAGAGATGGAGGCTGGTGCAGATCCAATGGGCGAGAGAGAGAAAGTGCTATGGGAGTTGGAGAGAGGATCATGGGCAAGATGAGAGAGGTAAGAGGTAGGTTGACTGGACGTACTGCCGCGAAGAGTGGTCGATGGTAGCGGGTGACAAGCACAGGAGCAAGGGATGGGGCGAGCGCATGTGAGAGAGAGAGGAGAGGAGAAAGGAGCACCACATGGTGCACGAGTGAGGTGACCACGTAGCGGGGACAAATAACAAACAAAAATTATAAAAAAATAATATATAATAATATAAATTAATGAATAATAATAATAAATAAAATAATAAAATAACTTAAAGAAAACAAAGAAGAAAAAAATAAAGGGGGTGACACATGGTAGCTCAAGGAACTACCTTGTGTCACTCATAGAAAATGCAAAAACTAAATAACAAAAAAGGCTCAAATAAAAAGTGGTCAACAAGAAATTCGCTTGTCTCGATAAGATCTAAAACTTTCATAAAGGACCCAATTTCAAAAGAATTCATCTATACAAAAAGTAATTTTGGTGTATTTTATAGATACAAGATACCACATTTTTGTGTTTTACGATTTTTTTTGGGATTTTTAAATAAGATAAAAATAAAAAATAAATTAAAAAAATATATAAGAAGTATTTTCAAATTAATATATTTTTTTGTATTTTAATAACTAAGAAAATAAAGGAAATAAAATAAAGGGGATATATGAACAATATACAAAAGGGACCCGAAACCCATACTTCACATACAAACTCCTATTCTTTTGAATTTGATCTTTTTCTGAAGGTAATTGAACTTACATTAATTCAAAAGTGAGTAGGAATCCGTAGAGATTGTAAGAGACAGATATTCATGTTTTAAGGCATTTAGTCTCAAACTAGTGTTTAGGTTTATTGGGCAATTTTACAAGTTAGAAATTTTTAGTGTTTTTCTTTAATTGATGTTAGTAATATGTACACTATGGATTGATTTTATTCCATTCTGAATTAGGAAATAAATAAAAAAATATAGGGGAAAATATGGTTTATACAGGTGATACTTACAATGGAATTTGCTACTTACTTAATGCAAAAATGCATGCTAAAATGCAGATATTATCTCTAAGTGCATGATTGGTAAAAATGTAGAATATATGATGAAATGCGTCTAATTACTTTGGAACGAAGCTATATTTTAGACTTTAAGCATAGGAGAGTGAAAAATAATTGAAGTATAGATGTTGACATGCTCCCCTATACTTATGATCTGGTCAGCCTAAGTGTAGAAGAAGAACACAAATGGGCCAGTCGACGTTAAGAGGCGAACTAGATGAACATATACAGTCTGGGCATTGCCTCTCGCCCCAATACTTAGGCTCTAGTTAGCCTAAGTATAGGACATGAGTAAGTATGAAAACCGATGGGGTTAAGAAATATACAAAGAGACTGAAAACTAAAAGGAGAAGAGATTCGGGTCATTGTTCCCCCTATACTTGGGATCTAGGCGTCCTAAGTATAACAATAAAAAGAAACGATTTGGAGGTGGGGCAAGTGATACGAATCATTGGGGTGGGATGGAAAGAAGAAGAAGATTATACGAGATAAAATAAGAATGTACAAGGATCAAGAAGGTTTGCAACGAACCTTCTTACATGAATGATGAGTTGGCGAATATATAGGTGTGTTGCTCTCGGAATCGCCCTCAGATGAATAATAATAATAATGAGATAAAGGGATCTTCCAACGAGGGTTG
This sequence comes from Ottelia alismoides, assembly GCA_037367405.1. Taxonomy (NCBI): domain Eukaryota; kingdom Viridiplantae; phylum Streptophyta; class Magnoliopsida; order Alismatales; family Hydrocharitaceae; genus Ottelia; species Ottelia alismoides. The sequence continues at coordinate 197,258 of JAZKJV010007514.1, read as the reverse complement.
ACACATGCCTGCTTGCTCAAATAAGGCTTAATAAAAAGCAAATTAAGCTCACTCATATAAATAACCTCATCCGGACCCGAGGAGGAATCATTAGAAAATTATTTCTCTTGTATGTTGAAGAAAACTTCCGTAGTCGATTTTCTAGAACTTTAAGTATTGAGAGGGAGGGGAGAGTGATGTGCCTTTAGGGTTTCAAGGCAAAACCTCGAGAATCAATTCTCAACTTCCTCTCACTGGATAACCGACTAAATGATGCAGCTATCGTTTTCTTGAGAAGGGACAATTTAGTCCCGGTTGTCTCCTTTCTTTATGTTATGGCAGGAAGTGTGGTGCTGACCATGGGTTCCTCATTACATGAGTCACCATACAAATTGTAATTTTCCTCTAGGGTCAGTACACATCTCGAGTAGGTACTGGTGCTCTCTATTGGCTTGGCATTAGTTGTTTCATGTTTCAGATTAATGAAATGATAAAGATAATTAGAAAAAGTTGTGACCGACTTAATGATAGCTTCAGATTGTAGGTTGCGTGTCCTTTATTGAAACCAGGGATGCAATCAATGGAAGTTGTAGATGTGTAGGGAGTTTCTAATCAAATGGTTGGCTCGATCATCAGTATCACAAATGTATCAGAGTGGTGGGACTCATCTAGCTCTTGATGGTCATGACTGTCAGCGGCTATGTGGGTTGCTTTGAGTTGGGGTGTGTCCTCAATAATCACATGAGATCAGTGTGTAACCGATGTAGGGAAATCGATCTCTCAATTATCACAATCTATCGCCGCTTTAGCCAAGGCTATGAATGGCATCCCAAAAATAGTGGGAGACTGAGTGAACTCCCCTAGGTACTCAATATCAATGACCATGAAGTCCACTCTAAGTGGAGCACCTCAGAAAGCAATGATGACTAAAATTGTTCCTCTCGACCTTTTGATGGATCGGTCGGCCAAGTAAATGATCGCTCCTGACTTCCTAATCGGTCCAGGTTTGAGCTTGTGAGACGCTAAGGTCTAGAGTATATTTATCAATCAGTAATCATCAATTCTCGCATGGGTGAAAATGGTGTTTTTGATTCCAAATTCAACTCGGGGCAACCACATCACTCTGTAGCTCTTGGTCTTTCTCCCCATCACCAAGGAGGTGTCCATAGACACTAGGAGTATTTTCTGTCCTTGTTCTCTTAATGTCTGACCTCTTGGGAATCAATTTACTCCTCACAAATCTTTTGAGGTCAGGGAAGTGATCTATGACCTTTATTAAGGGAATCTTAAGAATCAATTCCTAAGCAATTGTTTCCCTAAGGGAGGATAAAAGTTTTTTAGTCATTTTCATTTTTGATTTTTATGAGATTTTCTGGTTTTTCAATATTTTGTCTTTTTGGGATTTTCGATTTTTTTATATTTTCAATATGTGAATGAAGGGAGGAAGAAAATGTGGACTCGAGATCAGAGGGTAAGTGGTTTGTATAAAAGGGAGGTAAGTTGAGTCTAGCTGTACAGAGTGTGTGGGACCCCTAGTGTTCTCTTAATTTTCAACATCAAATCCTCTCATGTTATTCTCCACTTCCATACCCAGGTTGGCAGCATACAAATTCAATAAGTCAGTGACATTTTTTCAGCCTGTCATCACCTGATTCATGTCTCTCGACAAGTCTCAAAATGTCATCCCCTATTAGTCCCATGAAAAATCGTGGGAGATATCTGTTTGGTTCGAGGATAATGTTGAGAATTCAACGTCTCATACTCAACATACCTTGACTCCGACATGTAGTGCTGAGTTGAGTAGTGACCATCTGTATGGTAGATCTTAGTTGGAGCCTCATATAAAGGATTCAATATACAAAAGGATTGTTGATCTAACTCATGGGTCCAGTCCCTTGTATGTGTAGGCTCACCAAATGGCCGGTCAATGTGAGATTGATCACTAAATTCAATCAAGTCTGGAGCATCATAGTATCATGTCTCTCTATTCAGTTCCTTTGTTTGACCATGTGATACCCTAAGGTCCACTCAGGATGTATATGTGTAATTTGTGGATCTGTCCCAACAGTCATATAAGAGTCAAATCAGGTGTATGGTGTAGGTAACTCTTCCAATCATCCATCTCAATAGTAGCTTGTTTTTCAAATAATTCCTAAATTCCAACAAATGCCCGATTCTTTGGTGAATCAATCCATGATTGAAGTGGATTCAGGGTGTAAGAAGATGGGGTAGGTGAGAAGTGTGGAGAGGTGGAGAAGTCGATCAGAGGTCCAACCTCCTGACCATGTAAAGACGGAGAGAAGAAAGAAGGTTGAGCAGGAACCATCTAAAAAAAGGGTTCTACTATTAGGATTAAGAAGGGGCTAGGATGTTGGTCAGAGGTCCGACTTCGCAGTTGGAATGGGATGGTGAATTCATCTCGAAGAGAGGGTTCATGGAGGAGAAAGATGGTCCGTACAGAAACCATTAGCCAAATCTTCGAGAAGGAATGATAGCAAAATATGAAATTACACTAAGGAACAACATACTCTGTCAGATACAAAAATAAAACGCAAGAGCAAACCCTAGTTTCACCGACTCAACCCTGTGATGGTTGCAAAGTTTTGACTGTTATCTTTTCGATTTTAGTTATGTGATAAGTGAGAAATGAGTCCATTTAAGCAATGTTAAGACGTGGGTTTTGGGCACTATCTTAGGGATGCATCCTCACATCTCAAAAATCAATAATAAAATGCGTACAATGACATGGTTACTCTGTCACAAACAAGGGTTAATTTAAGTAATTTTTATCAATTCTAATTAGCAGTCTCAATTTTAAATTAGATTATCAATTAGTTAATTCCAATAAACACAACACGCATATCGTCCAATACCGATTTCCATTTTACCCTAAGTTGTGAAAACCAACGGGGAGGAGTCGAGAAAAGCCGAGACAATCGAATAAATCAATGATGCATACACAGTTCAGAAGACTTATAATGATCCTTACGCTCAACATTCGGGATGCAATATAGAATTGAAAATTTTATATTAAATGGAATGCAGGTGATGAAACCAGACCTAATAAAATGTTTTATTTGCGAGGAAGAAGTGATTTCAATTTGACTAAGTAGAACTATCTAAGGTGTATATTATTAAATGTGAATGCGTGGTCCTAGATTTGATGACCACGAGCAAATATTTGACCTAATAAATCTCTCATAGCCGCATGTGCAGGTCTAACATACGAGCCACTCAAGTCATGCCCCACCTCACTGGAGAGTGAAACATGTCTCGACACACCACAAAATAAAGTCCAAATGTCCATGTACACATGCAAGATCCCAAACAGAATCTGTTAGAAATGTGTAATTATTACAACTTAATTACAAAAATTAAAATAAGTGCATACAATAAATCCCTAGATCTTTACACTCTCTCACGACTCGATCGATCTTAATTTTAATACGTTCGCCAGTAGGTCGATTTCCCAGAAAAGCCAGCCTCAAATGCTACTGAGTTGTGTAATAACCTAAGCAGCCGCTCCATCGCATCATGTCCCTCACATAAAAAATAAGATGATGGTAAGAGAGATATAGATAAAATAAAATAAAATAAAGCAAATAAAATAAAAATGTAGAAAAATATATAGAGAAATAGATTCAAAAAAACCAGGGGTCAGACTACCTAGGGGTGAAATACCTAAGTACAAGATTTTCTAAAAATCAACCTGAGCCATGCCTCCCCAGTAATGACACCATTTGAAAAAATCAAAATTGCCTTCGATAATTCTATGGAATTAATGATTAAAATATACGTTTTAGGCGAGCAGTTTGAATTAACCAAAAATCACTAAATTAGTTTATTAAATTAAAGTGAGCAACCAATTTATATTTTACATATACAAGCCCAAGGTCGAGCTCAAGGAGGCAATTGTCTCCTTATTATTAGGTGATCTAGAAGCTAGGTTTTTAGAAAGTCAATTTTTTATTTCTTTATGCAATGGATAAGTGCCATGCAAATACATGCTAATTTAAGGGTAAAATAAAAATTTTAATAAAATTAAGTCCAAAAATCCTCAAACTTGGCTAGAAGATGAAATATGATGAAATCAATGTCTACATTTTTGGAATTTTCTGATGCAATATGAAGTAATTACGATTTAAATATGCATCAGAGTGATTTTATGCAAATTAATTTGAATAAATAGAAGACCATATTATTTTTCAAAAATAAAATTATCCTAGATACATCTATGTGAGAAGAATAAAAGCAAATTAAAAGATATAAAAAACAATGGATCTATAGCCTATATAAAATTAATTACTCAAATCACCAATGAATTTATTGCGACCTCGATATGCATGTAATTGTCATGAAATTTTTGCACATTGTAGAACATACTAAAATCTACCTATTTTTGATGTTTTTGTAATTTTTGGAGCAGTGATCAATTTAATATCAATTCTTGATCACACAATGGGTAAAGTATGTAGTTTTCCACTTAAATAAGTGCATAAAATCTATCCTAACCTACAAAAATTCATTTAAGCGTCCAAGATAGAGAATAAGTTGTTCTACTAAATGCAATTTTTAGAATGGAAAAATAATGTGAAATGAGGGTTCCAAATGATACTCAAACACAAGGTTATTTATGAAAATTACATAAATACAATTAAACTAAATGTGAGCTTACATGGACCAAACTATAATTACAGAAAATAACAAGGAGCATCGTGTACTTTTTCCTCGTGCAAGAGCATCACACATGCACGTTGTTAGTGGGGACTCTATGGAAATTAGCAGTGACAGGGGCTTCTTTGCAAATTTAACTCCTCACACAAGTTGTGAACGTCGCCTTGACTAGTGAGGATCTACATGCAATTGATGAAACGAGTGGTGGCTGCTTCGCTAATTGCTCCACCATTACGTGCCTCACACGTGTAAGCGAGATAAGGAGCATCATGTGGCTCGAGGGGGAAAAGGATTGTAGCTCGAGGAGGGTGGTCGAGATGGGCCAGTGCAAGGTGGAGTGTACATAGGTGGCTAGTGCAGGAGGTCCCAGAAAGATGGCCGAGGAGGGTACTGTGTTTCTACGGTTGAAGTAGAGGAGCGGGTGGGGGCTGCAACTGGCAGTTGTGGAGGAGTGGTACGATGTCGAAGTGGTTGCTGATGGAGGTAGTGCTGCTCCAATAAGTTGACCCTCTGGTCCTCAACTATCAATCCTACAAGATGAGTCCACTCGAGTAGACAAGACTCGGTGATGGCAATGATGCACAAGTGATAGAGGTGGATGGTAGATGGTGTCCTTGACGAAGCGAAGAATATTAAAGACAAGTATGGAGTGGATCGATTTCTTGTAGAAATTTATGATGATCCAGGATGAAGAAGGCACGGAGAAAAATAACAAATCAAAGAAGAAGAAGAAACAGAAGAAGGAGATGAAGAAAATGGGCCCAGCTAGGGGTTGAGGTGCTAGGTGGTGTAGATCAAATCTTTTCTTCGAGAGGCCAGTACAGAGCCTCGAAGCTCGGTAATTGTGGAGGAGTAGTTGTGTTAGAAGGAGCAGCTCCCCTTCTGGATCTTGTTGCGACGGAGTTTCAACCATTGTCAGCTTCTAAGTTCCTCTTTCATTTGTCACCGGTAGGAGGCCCGAAGTTGTGGTCACTCTCACACCGATTGATGGGGATCTTGGAAGGGTGGTGAGGTCCCTTTTGTTGGAGGTTAGCAGTTTGGTCGCATGACCAGATCCTGTGGGTGGTTGCAGGAGATAGGGAAACATGAAAGATGGAGGCTGGTGCGGGCCCTATGAGAGAGATAGAGAGGGAGAAAGGGTGAAGGGAGTTGGAGAGAGGATCGCAAGCGAGCGGAGAGTGACAGGAGTTAAGTTGACTGGACGCACCGTTGCGAAGGGCAGGCGACGGTTATGGGCGGGAGGTGTAGGATCAGGGGATGGGGCGAGCACAAGAGAGAGAGGGGGGAGGAGAAGGGAGCACCACATGGCGTCTGAGTGAGGCAGACACGTGTTAGGTGAAAATTACATAAAAAAAACAAAATAAAAAATAAATTAATATTGATAATAAATAAAATGAAGTGGAAAAATATAAAGGAGGTGACACATGGTATCTCATGACACTTGGCGGCTCCATAAGCTACCACGTGTCAGTCCTGGAAAATCTAAAAAATAAGTTAAAGAAAAAATAAAAAAAGAAATAATAAATTGATCAAATTAAAAAGTGGGTAACATGAAAGTTACTCATCTTGATGGGATCTACAACTTTGTGAAAGACCCAAAATCAAAAGAAATCATCCGTACAAAAAATATTTTTGGTGATATCTTATATCATATGATACTGCATTTTTATGTTTTACGATTTTTTTGGGATGTTTAAATAAGATTAAGATCACAATAAAATTAGAGAAAATATAAAAGAAATATTTACAATTTAATCTATTTATCAAGATTTTCAATAATCAAGAAAATAAAAGAGATAAAATAAAGGGGGCATTTGTACAATATACAAAAGGGTCGAAAACCCATGTTTCAGATACGAACTCCAATTCTGTTGAATTTGGTCTTGTTTGGAAGGTAAATAAATGTACATTAAGTCAAAAGTGACGAGAAATCCATAGGAGATTGTATGTCATAGATATTCATGATATAAAGCATTTAGTCTCAAACTAGTGTTTAGGTTTTACTAGGAAATTTTACAAGTTAGCATTTATTTAGTATTTTTCTTTAATTGGTGTTAGTAATATGTACACTATAAGGTTGATTTTATTCCATTCCGAGTTATGAAAAAAATAAATAAATATAGGGGAAAATATGGTATTATATAAGCGATTTTTACATCGGAATTTGGCTTCTTATTTAAGGAAAAAATGCATGCTAAAACGGAGATATTACGTCTAAGTGCATGAATGGTAAAAATGCAGAATAAATGATGAAATGCAACTAATTACTCAAGAAAGAAGCTTTATTTTCAACGTGTAGAGTGATGGATCACAGATGCATCATGTCACTAATGACCACTTTAGCAATCTAAAGCATGGCAATATGTCATTGAGGAACTCAATGACAGTCGCGTTGTCAGCAACGTGGGTGAGAATTGCCTCTACCTAGTGGAAGATGTAGTCTGTTTTGAGAAAGATGTATTGGAATCCTTGAGATACCACGAAAGGGCCCATAAAATCTATGCGCCAAGCATCAAAACCCTCGACCACATGCACTAGAGTGAGGGGCATCACTTCTCGTTGAGGCATGCCTCTACTGGTTTGACATGCGAGGCATGCCTTCACAAAAATGTGGGCATCAAGGAACATGGTCGATGTAAAGAAACCAGATTGTAAAACCTTGGCCACAATACACTTTTCGAAATGATGTTCTCCTAACCTAGAGATATGGAAGAGGGTAAGGACATTGTATCTCAGGCTCCAGAATGCAACATCTCTAAATGTAATCAACCCCTTTTATAAAATGCATGGGGTCCTCTTAGTGGTACCAACAAGAATCAGATCATAATCTCTCTTTCTTTCTCTTGGGACAGTGATCTGGAAGAGGAGAAGTGACAAGAAATTCACCATATCAGCATACTAAGGTAGCAGTCCGATGCTGAGAATGGAGTCACCGAGAAATTAGGCCGTGATAGGAGTGGGGTGGCATCAATATGAATTATATGATGGGAGAGAAGGAAGGCGAGAGAGATGATCCACCATGACATTTTTGACTCCTGGCTTCTCTTTTATTTCAATGTCTAATACCTGCAGGAATAGTACCCATCTCAAAAGTCTCAACGTGGAGTTTTTCTTTATCAACATGTAATTGAGAGCTGAATGATCAGAGAAAATGATAACAAGAGCTCCTAAAAAGTATGAACAAAACTTCTCCAAATAGAAGACTACTTCCAACAATTCCTCCTTAGTAACAGTATAATTACATTGGGCCTCATCCAACATCTTGCTAGCATAGTGAATGACATATGGCTTACCTTTCTTCCTCTTCTCAAGAACTAATCCGACTGCATATTCAGATGCATAACACATGATCTCAAATCATAAGATCAATGGGGAGGTTGTAAAACTAGAGCCTTAGTGATGACCCACTTCAAAATATCAAAGGACCGAAGTTCTTCATCAGACATCTCAAAATCATGATCCTTATCCAAGAACTAAGTCAAGGTATGGGAAACTTTTGCAAAATCCAATACAAATTGTTGGTAAAAGCCAATGTGCCCAAAGAAAAATCTGATTCCCGTGATATTCATAATTGTATGTAAGTGGGTGATGGTCTCATCCTTGGATGGGTCAACCTCCATTCCTCTGGTGGACACAATGTGTCCCAGCACATTCCCTTGCTTAACCACTAAATGTGACTTCTCCCAAGATAATACTAGGTTAACATCAGTGCATCCCTTTAAAACCCTCTCCAAATTCTATGGTCCCATCAAATGAGACGCTGAAGATGAATAAATCATCCATAAAACATCCATAAAATCCCCCACCATGTCTGAAAAAATAGGCAGCCTACATCTCTGGAATGTAGTCGGTGTGTTGCATAAGACAAAAGGCATTCGCTGAAAGGAAAAAGTCCCGAATGGACATGTGAAGGTCATCTTCTCTGGTCGTCAGGAGCGACGCGTCCTTATTATAACCTGAATATCCATCAAGAAAACAAAAGTATTTCTCTCCCTCCAATCTGTCGATAATTAGGTCGATAAAGGGGAGAGAAAAGTGATCTTTTCCGATCATTGTATTCAACTTACTGTAATCTACACATACCCGCCAAGATGTGGTAACATGGGTTGAGATATAATCCCCTTGGTCATTTTGGACCACAGTGAGGCCAACCTTCTTGGGAACCGCATGATGGGGGCTAACTCAGTTACTGTTAGAGATTGGGAAATGATCCCTGCGCTCATCCATTTGTAGATTTCTGCATTAACAACATGTAAAATGGGATTCAATCTCCTATGAGGATATTGAGAAGTTTTGGCATCATTTTTCAGGAAGATCTGGTGTGTACAGTAAGAAGGGCAAATTCCTCTCAGATCAGAGATAGCCATCCCAATAACTTGTGAATTCCTTTTAAGAACCTCTATAAGTATAGATTCTTGTGTGCCATCTAAATGGCATTGATTATGATAGGAAGCATCTGATTTGATCCAATAAAGACATACTTGAGGTGTTTTGGAAGAGGTTTAAGGTCCACTTGGTGAGTAGTGCCGGTATTGTCAAACAAGTCCGAGAAGTCCATATTTCATAAATGGGGTGATTAGAATACACAACATGTATAAGAGATACAGGGGAAACAAGGTGAGAGATATTAGGGATCAAATGTTGAATTTCTCTAATCTCATTGGCCATGATCTTTATGCAATGCTTCACTAGGTCCATATCAAGTTTTTGATTAATCAATAGTGAGTTTAGTGGAGGGTCAACTTGCACTGACAAAGTTGATGGTGAAGGCTCATGGTAACCTAATTGTGAAGGCAATTGATCCAATATGCAATACTCCATCAAAGCAGATATAACAATTACTTTCCTTGCAATGTGAGAAGGTCACTATCATAAAGACATTCAGGTAATAGAAGCCCCCTAGATGGCTTGCTATCTCAAATGGCGGGTTCATAATGGGAATTACCATAGACAATAGTGCACACAACTATATGTTTAACTAATCCCAAGCCATATCTAATTTGTAGAAATGCTCATCCTAAGAGAGGGAGTCAACTTAGAGCACTCATACCAGACCGTGTGTTTTCTACATGTCCAATTACGTCAGCCTGAGAAATGGTGGCATCGAGTGGGTCAGATGGCACATGAGCAAGAACAATCTTTATGTACAAATAGGAACACTCCTCTATACATCCACATTCATCATCTTCAGTCTCCTGACTAGCAGGGACAACGAGATCGACAAGAACTATCTTGCCATTGACCTTGCATTCAACTTTTCCAACCTCAAAGTCCAAGTGGGCTTCGGACATAGAGAGAAAGGGATGATCCAAAATTATGAGTGTATGGGCTAAGGTATTAGTGGGGTCCATCTCCATAACTAAAAAATCAATAGGGAACTGCTTCCTTTGGACTGTAAATATGACATCCTCCAAAAGTCCTTGCGGTTTCTTGACAGTTCGATCTACATCTGTAAAATCATCGAGATTGACTTTAGCTTTCCAAAATCAAACTACCACAGAATGACAATTGGGAGAAGATGGATTGAGGCTCCATTATCAAGGAGGGTGCACTCGAAAGTCATATTATCAATTGTGCATTGCACCAAAGGTGCCCTAGAGTCCTTCATCTTATGTGGGAGGAATGAGGAGATAGCATTGGATGTAGCTCGGGGAAGCACATGTCGTTCCTCTTCTTGTTCATTATTTTCATCTTCTTAGATCACATCCGATCCTTACAAATGTCTTTAAAAAAATTTGAGTAGGCATGAACCTGCTAAAGTGCCTTTAGAAGACGGGTATGAATCACAGTATTGGAGAATAGTTTCTCCAGTTCTGAGTTGGTGGTTGATGATTTAGGAGACTTCCGTAAGTGAAGTGTTTTCGAAAGGGGGACGAAGAAGACAACGGGAGAAGGAGATTGATGAAATGTTGAGACCACTCAAGGGAGGGTGGAAGTGGTCATGCCAGATAGGGGGAGAATGTCATTCTCTTCATCAATTCATCACGTATCTCTAAATCACTAGGTTGGATTGTAGGTGTATGTTTGGATGGAGAGGGTTAACCACATTATTCCCTCGCCTGGTCAAGACTGCACAGGAAGACTCGTTACTGAAACTACCATGGGTCTTTAAAGTCACATGACCTTTTTATGGGTGATTTAAGGTCCCTTGGAATGTGCCAGCTACAGAATTAGGGAATTGAAGGGCTTGTAGCGATAACATAGGTAAATAAGATCAGATATCTGCAAATTTCCATGTATTCTCCTATTTATTTTTCTCCATATTATTCTTCGACCCTTTCATCTTTTTTATGAGATACCAACGTCATTTGAAAGTGGTTGGTTGATCCTATGAGAGGTTGGCTTGTATTACATGAGGTTGGAGCCTATGGTGAGTACAACGATTGAATTGTGGTGGTAGTTGTAGTGGTGCAATGAAGTACTGACCTTGTTGATTGACCTGGACATGTTGATGTGGGTTTGAGGTTCGCCATGCAAAATTTGCATGGTTAAACCATCCAAGATTGTAGTGTGGGGGCTTTGTGCTCCTTAAAGTCCTAAATTCCATGGCAACTGCATTGACATCAGGAGTTGGTTCTGTGACCTAAAAATACTTGCTCAAGTTCTTGAACTCGATCCAAATATGTAGGAATGGCAAACATCCTATTCTCATTTTGTGTCACCACTTTCATCATATTCCTTCTCACGTCATCAACCTTATTGGTAAGGATTTGAAAGTTATCCAACTTCTGAGCAATTAGTTTGAGGTTAATCGTCGTACTTATTGAGTTTGGGTATCTTCAATTTGCCCAACGGGTTTCTTATGGTGACTATATTGATCAGGGGATGCCTTCTTCAACGAAGTCTTCGCCATCTCCTCATACAAGTTCCATATAAATGTTAGCGATTTGACGAGGAAACCACCTCTGCATGTGCAATACAATGATGAGATAAATTTTATGAGGGTCTTATCAGTCCACAAGGTGGATAAATAGTCGTCGAAGCGACCGCTTACAAAACTCATCAAAATGAACAATTAACCCATAATTAAGAATCATCCAATGAATGCAAAATATGTAGAGTTAAAAATTATTATAACTCTACAATGTTTGTGTATAGGTGTATGTATTGTACAGGTCGAACACAACGAGTAAACAAAATAATGGTGTGAATTAATGAAAAAAATGTGTGCTTCTTGTTGTCTATGTCTTATTGTGGATTTTTTGTTATATTTATTTATTTATTTATTTATAATTTTAATTTTTTTTAGTTTTATATTTTACATTTTTTCCCTTTTTTATTTAATTAAATTTCTTTCTCTTTTTGAATATTTGTAATATAGAATATATAAGGATATATACAATATCATGTAATATAGATATAAATACAACTAAAAATATATAAAAACTGCATAATTATTTTTTCCATACCTCTCGATCAGGAGGTCCTGAAGAGCACCCTGTCTTATCAGACCTACTTCCCTCATTGCGAATGAACCCCTTATATCTAATCTGTTGAAGCCACTCGCCCCCCCGCTTCCTGCATACTATCCGACAGGGTCTTGGCATCACACTATGTAATCTCATCCATGCTTGTGGTAAATCGAATGTTGTAAGAGCTGCTACTTTCATAGATTGCTTGAAGCAATAGTAAAGACCTCACGTTCTCGTACGACTCGAGGCTCCAAATATCTAGTTGCGGGGAGTGGTTTAAAATATTTTGTTACTTTCTTTGTGATTTTTTAAGTATTTTTACAATTTTTTATGGAATTCAAAAATATACCAATTCAAGGATTAATTAAAAAAACTGGACTGAAATGGAAATTAAAAATGGCAAATAATGTCCACAATTTTCCAAATCAATTTTAATAGGTAAATAATAATAAAAAGAATATTAGAAAATAGAAAAGGACATTTTTGTATTTTTTGGAATTTTTATATTTTTAGAAAGGATTTTGGACTTTTCCATTTTTTATATTTTTCTATTTCTATTTGTAGTGATTTTTGGTCCAAAGCCTAAAAATAGCTTGATAGACAAAATACATTTTTGGTGGAATTTATCAAAAATAATTTGTTTTTGGTAATTTAAAGGCTAAACAGGGAATATTTGTGCTCTTTTTAATATTACTAAAATAATAAAAAGTCTTAAATTGTAAATATAAAAATATAGCGTGAAATTGTGTGCAATGAGGAGCTTAACTCTATTTTTTGGGATTTTTGGAGCATGCACTATATAATTAATAAAAGAACAAACACACAAAAATTAATGAACTCGCAAGTACATAAATGTAAAGAAAAAAAGTCAAGGGACTTTCTTTAATATATCCAACATTATATAACAACCAATAATTGTTTATAGACTTCAATGAAATACAAAAAGTAGCAAGGGCATTCACGCAAAATCCCCAACTCACATGAGTTCGCACGTGAGTTGAACAGGTCAAGACTAAATGGAAAATAAAATAAAGCTTGGGGTCCTAATTACAACTTTCACGAATGTTTTTAAACTAATTAAATAATCTACAATGCTAAATATTTAAAACCGAAAAGCATGGGGCATATATAGCAATTTACCACCTAAGCGCTTGATTGAACAGTTGATAGCAGTCAACTTGTCAACGTGTTGTGCGTAGAATGCACGACACTACTTCGATAGGGACATCTAGTATAAAATCTCGAGGTTGAGGTCAATGGTGCTAACTCTACATGATTCGATGCTCATTGCTCCTCAAGAAGAGCAATGCCTAATCAAATGACGTAGGATGGATATGTATGAACACTTGATGAACTCGTCTCCTCGCCACTTTGATCATCTCTAGCAACCTCCACAAGCTTCCTCTGACATTGCTACGATGGGGGAACAACTCCTACGGGTCTTCCGCTCCTGAAAGGATCTTCAAATGGCTACCCGGGTCCATCGATGGCACCCAGGAAAATGCAGGTATCTGGAGGTGCTTTAGATGTCTCCCCGACCTCAGCTGGTCTCCTCTTGACCTACAAAACAATTTAATGCAATGGTGATGGAAGGGTGAGTTGGTCGAGGCTATTTGGTGGTTGTTAGAGGTGGAATGGAAGTGGGGGTGAGGTTTGATGAGGTGATCAGAGGAGGACCTCAAGACTCAGATCGGGAGCCGACCTGAGAGAGATGAATCATGCACTCGATGGAGAAATATAGACATAAAGAAGTGAGGTGATGGGGAGTCGGAACGAGTGTCACATCGAAACGAAGGCTAGCCGGAGCTCGAGAGGTCCATCGAGGATTAAACCTACTTAACGCTAAAAAAATATTTAAAACACAAAATAAATATGAAAATTCGAAACCTAAGACTAACACTAACCTAAAAAGCGAATAAAGATACCTCAAGGGACCGTAAGCTGGGAGAAGGTACCTCCACGCTTGCGAGTGATGGAGGTGGTTGGGCGAAGCCTCCAGCTTTATCCTTCCCCGCTGTGAAGTGCAGGCTGAGTCTCCTGTCACAAGACTCAAGACCGAGAGCACTCCGAGGGGTCAAAAATCAAAGGAAAAATAGAGCCAAAATCGAGTGAAGGAGAGGGAAGGTTTTTGTATAGGTGAGGACTAGTGATGTTTGAGGAGAAATCATGGTTGTTGTAGTGATGCTTGCTCCTTGGAGATGCTTCCGCGAAGACCACAGATGTATAGGGGAGAGATCTCAAGAAGGGTCCAATTGCCCTCAAGCAGTGTATCAATGTAAGGAAAATCGTGAAGGAGCGAGAGGCGTCAGTTTTTGTCAAAGGCTATGGCTAGTTCAGTAAGTAAACCGAGGTCAATCGGTGGAGCCACATGGTTGGTCTACGTGAACGAACCAAGAAAAACCAATATGAAATTATTTGTAAACTCGAAAATAATTAATAAATGATTTTATTAATTTGAAGTTATAATACAAAAATGTTTATTATTTTCTAAAGTATTTTAATATGATTTTTATTTACTTTTTTGAACATATTTTTTACAAGTTAATTTTTAGGGTTTTATATATAGGTATTTTTAATTATGTTTTGTATCTTTCATTTTTATTTGTAATTTTTATTTTCCAATTTTAATTTCTCATTTTATATATTTAAAACTTATGTTTATATACATAAATATATGTTTATTTTATTTTTCTTATGTTTTATATACACTTAAATAATTAGGGGTATTGAATATATATTGGTTTATGTATTGTATATTCATCTTGTATTTTTGTGTATTATTTTATTTTAGTGATTGATTTTAAGGATTTTTATGTTTTAAATATGTACAAGTGTTATAAATAATAATTACAAAATTATCAAAATATAACATTATAAAAATAATAAAGAATATATAAAATGAATATTTTATATAGGTAAATTACACAATAGGGGTCCATAACCTAAATTTCACACCTTAACTCCAAAAAAATTGAAACCACCTTCATTAAATAACTTATTAAAAAATATATACAGTTAAGGTGATTTTGATACATTTTGAGTTTTTATTTAGGGGATATGGGTATGAGAAGTTCGGATTTTAGATTTTTATTTCGAGTGTAAAATGAATAGGTATATTATTTTTGTATAAACTCATTTTTTTGTTTTTCCATATATTATTATCAGCAACTTTCATTTACAAAGTTTCTTTTTTTTGAGGTATAAAAAATAGAAAATAAAATAGGTGTTAAAAATGAAGATGAAGAAAAGAAAAGGGTTTTTATTTATTTTTGGCCCTTATGTCCCCCTACTTTATTCCTTATCGACAAAGATAATTCTTGACTTGGTCTCGAGGTTTAGGGACATAAAATTCCTTTGGTGTTTTATATTTATTTTCATGATTCTATAATTTTAGCACTAAAAACAATATTTGTCCATAATAAATGGAATAAAGAATGAATTTTAATTTGTACAAAATAATGTTATTTACATGCGTAATAAAGGGTTTTTAAGGCCAAAATGATAGAATAAAAGTAAAGAAATGGATATTCATCACCCCCTATACTTTCCTTTGCTAGTCCCTAGCACACACTTATGTAATAAGTGCATAAAATAAAAACAAAGAAAAGAGAAATAAAGAAACTAGATTGAATCAATTCCTAAACTTGTATTCACAAAATCAAAGTTTGGAGCTCAAGTCGGGCCTTTGGATTTTTAGTACGGTTGGAACCTTATTGGGAATAGGATTTGAAACACAACAACCTTCGAGAATCTCAAAACTCTTCTCAAGCCTCCTCAATAGCCAGGTCAGAATACTTCAACTCATAAGCAAACCCTTATGACTATGAATCTCACATGTACAGTGTGTGTGATAGTGGCTCCCCTCAACTGAAATGACAAAGGGACTGACTTCTCCAGTATGACAACCTAATGATTTCCTAATCCAGCAACTCTTTCCTTGAGGAGTGGGGTATTCCCTTCTAAGTTCAAGTGGCAACCAACTCAAGAGAAAGGGGTACAAATAACAATGGATGGTAGCCAGTGTAGATACCTATCCAGTGTTGCATCACTAGTGTAGTCAAGTCATCCAGCTGAAGTCTCACATAATATGACTTTGAAGCTCAAGCTTTCGTATTGACTATACAAATATATACACTCCAGTAGGCATTTTAGTTTCAATTAGACCTGTCCACTTTTAGGACTTTTTTAATACTATATAAAACACCATTTACATATGGACTTTTTCCTCTTGTGCCAGTAGACTATCCCGCTTTTGAAGCATTATTACAACCCACACTCTCATGTCTTTAGACGTCTCTGGTACTGGATTGGTTGGGGTGTACATCCTTCCATAGAAGTGGACAAATGTTTCCACTCAGGTGTGTTTCATACCGGCAAATCCAATCCCCTCACCACTCCAACTTAGTTGAGCCAAGTGAAAGGTGCACATGTCCAAGTTAGGTCATTATCAACAAGAGCCATGTGTGTGCACTGAAATATTCGACTTAGGAAGTCAAGATGACATTGAACTAGGTCTCACTATTCTCAAAGAGTTAAGTCAACTAGACCTGAAGTGCCTCAATTCCAGATCCTATAAGGTTCCGATGATTAGGTAGATTTAAGGTCCAATAATGCTCCAATCTTCATATTTTACTTAGACATGTCTAATTATCAAATTCAATCCGAAAAAATGTAAATGATATGCAGAATGCAGCAAATATTTTTGTGATGCAATTTTCAAATTTTGAACATTTTATGGATTTTTTAAAAAGTTTTTGCAATGTATTATGCAATTTTTCAAATGTATGTTGCAAAGGTTTTTTAAATTTTTGGTTCTGCAAATGTTTTTGGGTTTTTTCAAATTAAAGATTTGGCAAAGAAAACTAGGTACAAATATTTACATGGGGATGCATCTCATATTTACAAATTAGGGATCTTTCATAATTTACAGAAGGGATATGTTGTTATTTTTATAGACACACACATACACAAACACACACACACACACAGTTGGTTTAAAAGTGTTTATTTATCTGGGTGATGTTTATATTCATCAAATTTATTTGAAATGATTTTACAAATAATTTTGAAAACTATAGTCCAAAATATATATTTTCAAATAATTTTTACAAACATTTGAAAATCTTTTTTCAGAGGTTTTTCAAACAATACATATAGATTTTTTAAAATATTTTTGCAATCAAAATCCAAATGTTTGCAAATAGTTTTTCAAAACATTTTTATTTTACAAAGAAAATATTTTTTTTTCAAAAAAAACATTTTTACAAAGGTTGAAAACATTTAGCAAAACATTTTCCAAATAGCTTTCAAAAAATTTCCAACAAGATTTTCAAACTATTTTTCAAATATTTTGCAAATTGTTTTTACATGATTTATTAATAAGTATAGATAAAAAGAATTTAATGAATACTAATCATATTTAATGAATTATATATGTATATATATAGTTTTTTTATACATTATTTTAGGCATAGTTATTAAAGAAGGAAAGTACGAGTTGAGACTAAAGTATATGTGCAGTATATACGACCTCCTATACTTAGATTGAGCTATGTATTCATTGATCAGAGAGAAAAAGATAGGACATAACTAGTACTGGATATATAAGAGTGAAGAATAAACTAATGAAGGAATGAAGAAATGAATGAATGAGAAGTTAACCGTCCCCCCTATACTTAGGATCATATAATCCTAAGTATAGTAGACTATACACAAGGGCAGGGAGGGTCTAGGGTGGGAATGAACAAATCACAACTCGAGCTATCTCTCCCAATACTTAGTGCAAGATATACCTAAGTATAGACAATAAGAGGAGACAGTGGAGGGAATCAAAGAATGAAATAACTCGGGATGCACACCCCCTATACTTAGGACGAAGTACGTCATAAGTATAGCAGCGGTCAAAAATGGGTGACACCTTTTCTAGTAGAAAAAAGAAAAATGAAAACGAAAAGATGAAAAGAATAAAAGAAGAAAAAGATTACTCATATTATCTATGTCCCCTATACTCAGGACATAGTACGTCCTAAGCAAGGAAAAACACAAGGAATGAGGTAGATGAGCAAAAAAGAGTGATAACGAGAAGTAAAATGAAAGTGGATATGCAAGGAAATGGATATACAACAGGATCAAGAAGGTAGAAAGCAGACCTTCTTGCAAGATTGTTGAGGAATGGATATGACAAGGTGCAGGTCGATAATGGGGTCCTCAAACAGAAACTAATCAAGATCGACCATGGAATGATACTCAGGAATCCTAAGGTGCGAAGGCACAGATGGGTCAGTGGAAGATGTATGGTTAGGTCCAACCTGGGGCATCTCGCAGATATCAAGGTGAAAAGGCTCGAACTCAACATTGGAAGTAGTAAGGTCAATTCAAGCGTGGCGAGTCTCAGATACAACAAAATAAAATAGAACGAACTCATTTATGGAAGTAGTCGGGTCATGCTCATCCTCTAAAGTTTCAACTGGGTCATCTCATCACCAAAAGGCTCAAATTCATTGATGAAAACAATAAGATCAAATATGGCCTTAAAAGTCAATACTTTGTCTGCCCTCCTCTCAAAGGTATGAATCGTGTAAATCTCGTGGATGTCATCAAAACATCGCCAATCACAGTAAGAGGGAACTTGAAGGTCTGTTCTTTTCGAGTCTTCCTCACTACGGAGGAATTCTTAGATCTCATCATCGATCATAAAGCAAATCTCTATGATATCAACAAATAGGTCATAGGCCTTGGAGTCGGCTAATACATGTGTAGTTACGTCCAGTGCAAGTCTCCGATCAGCAATAGCTACAATGATGACCACATCGCTCACATCATGGGGACAGAAGTAAATCTCTCCTGATCCAAAATTAATAACAACTCTTGCAGTGGCGAGAAAGGGTCATCACAGGATGATTAGAGAGTGCTCCCCACGGGAGGAAGTTTCCATGGGAAATACATCAAAGTTAATAGTGTAACTCATGCCCTAAATCCAAAGACATTGTACCAACGAGAAGGGGTCACGAGAAATGGTAATCGGTAATGCCCGGAATCCGATGAGGGGAGAGAAGATGGAGACTTAGGAAAGGGAACACTGCTACTCCTATCAATAGATGCACCATATTTGAGTATTCATGTGATCATACTCTCCTTGATGGTGGTGCTTAAATTATCATATTACCCTTCTCGTTGGTACAATCTCTTCACTTAGGGCCTCTTAAGAAAACAAGGGATTCAGGGCATTGAGGCGCTGAATATTACTGGAGAGATTTGCTTTTAGACTTAGGTAAGAAAATGGAGACATTTCTCTTGCAGAGGCGAGAAAGGGTCATCCCAGGTACTCTCCGTGTTTGTTTTAGACTTATGTAAGAAGAAAAAAATTGTATAAACACTCAGGAGGCCTGGAATTGGGGCACTAACCTTAGTGTCTACGTAAGCAAATGAAAACGAATACAATCAGGGGGTTACTCTCCCCAAGACAATATTTTTCTTTTTGATTTATTTTAGGGTAGAGTAATATTAGCATTCTTAATTTTATTGATTATCAATTTTGTATTTTTTAGAGAAATACGCGAGCCTAACGAGGAGTCAATTATTTTTAGTAATAAGTGAACAAAATCAGAGGGAGGGAACGGAGAAGAAATGCGAGAAAAAAACGAAAATGAATGCTAAACCAAAATGCTCACGTTGCCTCCTCTCTTCATGCAAGGATGATAAGAAGAATTGGAACCTATCTATATGCAAATGCAAAGCCGATGAAATCACCCTAGATGAGAATATACAATTAACATGAAGCAAAAAATGTTGACTATTTAGAAATGAGACTAAGGTCCAACATGGAGAACACTCGGTGCCTGCCACAACGGGTCTTGTAAGCACTGTACGTGAACTCTCATGGTACGCGGTCTCAAGTCCAAATAATTAATAATTGAATTTGACTAAGTCGAAGCATGAATCTATCAGTACGTGAAAAAATTTATTAGGTGTGTGGACCTTAATATATCAAGCAAGCATATCCTACATCTCGGGCTCAATAACACAAAACAAAGAAAACTAAATTCGTGAAACAAAATAAAAAAGGAAAAGTGACAAAAATGCAAAAAAACTAATGAGCCTATAAGGGAACAATCCCTTTGGCACTGGACCTAATGAAGTAGGATAAAGTCCTGGAGAGTCTTGAATTATTACAATAATGTTTCTCTCTCTCACTTAAATTACACAATAAATAAATGTAATAAATTAAAGTGGCTCTATCTTCAAAATTTCTCTAAGTCTCCTATGGTGTTAGGTTAGAACACTGAACATGATTCAGGTGGGTAAACAAACACTCCAAGGAGGGTCTCCCTCGATCTACAGTCCTCGCAAAAAAGTCAACAAAGAAGAGGTGGTTAGACAACTAAACAATAATATCAAATGAATATAAAATAAAAAAAGGAATGAAAAAAAAAGAAAGAAGACACAGATAACAACAAATCTACATGAATTTCTCCCCCAGAAACGATGCCACTTGATGAGATCAATTTTGCGAGGGTGTTGTCAATCCACGACGTAGATCAATAGTCGTCGAAGCGACTACTCACAAAACTCATCAAAATCAACAATTATCCCATAATTAATAATCAAGCAATGAAAAGTAAAATATATGGAGTTAAAATTTATTATAACTCTACAATCTATATGTATAGGTGTAAGTACTATTGAGGTCGAACACATGGAGCAAAGAGGAGAATGGTGCAAAAAAAATGCAAAAATGTGTGCTTCTTGTCTATGTATTTTTGGGGGGTTTTTATTTTCTATTTTTTGGATTTTAATTTTTTATATTTCTAAATTGTTTTTAATATTATATTTTTTCTGTTTTCTTTTTAGCTTCTTTTCTATTTTCAATATATGTCTTATAAAATATGTAAGCTATATATACAATATAACATAATATATATATCAAAAAAACTAAAAATAAATACGAATTACTTAATTAAATATGTTTGGGTTTTAAATAATTTTTTACATTTTTTTTATTTTTTAAACATTTTTGGTAATTTTTATGGATTTTCAATGTCAAAAATATCCCAAATTAGTGATTAATTAAATTAGTTGAATTGAAATGGAAATTAAAAATATCAAATAATGTCCACAATTTCCCAAATCAATTTGAATAGATAAATAATAATATAAAGAAAATTATAAAATAGAAAATAGTATTTTTGGGATTTTTAGAAAAAAATTATTGTTATCAAATATTTTAGGGTTTTTCAATTTTTTAGAGTTTTCTTTTTCGAGTTTTAGTGATTTTTGGTTTGAAGGCTTTAAAAAGTTAAATAGACAAAATAAATTTTATGGAAATTTTTCAAAACATTTTTATATTTTTTGTATTTTTCAAACTGAAAAGAGAATATTTGTGCTCTTTTTTACTTTTACAAAATACTAAAATTCCTAAATTGCAAATCTAAAAATATGCATTAAAGTGTGAGAAATAAGGAACTTAACCCTATTTTTTTTAGCACATTTGATATAATTAATAAATAGAACAAATGCATAAAAATACTAAACTGGCAGGGCATAAATGAAAATAAAAATAAAGTCGAGGACCTTTCTGCAATATATCCAAAATTATAATATACAATAAATGTTTATAGACTTAAAAGAAATACAAAAAGTTGCAAGGGACGTTAGGTAAGCGGGACAGGGCTAAATGGCAAATACAATAAAGCCTAGGGTCTTAATTACAAATTTCACAAAAGTTTTTAAACTAATTAAATAATTTACAAAACTAAATAATTAAAACAAAAAGTGGGGGGCATATATAGCAATTTACCCCCTTAAGAGCTTGATCGAATGCCTGATGGTGCTCCACTCGTCCACATGTCATGCGTTGAATGCACGATACCACTTCGGCATGGACGTCTAGGACTGAATCTCGGGGTTGAGATCAACGATGCTGTCTCTGCTTTATCCGACGCTCGCTACACCTCAAGAAGAACAGTGCCTGATCGAATGAATCAGGAGTGATTTAAATGAACAGTCAACGAACTCATCTCCTCACCGCTTCGATCAGCTCAAGCAACCTCCACAAGCTTCCTCCCACACTGATAAGATGTGGGAATAACTCCTGCTGGTCTTGCGAAGCTCGAAGAATCTTTAAATGGCTCTCGGGTCCAACGTTGGGACCCTGGACAATGCAGGTATACAGAGGAGCTTCATGTGTCTCCCCAACCCTCAAATGGGCTCCTGTCGACCAGTAAAAAGTTCAACCTACTGACGATGGAAGGGCGAGAAGTCAAGATAGTTATTAGGTGGTTGTCAAAGGTAGAATGGTAGTGGGTGGTTAGGTCCGGTGAGGTGATCGGAGGAGGACCTCGAGGCTCAGATAAGGAGCCAATATGAGGGAGGTGGATGGTGCACAGGGAGGAGAAACAAAGAGATAATTAACTGAGGTGAATAGGGGATTCATAACGAGTGTCACAATGAAACGAAGGCTGGCCAGAGCTCGAGAGCTTCAGCGAGGACTAAACCTACTTTACGCTGAAAAGAAAATAAAACATAAAGTAAAGATACAAAATCAAAATCAAAGACTAACCCTAACCCTAAAAGTGAATAAAGTTACCTAAATCGTCTGTGAGCCATGAGATGGTTCCTCCACGCCGGTGAGCGGTGGAGGTGGTTGGGCTAAGCCTCCACCTTGTTCCTTCCCGACTACAATGTGCGGGCCGACTCTGCTATCACAAGACTCAAGATCGAGGGTGCTCTGAGGGGTCAAAAATCAAAGGGAAAACTGAGCCAAAAATCGAATTAAGGAGAGGGATGGTTCTTGTACAAGAGAGGATGGGTAATGTTCGAGGCGAGATCATGGGCGTTGCAATGATGCTTGGCCCTAGGAGATGCCTAGGCGAGGATCACAAATGTACAAGGGAGAGATCTCGAGAAGTGTCCAATAACCCTCGAGCAGTGTATCAATGCGAGGAAAATCTCGAAAGAGTGGCAGGCATCAGGTTCTGTTAGTGACTAAGGCTAGGTCAGCCATTTAACTAAGGCCAACAGGAGGAGCCACCTGGTTTGTCTGTGTAGACCAACAAGGAAAAACCAACCCAAAAATATTTGTAAAATCAAAATTAATTAATAATTGATTTTATTAATTTTAAGTTATAAGATAAAAATGTTTATTTTTTCTAAAGTATTTTAATATTATTTTATCTTTTAATCTTATTTATTACAAGTTAATTTTTAGGTTTTTATTTATAGGTATATTTACGTATGTTTTGTATCTTTTATCTTTATTTTGTATTTTTGATTTTATTATTTTATTTTCTTATTGTATATATTTATAACTTAAATTTATATACATAAATATATTTTTATTATATTTTTCTTATGTGTTATATACACTTAAATAATTAGGGGATTTGAATATATATATATGTATTTGTATTGTATATTAATCTATGTATTTTAGTGTATTATCTTATTTTAGTGTTTTATTTAAGGTTTTATTGTGTTTTAAATATCCACAAGTATTATAAATACTTTTTACTAAATTATAAAAATAAAAATTATAAAAATAATAAAGAATAAGTAAAACAAATATTTTATATAGGTAAGCTATACAATAAGGGTCCAAAACCTAACTTTCATGTCTTAACTCCAAAAAATATGAAACAACCTTCACTAAATACCTTTTTTAAATTTTTATAAATTTAAAGCTTATTTTGATATATTTTGAGTTGTTCTTTAGGAGATATGGGTCTAAGAATTTGGGATTTTGGCCTTTTATTTAGCATATAAAATGAGCACAGTATATTATTTTTGTATAAACTCAATTTTTTATTTTCTCTATATTATTATCTATAATTTCATATACAAAGCATCTTTATTTGAGGTATAAAAACTAGAAAAATAATAAGTGCCAAACATGAATTAATATTTATGAAAAGAAAAGGGTTTTTATTCTATTTTTGGACTTTATCTCCCCCTTCTTTTTTCCTTGTCGACCAAAAAAATTCTTGACCTGGTCTTGGGGTTTAGGGTCATAAAATTCCTTTTGCATTTTATTCATTTTCTTTTCTTTTCTTTATTCTATGATCTCACATTAAAAACAATATTATATACATAATTAATGGAATAGAGAATGAATGTTAATTTGTACAAAATAATGTTTTTACATGCATAAGCTAGGGTTTTTATGCCCAAAATGATAGAATAAAGATGATGAAATGGGTATTCATCATCAACAACCACCATAAAATTATCATGCATGCCCTCATAAATTATTTTACCTAATTTCCATTTATCCATGTCATTGTTTGGGTATTTACGCAATAGCTCCTCGAACCTATGCCAAGCCTCGTGAAAAGGCTCATTAGGGAGCATAAAGGAGGAGATTGCATAGCGGTGTGCATTCACTTTCCCAATTGGGGAATACTTCTGATGAATCCATGATTCATTAACTTTTCTGTCGCATTTTGTCTTAAAACCCTTAACAAATACATGTAAATACTCACTAATTCTCATATTTTAACAAAACCCCATTCATGTGTAAATATTCACTTTTAACCACTAAATTCATGTAAATAAATAAAGAATCAGAAAAAGAAAGAAAAAGGAATATGGAATATATGTATATATATGTAATATGACTTAAACTATAAATATAACTGAAAGATATATTTATATCCTAACCCCCGAGACCAAGTCAGCATGGATTGGTCGACAAACCAAAAAGTAGGGGGAGATAAGGAAAGAAAACAAAGTAAAAATAATCTATCTCATGTATATACATTCTTCACTATTTATAAATAAATACAAAACTTCAGAGAATTTTAATTATTTCATCTTAACTTATTCTTCACCAACTCTTTTTCCTAATTATTCACAAAAATGTAAATAAAAATATAAAAATAAGTTAAAAATATTACTCTGTAAATATGCCAAGAAATCCCGCTTACAAATTATCAAAATCTCAACTTCCGAACGTCATAACTTCCTCATACGAACTCTAATTTCACTCCACTCACCTTTAAAGTTCATAAAATAATATTATCTAACTAATAAAGGTGGTTTCACTGAATTCGGAGTCTGTTTGCAAAAAGTCGGTTTTGGGACCAAAAGACAAAGGGGTTTCTGGGCTATTTCTTTTATGTAACACACCTTATTTATTATTTTCTTAATTTTATAATTTCTAAATTATTTCATGATCCTCTAGTTTCACCATAAATTATTTCATAATTTTTGGAGACTATTTATTATTTTTATAAAATCAAATACCTCAAAATATAGGTATATTTGAACTATAAAGACACTTCCTCTATTTATTAAAATATATAAATTAATTCCTAAAAATCTATAAAAATTTGTATAAGTCTTATTTAATGCCCTAATAATTAATAAAATATAAAATTAATTTTTACTTAATTATTTATTAAATTAAAAATTCAAAACCTATTTATAAATACATATTTATTAAATAAATATTTATATCTTCAATAATACTTATTATTTATTAAAAGTAATTATACCATAATTTAGAGAATAAATTTATTTAACTTTCTTGTATTTATACCTATTTAAAATAACGTAATTTACTAATTTATATTTAATTTATAAGTATTTATACTTCTGGGCCAACCAGGTGCTGACACGTGTCAGCACCTGGAGCCTTCTTCCTCAAGAAGGTCTGCCAACCTTCTGTTCCAACTGCCCGACTTCTACCCATTTTCCCGCCTAACCTCTAACCTCTCCGACCCATCTAAACCCTCCATTCCCTACTCCTAACAACCTTCTCACCCGCCAGCCCTTAGATCTTGGCTTGGAGCCCAAGTAGCTTCCCTATATAAGCTCCCCAAGGTCGCCCATCACCATTATCTTCTTCCACCTCAAGCTTCTCAGCTCCAGGTTGTTCGACTACCCCAACTTCCTAGCCTTGTTCCCAACCACTTGAGCGGTGACAGCGCCGTAGGAGGAGCTCGCGAGGAAGAGGAGTCGAAGGAGAAGGGATCCAAGGTGTACAACCACCTTGAATCGCAGCCACGCGCCGCGTACAGCTCCGACGAGGTCGACCGTCGAGCAACTCATCTCCAGGTCATACACTTGGACTTCCACAGACCACTTCATTCATTTTGCACTTTTCTTTCTCGAGAATAGAGCCACGATTAGCGTGGCTAATCACGCTTTTAGGTAGACTAATGATCAGTCTTTAACGCCATATCAAAACTTCCCTTCGATTCGATTTCATTCGATCCAAACCGATTCGCAAAATCGCCGTCGTTTTGCATCTGGATTTCTTAGCTGGTTTTATATGCATTTTTCCTTAACTTTGGGGCTTTATATCTTAACATAATTGGCCGATTCAATTCGAATCGAGCATATCCCTACATTCATCGCAGGTTCAGGTAGCTCGCGAGACGATTGCCTCGGATTTTGGGCCTACAACATAGTAGTTCTTCGTCCTTGAAGATCGGACATCAGATCAGTCTCCCAGACAACCGTGCTGAAACCTCCATCTTCGTGGAGCTTCCGCCACCGCTCGGAGCAGCGCCACCGCCAACTCCACCGCGGGCGAGCTCGAGGGGTGGAGGAGCCACCCCTCTGGCCCCGCAGGCGAGCCCAAGACGCCGGAGATCCGCCGGGAAAAGTCGGAGAAGACGCGCCCGCCGCCAGGAGCTCCAACCGCTCAAGAACGCTCGAGCTACAGGCTGTCGACACGTGTCAGAGCCAGGGACGTCGGATCGCGCCAGAAACGTTTTAATCTCTACCGTTGATAGCGAAAAGGTGGAAATTTTGCATATTAAACCCAGCTCAAGTTCCAGAATTCATTCCCGCCTCCATAGTTTTGTAAAATTACAATTAGGTCCCTCCGCAGGGACCTAAGTGTAAGAGTTGTTAGTTTTTCTTACAGAACAGTCCATTTTGGACCTTTTTGAGAACAAATTTTAGTTAGTTTCTTTACGCTTATGCCCCTGGGCTGTAGGGGCCATATCTTGTCCATTTGACCTCGGATTCCGACGATTCTTGAGGGGTAGTTACACAACTACCCTAGCTATATAGTATAAAGTTTTCGCGGCTTTTAGACGAGTTTTTGACGTGATTTGATTTTCTTGAAAACCACCTCGTTTTGATTTGTTTTCTTGTGCAGTTCGAGTACGCGGCTCGAACATCGTTCACCTATACTATATAGTACCACCTATAAAATATTCACCTACTATATAATAAATAAATCTTTTGCAAAATATCCCTTTTTGAAAATTAAATAAAAATTTGAAAAGAATAAAATCAAATAAAAATTACAAAAATAAAAACCATTAAAAAAAGCACTCTGACTTAGAGAAGAATTAAAATAAGATTACGGAGAAGAAAAATTAAGGAATATATTCTGCCTCCTTGAGTTCGACCCAGGAACACTTGCCTGGTAAAATAAATAGTGAAACGGTTTTCCAACAAGAAACCGTAAATTTGTTTGATAAGTTTTCCCTTCTCTTCTTCTCGTTTCGCGGTTCTTTCTTCTGCTACAACCGACAACTCTCTCTCTTCTTTAAAACAAGAAGTGAAGGCTCGCGAAACGAGGGCTTATCAACTTCTTAAGGAAGGCTGCATTCAACACATCCCATGGTGTTATCGATTTTTCATGGCTCTAAAGCCAATTGCTCTCCTTGTACTTCAAGAGAACATGAACACTAAGATACAAAAGTTCTGGATTATTATGCTCAATATGAATGGTATCACACACGGCAAGAAAGTATTGAATATGCTGGTAAGGGTCCTCTCCACTCTGCTCATAAAACTTGGGGAGCAGAGAAACCATAAATGTCTTTATATTAATTCGATGTGTCACCGCAGTCAACTGAATCTACGAAACCAATGTTTGTTGGTCAGGATTTTGTCTTCCCCCATTGGTTGGGGTTTTCCTCTTCATACTCAACAATGTCAGTTTGATCCTCAATTCTAATTACGTGATTATTGATTCTTTCTAGTTAGCCCATGATGAAAGCTAAAGGGTCCGAGATGTCACCTTCTTCAGTCGATAGAAGATGAAGAAGATTAGGGAATATAAAAGAATGATCTAAGTGATGTTGGAGAAGAGGGAGGTGTTGAGAGAAGAAAGGGTAAGAGAAGAGTTGGGTATTCTTCTCAAGAAGAACAGATCTGTAATTAAAGAAACAATAAGGGAAGTGTCGAGAGTTCATCTCCCTTACATGCACCTCCTATTCTATGCAATCAAACACAAACTAGGGTCACTTTAATACACACTCTGGTGAAGCCCTTTGTGTCTTTATCTTTTCAATTTTAGTCTTACGAGCATGAAGATAAATGTCCAATGTATACACTCGTCCTTCGCTTAGGTCATCCAATGTACCTTGACAGGGTCACATGGCATACAAATTGGAATTTTAGCTCTCGTGACCATAGGGTGCATCATGCAACAAACAACCAAGTGTGCAATCCCACAAGTGTGAGCATAAGTAATTATATCATACAATGGTGAGATTAATCAATGTTAACCTTGTGTGGCCACTTGATTAAGAAAATTGCTTTTAAATTCTAAGTTCCATTTCTTTGAGTGATATTGAATCAAATTGAGTTATAATCGTTTACCTTTTTAAAAAAATGTTCTCAAGGGGGAGAAGACCATGGAGAACGATGCATGCAAGAAAAGTTAAAATCGTGTATTTTTCGCTATCAATCTACATGCATAATTGCTAATCAAAAATGTAAACCTAATATAAATGTTTATAGCAGGAAACTTCTAAAGAACTCTCTTTCTTTTCGTAAATTTAATTTTTTTGTGCAAATTTTCAATTTTTGGTAAACTAAGTACAAATAAATTACAATAAGGAAATAAAACCTAAATGCAATTCTAATGCGATGCAAAAACCTAGTAAAATTATTACAATAATAAGGGCTCAGTCACTAGGCCATAAGTCGACCCGAAATGAATATAAAACAACAACAAATGCTAAACTATAAAGAATGAATCTCTAAGATGGGAAAAAATGAAATCCTTGTCCATGTGTTTGCCTCCTTCACTTCAGCAGCTCGGGATTTGAGTTGAGAGAAGAAATTTTATCCAATGACCAATGAAATTGGATGCTTGCAATGCGCATGAAATCAGAGAGAAAGAGGAAAAGGGAGCATCGATCTCAATCAGTGGAAATGTGTATGCAAAAGGGAGGCCGGTAAATTATTTAAATGTAAGAATAAGGGATAGCCCATGCAAATGCAAGCATGGGAGGAAAACAAGGGTTAATCATGTGTTGGAAAGTAATGAATGGGGTAGATGGGAGTCATATATTCTATTTTATTTTATTTACATAAAAAGTTATGACATATTTTAAACATAGGATGAAATAGTTTAATATAGAAATATAGTATTCTAATCATTATGTACAATCAAGAATAATAGTAACTAGGAATTTAGCACAACTCTCAAGGTCATTCAATGTATTTTTAGCACTAATAGTAGTACCTTTACCTTATAATACATGATGGGATATGGTTTCATCACCTTGTTAGGGGTGAAACAAGCTCCACACACCACATAATGCCATGTGTCCTTATTACATTCGTGAGACCTCAAATAAGGACTGCTAGACATGCAATTATTACATATAATACACAAATGAAATAAAAAATGCTAATTAAATCTCTCAACTTCTTTAGTGGTGCTTCTAGGGGTCCTCTTAGTAGGATCTTCCTACTCGCCTCCATATCTCTCGAGCATCCTTAGTCCTCACAGGCCCTGCCACAAAAGCCATGCATTACAAATATAATCAAGAAATATGTTTAACAACACAATGCATTGCAAACAACATTACAAGACAAAATGGTGACCTAAATGTCAAAATCATCAACTTAATTAAATATTAAATCTAATAAATCAAAATGATAAATCTTGCCCCGGGCAAAAGTGTCATCTGATGAACCTTTGAGTGGAATTGTAATAACATCAAATTGTAGTATGACCACTCAATGATCTATCAGAAACCGATCCTTATATATATCCGCCATACGAGGATTGGATTATATATATATATTAACCATGATAATTTCAGGGTCGAACTCCTGGACACGAGCTACCTAATTGATTAATTATATTACAATATCCAAGATTAAGTGATATATTTATCTATCTAGGTAGACAAACAAATAATACTATGGAATACATGATGTTGAACAGAATGCATTTTTGGTTGATTTACATGCAAGTTATAAAAATGACATAATGTAGCATAATGAGATGGCATGCAAATAGTTATATGCGTGCATGAATATGCCCCTAAATGATCAGGTATTTTAGTAATTAAGTTTCAATTTTATTAATATTTGATGCATCAAATAGATGTAGGTTCGACAAAATGGCATATAGATGATCAATGGAATGAAATTATATTTATCAAATAAATTTGTCATGATTTATGTATTAAATTAGGGAATTAAATATACCATGAGCAATACAATTAAATGATTATCACAGTAAAACTTAAATCATCGAAATCAGACTTCATATGATAAATATATATCATAAACTGTCTAGGGGCATGATTGAAAAGAAAACATGAAAAATAAAAAAATGAAAAATCATAAACATGCCCCTAAAGGGAATTTTTTCTATGAATAAAAGTCGCAAGGGCATTCCTTGTAAAATTCTTGGCACGAAGTGACATTTTTATGAATATTAAGAATTGACAAGGCCCCTGTTCAAATTACCTGAGCATGCCAAGTGGGGCATGTGTTCCCAGGACCAGAATGTGAATCTAAAGAAGTAGGTAGGCGTAGTTGCAAATATCTCGAGCCCTTACGCACTAAGCATGCGAGGCAAGGTCATAGGGGTTGGTTTGGGACACTACATGTGGTTGGGGTCACATGGGTGGCCCACGTAGGTCTGGAGCTGGTTGGGTTCCACCAAAGCTCCCATTCGGGAGCTGATACTGGCATAACATTTGAGTCGTTAGATCGGGAATGATCTGATGGTATCTGCTTCCTAGAGCTTCTTCGCTTGCATCTTTGACATGATGGAGAAGATGGGACTCCGGTGACCCCTGATCCCTCCTCTATTTGCATCCTTGTGTTTTGAAGATCATAGAAGTACTGGAATACCTAGCGAAGATCTTGGAAGTTGAAGAAGGGAAAAAGGTCATCTGAATTGTCGGATCAAGCTTCCATCATTGGCGTGGAGCTTCTAGAACGGAGCAGCCCTGAATCCTCTGGCCATTGAAGATGGAACCCTGTATAAGGGGTTAACTCATTAATTACCCAAGACTGTGGGCATCAATTACTGAAATGGGGCCTTAAAGGGGCGACGACGGTGTAGGTCTAGTCGGTTTGCCATTGTGGCAGAGAGAAAGGGTAGGAGCAGTCATGGGTGTGGCAATAGGGAGGTGATGAGGTAGACCCCTCGTGAGGGTCAACGTCCATCAGAGAATATTAAGAGGCAGTCAACTCAATGTAAGGGTGGTTGTGATATGCAAAAAATATAGGAAATCAAACAAAAGTAGATAAAAGATTACCTAGGAGGATCAAAGACTAGGTCACGATAGATGTATTGGCTTGGGATGAGCCTCATTGAAGGCTCAGGACATCTCTTAACATGCTCAGCCAAGGCACGAAGCTTGAATGGCCTGTCTAAGGTTGTGGCATAACCTGAAAGCCATTGCTCATAACCGGATCATTGGGCTATTGATGCATCGTCGATCCGCCCATCCCCTATCACAGGAGTTTAGAGAGAGGCTAGGCATATACTTGTATAAAGGTAAATGATCAAAAATAGAGCGAGAGGAGGTGGATATTAAGGGATGCCTCGACAATTACAGACGGTGTTATCGAGGGGATTTCAACCATCGAGCATTAGCCATATGAATTAGGAAGTGACGATTGGAAGGAAACACATGGAGGAGGGATGAGTGATTAATGTCGGGAGATGATCGACTAGTGGAGAGGTGGTTGGAAAAAATGGGAGAAACTAGGAGTAGGTGGAGCAACATTGGGGAGAGGGGCGTTACTGGAGGTGGAAGACAAAAAGGCCGATGGACATAGAGATCCATGGATTCTAATAGAGGCAGGCACAAGCAGTCCAGATCAGATAAATAGGTCATAGAAGGATGGTAGAGAAGGTGAGCAGATGCTAACAAAGAGTTAAAGCACGTGGTTCTACCAGAGGGAGCCAGGTGGCCCAATAGGAAAAAAGAAAAAGAAGAAAACAAATAAAATTCAAAAAGAAATGGTTGAAGGCTTCAAATGAAAAAGTGTTGAACATGAAAGCTATAGATCATTAGAGATCTACAAGGTTCATGTTGAATAAAAAGTTAAAATTGGTTGTATATATAGATGTATTTTCATAAGTATTTTTCAATAAAAAATTACTTGTTTAATTTTTTTGAGAAATTATTTTGTATTTTTAATTAATATTTAATATTAAAACAAATATATACAATATTAATCTTTTTTTGGATTTTTAATAATTCATAAAAAAACAAGAAATAAAACCATAATAATAGAATATTTTTATACAATAATTAGGGTTAATTATAAACAAGAGGTCAGAAGTTAAAGTTAGTGAATTAGCTTTGTATTTTATAGAATTATTTAAGCTACATGGATAATAAACATATAATATGATGATAAATCACATATTTATCAACAGGTAACCACTGTAAAATGTCAAAAAATGTAAAAAAATTGAAATATGTAAAATATACGTCAATTTGTATAATTCTTATAAAATTTTAAAAATTTTCTAATGTGTATATCATTTACGAGCTGTAAAATCTGTATAATCGTGTATAATGTTTTGAATTTGTAAATAGTACACTTGGTGTATGTTGTTATATAGTTGTTATAATTAATACTTGTGTTGCAAATTTGTGTAAAATTGGGTGTCAAACAAAAAAAATTCAAAAAATGGCTTCTCATTCATCCCGTCATTCCTTCATTAAATAAAAAAATCAAAAGAAAATGTGCATTTCATGCATCTACATTTCATTAGCATGGCATGCATATGCATACGGTATAAAGTCATCGGGAGTCCTGAATAAAAGTCAAGCATGGACATGACTTGACACTAATCGACTTCTTTTTTAGAGGAACTTCAATGAGAAATAAAAATTTAGAACTTGAGGTCATAGACCTAATTCTACGATTTCTTATAAAACAATGTCTCGACTTTGACTCAGTGTCTAACCTAATTGCCTCATTGATGAATCCGCATTTCATGATCTTAGTTCATTTATTTTACCTTAAAATCTCTTATAAAACAACTATACATATTTACAAATCCATACTTTTACTAACTCTAATTCTAGTGTAAATATTGTATATTTATCACTAATTTAATATAAAATTAATAAAGAAAGAAATAAAGGAAAAAGAAAGAAAATAAAGACTGTATAGATGCAATAGATACAAGCTAATCTGAATCTTAGAGAAGGTCAAGACTTGACACGGTCGACAAAGAATAAAGTGTGGGGAGATAAGGTCTAAATACCAAAAATTTCAGAAAATTAATTATCATTTGTATATATTCATCATTTGTATAGTACAATATACAATACACATTCTTTTCTTTAATTTATTCATACCCAAATTAATGTCATATTAAAATGAAATCTTCTTGAAATTTGAACATAAAAATCTTTTGTAAATAACAAAAACAATTGCAATAGAAATCACTGTATAATATGTAAATTACAATACTCTGAAAAAGCTGTGAAGCTCAACTTCTTAGATCAATATCTACTCCATAAAAACTCAAAATTCATCACACTCACTTTCGTTGCACTCCAAATTAAATACTCTTAAAATGGAGGCTGTTTCATAAACATCAGAGTTAAGGTTTGAAATGTGTCTAATTTGTGTGTTATTAAATATTATACCTATGTGTATTATTTATTTATTTATGTTCTTTTACATATTTGTATATATTGTGTTTTTATATAATTGTAAATACTATATTCAACTTATATTAAATACAAAATCAAAATTATAAAATAAAAATCAACAGAAATAAAATCTTGTAAATATTGTATATGTACAACTGTGTATGCTATAAATAACTCTTTTTATTTAACCTAATTATCCAATTTACAAAAATCAAATAAAAATGTCACTAAAGCCCTTGTAAAATGTCGCCAATTAAAAAATTATTAAATTATGTATAAATTTGTATAATTACTTAATTAACTAAAAATAAAAGCATTGTATTTATGGGTATACATACATATAAATAACATATTTTATTTTTCACACTTGTATAAACCTTTTTTATAAAATTAAAAATCATTATAATTAAGGTAATTAAATCCTTAACATTTTCTGTTTATATTTGAAAATTATTTAAGAACATCTTCGATTTTTAACTTAATAATTGAACATTTTATTGCCTTTTTTCTCGTCTAGCCTATCTTGTCTTTTCCCTCTCACGTCCTGTTTGGCAAGCCTGAGTTTGTTGACCCAGTTCAACTCCCTAATCCACGCCATCTGCTCCGCACTTATCTCCTATATCCTTCTCTTCTCCCAATTTATCCACGTGCTCCATTCACTAACCGACCCTGATAACTTATCTAAAACATCAACCCAATTAACCCTCTCCATTGCCATCTCTTCATATCCTCAATTATCTCCTTGATTTGCTCGCCCTTCGAATTTAAAAACATGCCAGAGCCACCTCTATATATTTTCCATTTGTTGCCCACCGCTGGTTGATCTGATTTTGGCCCCTATTTGCTCGAGATTGAGTGACAGGGATTGCTCTCTAATGAAAGAGGAGTATACCTCCAATCAGGTGTGTGAGTGGGGTGCTCTTCTTGTGATCCAACCTATTGCTGGATTTTCGCCGTTGTGTTTCTGCCTCTCTGCCACCAATAACAGATTAAGGCCAATTCACCTCATTAAATCACCATTGGTAACATTAGTATTAACCCTTTTGATTTTAGCATTTACCTTTTATGTTTTTATTTTATTTAGTCATATTATCTCATCCATCATTTTCCTCTGATCTACAAGATCATAGGTGTTCCGACCATCTCCAACCTAATTTGATTATCGCTTTACCTTTGCACAACCCTTCTCCACTTTCCTCCATATCTAATCCCCTTCAGATCACCCAAGATCTAAGGTTTGATTCCATCTCTTATCATCTTCGTTGGAGCCCTCATTCTGTCATCAATTTTATTATTTTTCTACTAATAAAAGTGGCCACAGAGGTCCTCCAATTTGTATCATTGCAATGCAAGATTCTGTAGAGTACCTCGGAGTGAAGAGGAGGATCTGGAGGTCCATATGATGCTTAACACCTCTAGACCTTCAGATCCTCTTTTATGCATCATCAATCACCATGGGGCCCTAGGATCGATAGAGGAAAAGCGAATGAGCAAGCCTTACCACTTAGGAGTCGACGAGGACGTTGTTTGGTTGAGCTTTGGCTGAATGAATTTCATCATCGACGACATTCAAGCCAGTTCTTCCAACTGTCGTTTGGGTCACACGATCAAGAACATGCTTCCCCAGATTCAATGCACATCGCACTTTCACCCCCCAAATTTCATCTGTGGACTCAATCTCCCATATCATATCGTGACCATTCATGCACGATTTGGTTTCTATAGTCCAATCAAATCTACAATGAAGATCACAACTGTCCAAGGTGCCATGTAGATTAACGGGTAAAATTATGCCCCTATCCTCGCCTTTTTTTACTTTGCTAATGAGTCCTCTAAGGACATGTGTCTACTTGTTGTTATTTGAACATTTGCATTATCATTCTCGTTATTTATTTTAGAGGCATTCTTGTCCTATTTTAAGTGAGAGCATGCTTTGCACATGATATCTTATTATAATTGCAATAAAGTTGGCATTCTATTTCTTATTATTTGGCCACTGAAAGTAAAATATTTGCAATTGAGTCCATTCTGGTGCTAGTCATGTGTAACCACACACATTTTCTAGATATTTTGCTCAATTGATCTCTGCATTTTCTATACATGTTATCATTGAGTACATAAATTAAGTTTCTTTACATCCATACCCTTGTGTACATGCATATTATTTTGCGTAGTAAAATTAAAGAAAAAAAGGAAAACATCTTTAAATTTTTTGCAAAAAATCATGATAGATTTTTATTAAGTAGATATTTCATCATTAATTTATATTTTACATTTTCAATATTTTTCTTAATTTTAAAAATTAAAAAATAGGATAAAAATTCGTTGTCTGCATCTAAAAATCAATAAAAAAATATTAAAATATTGCAAAAAATTCTAAAAAAATCTCAGATATTCATTTTGCCAAATTTTAGCACTAGTACCATTTTCACATTTTAATTTCTCATAAACACTAAAAAATAAGTAAACACTTAAAAAATCAAAAAATCATACAAATTGATAAAAAAACATAAAATGGCTTTCTAGAAAACTTAAAAATTATTCTTTTTGATTGCGTATATTTCATTAATTTTTAATTTCATTTTATATTTTAAAAATCCAAAAACATTTACGTTTATTTTTGTTTCTCATTTTACATTTTTTATTTATTTTAAAGCCTTTAAAAATTCTAAAAAATATGGGAAAATAATTAAGAAATTCTAAAAACACTAAAGTAATTTTATTTAAATATCATGTTTACCTATGTTATATTCTAAAATTCAAAATGTTGTCTTTTTCTTATTTCTCTTTATTTCTTTTATTGGAATCAATTTTCTTTGATTCTCAAAAATAAAAAAATTATTTGCAAAAAAATAAAAATCATAAAATCAAAAAACCAAATTTAAAAAATATAAAATTAAAATTCCATAAAAATAAAAAATACAAAACTAAAAGTGATGTGCATAGAAATTCCTCCTTTATTTCAATGATTTTTCATTGATGTAATAACCCTCATGATTTTTGTAGCCTCCCTGAGATGGATCCTGTACACTATACATGTAAATTAGTAGCACTCAGAGTTCTTGCGCTTACATTCTTTTTCTTGTTTGTTCGCTTGAGTTGTGAATAAAAACAAATAATTTTTTGTTGAGGAATTTTTTTCATTGCAACGATGCTGCACTTTAATTATTTTAATTAAAATTCTTGATTTCCTAACTCAACACTCATTCTGAGTAGACTCTTGGAAAGGGAACTAATCTATTCTCTACACCACACACTTAGATCCACTCAGATGGGGTGTAGGTAGACTATGTGCCTTTGTCTTTGGTAGTGTGGGCATCTAAAGACCAGAGAAACGTGTTGAATAAAGCTTTGATTGAGGAATGGAGTATTAGCACAAAAAAATCTAAGACAACAAAACAAGGGCAGAAAAAAGATTGATTGGGTAATATTTCCCAATGCAGATTCACAACCCAATCATGAGCCTGAGCATGATTCCAATTCAGAAATGGCTCCACAAGGCAGAGGAAAGGGACTGCAAAATCCAAACTCAGAGCAGAACCTAGAGTAGGGCATGAGTTATAATGAGGTTAACAGTCAGTTACTATCTTCCATTCAAGAGATCGAACAATAGCTTACCGACCAAGCACTTGGCCATGATTCTTACGAAGAGATGTTAAATGATCAGAGGAGGAGATTAGAAGAGAGAGGAGGAAACCCATGAGGGAGTGATGATAACAATATCGACGATGAAGATTACCACTCAGTTGATGGGTTCCACGGAGTTGAGGGAAAAGAAAAGAGAGCTCGACCCAAGCCCAATCTGAAGCAGACATACAACCCTGGGGCCGGTCACATCACCGAGTGGATCCAAATTCTACAGATCCACAAATATTTTGAGTTAAATCCTCAACTCCTTTCTTTGCTCTGTAGTTTCCATGAGAACTCCACTGAGGAACCCTACATCCATCTGCAGTAGTTTAGATGCATTTGCAACACCACTCATTAGCCCAACATCCCGTTGGCAGTAATCAAGATGGTCGCTTTCCCTTTTAACCTTCAATGCAAAGCTCTCCATTGGATCAACCACTTGGTGAAAGTGATGATGAGTTGGGAGGGTCTGAAATCAACATTTTTGCATAATTACTATCTTATTGGTCGCCTCAATCTGATGCACTCCAAGATTGCAAGCATCTCCTAGGGGCCCCATGAGTCCATTCATGAGACATGGGAGAGATTTAGTGATCTGATAGAGAGATGATCCCATCAAGACATACCAAAGAACAATCTTTTCCAACACTTATTCGGGGGTCTCATCGAAAGTAGTCAATATATGGTCGATGTTGCCTACGTATGTTTGGACAATAATAAGGATGAGGATGCAATATGGCAGATATTCGAGGAAATGGCTAAAAGAGAGGCCACACTTTCCTCTACTCGTTCTTTCCAATTCATGCCACAACCATAGATTCTTCATAAGAACATTAATATGACATATACTCATAATGTGGACATGTGTGAGAACTCCAACCTAAGCATTATCTGGAGTCACTAGTACAAAGTAGACATTATTGAGAAGAGGTTGCATGACCTAGAGAGGCTTGCTAGTATAGAGCAATGCATGATGGGCCTGCACAAGCTCGAAATTACCACCAAACAACTGGAGCTGTTGGTGAAGACCATTAATAACTACAACGTAGTGATAGTCGCACCTGAGCCTCCAGTTGAGAAGAAGCAATAGAATGTTCCACAACCGCATTATTTGAGTCCCATTTAGCCTCCTTTCCAACATGTATATTACGTGCAGGAACCTGAGCAACCGCAACCATAGCCACAAACATAGATGGTGGATTACTAGCCATCTGAGTTCCAGCCTCAATACATCGAGCCTTGTTCCCTACC
Source organism: Ottelia alismoides (assembly GCA_037367405.1). Classification (NCBI taxonomy): domain Eukaryota; kingdom Viridiplantae; phylum Streptophyta; class Magnoliopsida; order Alismatales; family Hydrocharitaceae; genus Ottelia; species Ottelia alismoides. The sequence goes on along the minus strand of JAZKJV010007514.1, from coordinate 158,470 downwards.
TTGACCACTTAGTGAGGAGGTGAATAGCGACTGGAGTAATTACCATTAGTTATAGATCCTCAGGGATAACCACAGAGCCAGTGCCATGCCAACCGGACATTTCATCATCAGAAAGGAGGGTGGACACATAAGCCTAACCAAGCCCAATAGTAGCGGCTTCCGTAACAAGGATACACTTGGTGGCATAACTTCCAGTAGTAGTCTGGATACTACCAACAACACTATTAGCAACCAATTGCCCCATATCACCACAAGTACTCCTCCCATCAATACTAATAACAATATCATTTTCCTCCTCCTCATTATTCTAAGAGTTACCAAAAACATCCCCCTTGACTATCAATAGATTCCGTGGTGTCACCAGGCTGAATCATTTGAGGCTGCCACGGGGACCCTGCTCTAGACTGTTTGGATTATCTCATAAAGAACATTGCTGAGATGAACCAAAAGATCGATGATCTGATGGCCATAAGGACTTCCATTCCGGCCCAGGTTGAGGAAAATCCAAATATATTCCATTGCCAGGAGCAAGTAGTTCGCAGTGTTTAACTCGATTAAGGTAGAAATGGTATTGTTTATCTAATTTTGTAACTCTCAGGAGCGGTAGGACACTCAAGCCATCTACAAATGCGAAGGGAAAGAGAAAATTATCCGATGACGAATCTTCAACTGATCCAGCCAATGAGGCAAAATATTTTTTTGGATGGAGCAGCAACACCCACACCAGAAAGACAAAATAATTAAGAAATTCAAAAATACAAAAATATATCAGCAGTCAAGGTGAAGTGAGGCTCGTGATGGAGAAGCCAGCCTCAGTAGCCGAACTAGCCCTAGCTGAAGGAGCCAAGAATGCACCTTATTTTTGTCCACAACGTGCAGATGATTTTTCACATGTACCTATAAATCATGATATGGACACATTTCTACTAGATACAAACTCTTATGATGTAAATATTCTTTTTCGACAAGCAATCAGTGCAAAAATCGTAAAAAAATGATAAATGCTTTGTCTTATCTTTAGGTTGTCAAAATCTTAGAAAATTTGATTATTGAAATACCATTGTTGAAAGCCATGGATTATATGCTTGCAATAAAATGAGGACTCTAAGAGGCATGTACAACAAAGCATGCGACCCGTAAGAAGAAACAAGAGACACATTCTGACCGTGGCCACTGTCAGTGCCATCAACAATCTCCTAAGCAAGCAGAAAGACAAGGGAGCTCCTTTAGTCAAATACCGAATATTGAGGAAGACATTGAACGCATGATGATTGATAGCAGATCCGCGATCAATCTATTTCCTTCATCCCTGCTCAAGTAATTTGGGGTTGGACTGCTCAAGATGATAATAATGATCCTGCACTTTGTGGATAGATCGGTCAAGCGACACATGGGCATGTTAGAGGACGTCATCGTCACCATCTAAGGGATGCAGTTCCATAAGGATTTCATTGTCCTTTATATGGACACCTCAACACCACTGCTCGACACTACTATCATCCTCGATCAACCATTCCTTCGAATGGCGGAGGTAATGGTAGACAATGGCATTGAAGAGACTACATTCCTCTCGAGTCATGATAAAGTGTTGATCGATACGATCCCCCAAGCCAAACCAAGTGAAGTTGCATCTCTTACAAGAGTGCTTGATCTGAGTGGCAAAGAATACTATGATTTCTAGTTGAAATCCGAGGTATATATTTGTTCATGGATAGAAATGATACGCATGCATTCCTCTCCCTTAAGGAGGGTTTGGAAAGCACAGTCAAATTTCCTAATGTCTATGATAATGAGATGTTTTGTTTTGGACATTCTGAGATTTTTGAACAACCATCCTCATATTATCAAGACGAAATTGTTATCGATATGTGTGATATCCTGAATATTGCTTTAAAATGTATACTGGTGGATAGCATACAGTTGAAAGATCAGAACTTGCCTAAGTTTCTGTAGTCATCATGAAGCCGACTCCTACTCCCCCTAAATTGAAACCTCTACCATCCAACATGAAGTATGCCTTCTCTTCAGGTGAGTTAGATATGCATCCAGTTATCATTAATTCACATTTGACCGAAGAACAAGAATCTCGTCTTCATGTGGTTCTTAAAATAGACAGTAAGTCTATTGGATGGAATATTATGGATCTCCTTGGGATAAATCCATCATTATGCTCGCATCCCATCTATCATAAAGAAGATAGAAAACCCTCCTGACAATTTCAGGGAAGATTGTATCCAGATATGGAGGACGTAGTCGTGAAAGAAATTACAAAGTGGTGTGATGAAGGATTTATCTATTCCATCTCCCATAGTAAATGGGTGAGTCCCTTACATGAAATGCACAAGAAATCAAGGATCACCATTGTCGCTAATGATAAAAGAGAGGATATTCCAACCAGAGTGCTGACATCATGGCGTGTCTGTATGGACTATAGATGCTCAAATCTTGTAACCAAGAAGGATCACTTCCCATTGCCCTTCATTGATCAAAGATTTGAAAGACTAGCCGCGAAAAATATTTATGCTTCTTGGACGGCTACTCTGGGGATAATCAAGTCACCATTGCGCTTGAAGATCAATAGAATACTACATTCATCTTCCCGTTCGGAACTTACGCCTTCCACTGTATGCCATTTGGTTTGTGTAATGCACCGGCTACTTTCTAGTGATGCATGTTGGCATTTTTGTTGTTATGGTATATCATTTTTTCAATGTATTCATGGACGACTTCTTGGTCTATTGTGATAGTTTTTTATCAATGCTTTGGATATTTAGACCGAGTACTGAAAAGATGTTATGAGGTGAACCTTGTACTATCATGGGTGACGAGTCACTTCATAGTGACTAAAGGAATCGTCCTTGGTCACGTCATCTCCAAGCGTAAAATGGAGGTTGACCCATCCAAGGTAGATGTTATTTCCAAACTTGAGCCACCCATAAATCTCAAAAAAATCCAGATGGTTTTGGAGCATATCGGTTTCTATAGCATATTCATTAAAGACTTCAGTATGATTTCCTGTCCATTGACTTAGTTGCTTGGGAAAGAAGGTTCATTTGTGGTCGATGATCAGATCCTCCTATCCCTCAATCTATTGAAGTATCCGATCATATATTCTCCTATCCTACAATCTCCAGACTGGTCTCTACCATTTGAGATCATGACATACGCATCAGACTATGCAATTGATGTTGTTTTAGGATAAAGACTAGATGGTATGCCATTTTCAATTCATTACAATAGCAGAACAATTGATGAAGTCCTTAAAAAATACACAGTGACAGAGAAAGAGATGCTAGCCATAGTGTTTGCACTGGAGAAGTTAATATCACACATCCTCGGATCAAGGGTTGTTATATACACTAATCACTCTACCATCAACTACCTCTAGAGCAAGAAAGATGCCAAGCCTTTTAAGATTCGTTGGATTCTTCTACTTCAAGAATTTGACTTGGAAACTCATGATAAATCATGTTTCAAAAAATGTGGTGGTAGATCACCTTTTTCGAGAGTTGTTTAAATAGAGCCTCCTAAGGTGAACTTCATTCCTATTACAGAGACCTTTTCAGATGAGGCAATCTTTCAATATGCTCTCTCCCCCGGTAAACATATATCGTGAATTACCTTATCTACAAGAAGACTCCACCAAACTGGCCAAAGATCAAACTTTATAGGATCTTAGCAGACACTCACTTCTATCAGTGGGAAGATCAACATCTATTATGAGAGGGTGCAGATTGCATCTGGAGAAGGTGTATACCTCAGGAGGAGATATTGGGTGTAGTAAATCACTGTTACGAGCATGAAGTGGTGGACACCATTATGGAAAGTGGATGACAGTGCTTCGATGTGGCCTTTGGTATCCTACTTTGTTCAGTGATGCATATTCTTATATGGAGAAATAAACTGACTATCAGCTAATGGACGGAAATATCAGTATGCGACACACAATGCCTTTGAAATACTTTTAGATATCTGACGTCCTCGATGCCTAAGGCATTGACTTCATGAGGCCAGTACCTAACAACCATAGATTGGAATACATCCTACTCGTCGTCGATTATGTCAGCAGATGGGTGGAGGCAATCCCCTCCCGAATCGCAAATAGTCACACAGTTTGTCGCTTCTTGGAGGAAAACATCATTTCACGGTTTGGGAATCCCAAAATTCTCATTTTCAAAATGGATGAACCACATCATTAACCAAGAGGTCAAGAAGTTTACCGAAGAATGTGATATACAACATCATGTTGCAATGTCGTATCACCCGTAATCAAATGGCTTGGTTGAATATTCCAACAGGGAGATCAAAACTATATTGCAGAAGCTTGTACAACCAGATAGGAAGAATTGGTCTCAGTTATTGGATTTAGTTCTCTGGGTGTAATGCATAATGTACAAGTCTCCTCTCGGCATGTCTCTGTACGGCCTCGTTTATGGCAAGCCTTGCCACCTATCTGTGGAATTGATTCACAAATCCTTAAGGGCATTGAACATGTGCAACCTTGATTACGAGAGAGCATGAAAGAATTGAAAAGTTGATCTGAACAGATTGCTGGAATTAAGAGACTATGCATATGTTAACAACCTTATGTACAAAGAGCAAGTCATGAAAAAGCACGTTGAACATATTCGTAGGAAGAGTTTCAAACCTAGACAGAAGGTATGGCTATTTGATTAGAAGTTGGAGATTTTCCCTAGTAAACTGAAAAGAAAATTGACTAGGCCATTCATTGTAAAAGTTGTGCATGACAATTGAAGCCTTCTCATATAAGAATTGTAATCTGACGCACGACCATTTGTAGTCGACAGAGAATTGCTAAAGCCATATATGGAGCACGACACATTCTTGTCTATTGTCGATTCAATTGAAGTTGTATTTGAATATTCGCTCCAAAGTCCAAAGGATCAAACATATAAGAAACAAATTACAAAAATATATTCTATTTTCTTCTTTTATTCTTTTCTTCTTTTCTGTTATACTTAGGATGTACTTTGTCCAATGTATGGGGGGGGAGAGCACACCGAGTTGTTCATTTATTAGTGGCTCAGCTATCCTCTCATCTCTTTATATTATCTCTATACTTAGGGATATTTTGCCCTAGGAATAGGGGGACATGTCGAGTCAATGTGTTCATACATTCCCACCCTTGACCCTCTATGCCTTGTGTACAACCTGCTATACTTACGATTATTTCATCCTATGTATAGGGGGGACGATTAACTTCTCATTCATTCATTCTTTATTTCTTTAGTTGTTGTAGTATAAACTTTTCTATATTCAGTATGAGTTGTCTTCCTTTTTCTCTCTGGTATATGAGGACTTATCTCAAGCTATGTATAGGGGGGTCGTACAAACATTGTATATATTTTAGCCATAACTTGTTCATTCAAATTTTCAATAATATGGCTAATTAATCAAACACACAAGAATTCTTTGGAAACAATTGTAATAAATTGGTAAAAATGTTTTGCAAAATTATTTGAAAATTCTTGAAAAATCTTTTGAAACGGTTTGGATAAAATTTGCAAAATGTTTTCAAATCTTTGTAAAAATTTTGTGTTTGCAAAAATTTATTTTATTTACATATATATATTCTTATGAAAATCTATATGCAAATGGTTTAAAAAATGGTTGCAAAAATCTTTTGAAAAATCTATATATACTTTTTGGAAAATACTTGCAAAATGACTTCAAGGCTTATAAAAGTTTGTAAAAATTATATGCAAAAATATGTTTTCAAAATGTTTGTTAAAATTTTTTCAATTTTTTTGAGAAAACCTGTATAAATAATAGCTCAAAAAAATCCTTACACCAATTGTATAAAAATCTTGTAAATAATAATTAACTCTCAACTTGTAGAAATTTATTGTCTGAAACACCATCACCCATGTAAATATAGATGCACTCCCATGTAAATAGTTGTACATATTACTTTTACTAACCACTTTTCAAAAATAACTAAAAATTTGCAAAATTAAAAATTCTAAAAATATTTGCAAAATCTTTTCAAAAACCTACATAAAAATATGGAGAACTTTTGCCAAAACCCATAAAAAGTTCAAAATAGAAAACTTCTTCACAAAAAGATTTTCTCTTGAATTGTACATAGCATTTGTATTTTTTTGGAATGATCCGGATAATTGAACAAGTCTCAGTTTAAGTCTGAATATTCAATCTTGTTATAGACCTTATTGCCATTAATTTGAGAGGAAGCCATTATGGACTAGAATTGGGATACTTCACGTCACCTTGATTTTATTCTTTAGGATCCATGAGACTATGTTCAGGAGTCGATTCATTGTATCTATATAGAATCCTTCATATGATCCATACGACTCTTGAGATAATTGCTTGACTAGAAACCTCACACATAATACTTCGCTCAACCAAGATGAATTATTGGAAGATTCGTGAACCTAAGTCGGGACGATGCTAGGTCGTGTCATCAAGGGTTGATAAGTAACCACGATATCTAAAGACATGATATAAATTGAGATAATGCTTCGGATGAGGAACTATCTGCATTCATAACTTCCTTCAAAGACAAAAAAATGGGCATAATAAAAAGATGATATATCCGATAGGCATAAAAAGGACGTAGATCAATGCAAAGTCAAAGAAAAATCCAAAATTAAAGCCTACACCAAAAATTCCATAAAAATACGAGCTTTAGAAAATGTCTGCTTCGTGATGAAGACTCAGTTACATCGATAGAGTGCCACAAGGGAATAAAGACTACACTGATACATTTCCAGTTCTTTTCCCCTTCTTATAGTTTCTCTCCACACTTAGTTGTAAAGACCTGCAGTACCTAACCTTAGAAGGAAATATAAATCTCCACAAGGACAAATTACCGGGGGAGTAGACTCTTTTATAGTTCAGCAATTTTGTCTAGGAAGAGCTGAAAAATTCTCACACATGGATCTATCATTTCAAAATAGCAAGAGTATGCGACAGAGAGGGTGCCTCTAACCTGACCACAAAGAGAATTGGATGATAGGATTATAGAACCTAATGACTATTGTGTCACACTTGCTAATCATAACAATGGTTCAAAACAAACTAGTAATCCAAAGGTCTTAACTGAGTCCCAAACTTTGACTTTAATATGACAAGTTTAAAAGACAAAAATTCTTCTATGTTCATTCTTTTTCTCTTTATTTTCTTTCTGCATTGATAGGCATAAGTGTTTCCTAGGGACTAACAATGGCAAGTATGGGGGGTGATGAATCTTCATTTCATCATCTTTATTCTCTCATTTTGGCCTTTAAACCCCAGCTAAATGCAATATATATATCATTTTTTTGTATAAAATAACCTCTCAATTACAATGTAAATATTCTATCAAATATTATATTTAAAGCAAAAATAAATGAACAAATAAAGAAAATAAAAAGAATTGAAATACCAAAGGTATTGATTAACCCTAAACATTGAGACCTAGGCATCGTGATGAGTTGGTCGACAAGAAATAAAGTCGGGGAGATAAGGGCCAAAAATACAATAAAAAACTAATTTTTAATTCCCCAATAAGTCAATTTTGGGACTTATTTTATTCTTTATTATTTATACATGAAATCAATAAACTTTCTACAAGAAAGTTGTAGATAAAAATACATATAAAAATTTATTTCATGTAAAAATAATGGACATTGTGCTTTACACAATCAAAATAAAAATCCAAAATCCATACTTCATAGACCTATATCTTCTCCATACTACATCAAAATTGACCAAAATCACCTTTAATTGTATATAATTTTTAATACTATATTAATGATGGTGGTTTCATTTAACTTGGAGTTCAAATGAAAAAATGACTTTTTGGAACCTTGTTGTATAATATACTTGAATAAAATAATCAATTTTTTATTCCTTGTATTTGTCACACTTTAATAGTTTATAATTTTTTAAATATTATTAATAATGCATACACATACCTAGAATAAATAAAAATCATTAAAAATATAATTAAATAAAATAGTATACACAAAGACATAGATGAAATATACATACATATATCTATGTAATAAATAAAAAAATTTATATATTTATATATTTGTTAAATCACCTCAAATAAAAAAATAATAAAAATATATTTATATCTATGATTGACCTTGGATCTACCCTTTTAATGGTATCAAATTAACGATTTCGTTGCAGTCGGATAAATCCGGATCGATAAAAAATTAACCGCACGGATCGATGATTCGTCAAATGAAATTAAGTGTCGTTTTATGTTTTTTTAACCTGGGAAAGCCCCAGGGTCGACACAAGGAGGAAAAGGAATAACTCGGGATCAGATTAGATGAATTATATCACGGTTTTCCAAGTGGGATTTTTTTAATTTTATATGCAATAAAAATGCCAAATGCAAAATACGAATTGAATTAAGGTAATAGGAAAATAACTGACCTAGACAAAGTTAATTTTAATGTGAAATTAATTCAAATCACCCAAGTTATATTTTTCCTAGGAACCTAATCCAACAACGAATGCAAAATGTATTTTTTTTGAAATTTTTGGATTTAAAAAGCACAAATAAATAAAACAAACTTTTTTGGGATTTTTATGTAATTTTTCATGCAAATGATATGCAAAAATTATGAAAAAAAATAGTGGAAGTGAAATATGATGAAATTAAGCTATAATAATTTATTTAGAATTTTTTAACACTTTATGATTTTTATGATTTTTTTATTGAAAACAGAGTGACTGCTAGTATTTAATTCTTAATAAATCCACAAAATAAAATTTTCCAGAGAAAGATATATCACAAATATATATTTTAATCAAGAATCCAGGAGAATTGAAGTTTCTTTAAAATGGTCTTCATGGATTTAACTAAAATCATTTACCTAAATCACTAAGGAATTTATTTTATGCAAAAGACAACTCTAAATTCAGTGAAACTTGAAACTTGGATAGTAATTAATGAGCACATAGAGGCATCATCTGCAATTTTTTTACAAATTTTAGAGCAAGACATATGTCTGTGCGAATTTCAGAGCATAAATGGGCAAAATATTACTGATTTTCTAACTCTGATTTTTAATAAATAATCTGATACTCATAAAAATGTAATTAAATAGTCAAGAGATGAAGATTTAAATGCTCTACAAAATGCTATTTTTGATTAGAATAAATGATGCAAGATGGTTGTCCACATTAATGCTCAAAGGCAGGGGTGTCTTCACAAAATAGAAATTGAAACGCAATAGGCAAATTGTGCACAGGGACACTTCTGCAATTAAAGAAACTTAAAGGGGTGAAAGTTCATTTCTCACAAAAAAAATAAAAAAAATGAATAAAATGACCTTGGGAAAACTTCTCCCGCATCTAAGGCACGGGGGCAGCTAGGGCTCGCGAGGCCTGGGGCACGCGCGCGACTGACGCAGGGGCGGTGGAGACGTGTGTTGCGGAGGTGAACTGCCTGGCAAGGGCGCGGCGAGGAGGGGCCAACGTCCTGGAGGCTGGGTACGGCCAAACGGCTACGCGGTGAGCGACCTGCGATGGCGCGCTCTGGGCGCGGTCGAGGGCGGCCTAGAGGGTTACAGCGGGGGAGCGGAGCACCTGGGGATCGCGGAGGGAGGCTGGCGGTGCGTGCGACATCCGTCAAGGGCACGACGAGGACCGCCGCTAGTGCCGCAGCAGCGGCAACGGTGGAGGGATAGCCTGTAGGTGCGTGCTGGAGGAGGGATGGCCAGGGGCTGGACGGGTGTCGCACATGTTGGAGGAGGTACGTGGTGGTCGGCGCGCTCGCTGCTGGGCGGAGTGGTGCATGGGCCGAGGGGGAAGCTGCTGGTGGGGGGTGGCTGGCGGTTCATACGACAACACTCCTAATGGCTGCCTTTAGCGTGGAGGCGACAGGGCTCGTCGACGGACATGAGCTGGAGGGCTTCCTATTTCCCCTTTTTTTATTTTTGATGTAATATTTTTTTTTGTTATATTTTTTTTGTAAAAAAAAGTAGAGATGAAATGAATATGTGGATTGTGATGGTGGTGGTGGTTGTAGATGATGGTTATGTAGAACAACCAAAAAATCGTTAGATAAATAAATTACCAAGAAAAAGGATAAGAATACTTACCTGTAATGGATCGCCGAATTGTGGAGGAGTTATGGTGTGCGGCCTCCGATCGCCGTCGCCTCGATTCGATTCGGTGAAAAATCGAAAAAGCTCGGTTGTGACCCGGAGAGATGCACAATGACACAAGGAGGAGTCCTTGTGGATCTCGCCTTTGAAACCGTCGTTGCTCGACCGAAAGATGTTGAAGCTGTCACCGACAATACTTGGGGGCTGATGGTCTCTCCCTCTATGAAGAAATGGCGGATGAAGATGAATGCAGAGGGCGAGTGGAATAAATATGAGGAGAAATTTGGGAATGAAGTGGGGTGGAAGTTGGAGTGGTGGAAGATGAGGGGAAGATGGGAAGTTGTGAATTGGAGTAGAGGGCAAGTAGAGGGAGAAGAAGTAAAAGGTGAATAAGATAAATAAAATAATATAATAATATATGTAGGCTACTAAAAATAAAAGAGAAAATAAAGGTAAAATAAAATAAAAAAAATAAATGTAAATAAATAATTAATTAAATAAAATAATAATAATAATAATAAATGATAAATAAAATAAAATAAAATAAATTCCGAAAATAAAAAAAATGGGGTGACACGTGGCAGCTCCAGGAGGTGCCACGTGTTGCTCCTGGAAAATTCAAAAATTAAATGTAAAGAAAAATCGAAAAATAAATACAAAAGGGGTTAAATCAAAAAGTGGTCAACATGAAAGTTTCTCGTCTTGACGAGATCTACAACTTTCGTGAAGGGCAAAAAATCAAAAGAAGTCATTTGTACAAAATGTATTTATTTGGGTTGTACCTTATAGATATAAAATACCGCATTTTATCTTTTGTAATTTTTTTTATCATTTTTAAATGAGAGAAAATAAAAAAATAGAGAAAATATGAAAAGAATATTTATAACTTTAATCTATTTTTTTGGATTTTTAATAATTATGAAAATAAAAGGGATAAAATGCAAGGGCATTTTGGTCAATATGTACAATATACAATACGGGCCCAAAACCCAAGTTTCACATACAATCTCCGATTTTAATAAAATTGGTCTTGTTTTGAAGGTCATTGAATTTATATTACTTTAAAAGTGAGTAGATCTAAATCAGACACTGTATGAGAGATATATGCGCATTTTAAGGCTCCTAGTTTTGAACTTGGATTGTGGTTTCATTAGTCAATTTTACAAGTTAGTATTTTTTTGATATTTTTCTTTAATAAGTGTTATAATATATACATAATAGCATTGGTTTTATTAGATTTGGAGTTAGTATAAAATATATACAAATAGGTGAAAAATGGTGAATATACAGGTGAATATTTACAAGTGAATTGGCTTCTTATTTAATGCAAATATGAATGCTGAACTGCATATATTACTTATGCATGCATGAATGCTAATTATACAATATAAGTGTATGCAGCTAATTACTTGGGAACAAAGCTCTTTTTTCAGCTTTTAGAGTGATAAATCATAGATTCATCAACCCCTATACTTAAACCTTGCTCGTCCTCGAGCAACTAAAATGAAATGCAAGAGTGAAATGAGATTGGGTTCCATACCAACGTCATGAACAAAAGTTGAAAATGGAGCTCGATTCGACCTTTGGATTAATTGTGTGGCAGAATTTATTGGGATCTGAATTTAAGACCTAACAGACTTCAAGTCCCACAAGTCTTCTATTCAAGAAGCCTCAACAGTCAGGTCAAAACAAATCCTCATATGCAAATTTCTGAAGACTATGATTCTTACGTGTACAGTGTAAGGAAAGATAATGCTCCACATCAAAAATGGCTAAGAAGCGCCCTCCTCTAACAAGGTAACTCTAATTCCCCGGTCCAGTAACTCTTTCCTCGAGGAGCAGGGTATTCCCTTCTAAGTTCAAGTGCGACCAGCTCAAGAGGAGGGGGTGGAGAAAAGAATGGACGGTAGCCAGTGTAGCTACCTATCCCAGGATGCCTACCAGTGTAGCAAAGTCATCCAGCTGCAAACTTCTTGCTAAAATACATATTCCAGCATGCATTTTATTTTCTATCTGGCCTAACTATTTTTTGGAACTCTTGCATTTTTTTTCTTTTTCTATTTCTCTTTTTTTTGAACTATATACAAGGTGCAACATGTACATCAGGGGTTTTTCCTCTTGAGCCAGTAGACTATTCATCTTTTGAAGCATTGTTGCAACCCACATCGTCCCGTCTTTAGACATCAACACTACCAGACTAGGTTTAGATGAACTACCCTCCCTAGAGGAGGACGGATGTTTCCACTCGTGTGCTACTCTAATCTAAAGGATTCTACTCCCTCACCACCTCATCAATGAAGAGCTACGTGAATGGTGCTTGTCGAAGTTAGGTCACAGTCTATAAGAATCATGCGTGTGCATGAGATATTCCTTTTAGACTAATCTAGATGACATGTGAACATAGGCTCGCGGGACTCAAAAGAATTAAGTCACATGACATGAGAAATCTTAATTCAAGTTTCTATAAGGCTCCTCTGAAATTATATGGATTAAGGTCAAATCAAGTCCATCCTCGAAATCTATTCATAACTTGGTCTAGAACCCACGAGCTTTTCACATTGCATATGCCAGATAGGCAGATGAGGTGCAGATGACATGCTATGTAGATGAATGCAAGAATCTTTTTTTAATGCAAGGATGATATGCAAGAGTAAATAGGAAGCCTATTTTTTTATTTTGTTTTTATTTTGTTTTTTTTGTGTTTTTTTTCAAAATTTGCTAAACCTTCTATGTTACAACAATTTACAAGAGTTTTATAAACATTATAAAAATTATACAAGTGTTATACAATATACAAGTATACATGTATTTTACAATATGTTTTTTCAATTTTTTTTACAAAAGTTTTACAATTATTATACAATATACTATACAAGTATAATTTTTTTTTCAATTTTACCAACCCGGAATTATTGCATAATATATACAAAAATACGTGAAAGTACGCGAAAGTACAAGCTATGGGTAAAGTATATATGTAATATATACACCCCCCCCAATACTTAGTGTGTGATATGTCCTTAGAGCACGAAAAGTGAGGAAAAAGATACAACTTCTGCTAAGCATAGGAGAGCTAAATTAACAAATAGTGTAGAATTCGTTCTGCCCCCCTATACTTAGGCTCTGGCAGCGTAAGTGTAGAAGAAGATCAAAAATGGGGCAGGCGAGGTTAGGAGGGAAAATGCAGGAGTATATACACGGCGGGCATCGGTCCCCTCTATTCTTAGGCTCTAGTCAGCCTAAGTATAGGACATGAGTGAGTGTGAGAACCGATGAGATCTAAAGAATATACAGCGAATGGTAAGGAGACTTGGGTCACTCTCCCCCCTATACTTAGGATCTGATCATCCTAAGTATAGCCATAAAATGAAATGATAATGAGCCGGGGCGAGTGATTCGAATCACTGTGGAGGGAGGAAAAAGTATACAAGAAGAAGTGAGAATATACAAGGATCAAAAAGGTTTTTGACAAACCTTCTTGTGGGAGCGACGAGGTAAGGAATATACAAGTGTGTCGCTGTTGGAATCGTCCTCATATGAATAGTAGTGAGGTGAAGGGATCGTCCAACGAGGGTCGACACACGGTTGCTTGCTTAGATACGACTTAAGAACAGCTGAACTGAGCACACTCATATAAATCACCTTATCCGGACCAGATGAGGACTCCTCAGAAAATTCCTTCTCCAGTATGTTGAAGGAAACTTTCTTAGTCGGTTTTCTAGAACCTGAATCATTGAGAGGGAGATGAGGGTGACGTGCCTTTGGAGGTTCTGAGGAACACCTCGAGGAATCAATTCTCGACTTCCTCTCACTAGATAGCTGACTAGAAGAGGGAGCAACCATATTTTTATGTGGAGTCAATTTAGTCTTGGTTATTTCCTTTGAAGGTCCGGGATGTGGTGCGGTGCTGACCATGGGTTCCTCATAAGACAAGTCACCATATATATTAGAATATTCCTGAATGGTCAGCACGCATCTCGAGAAGGTGCTGGTGATCTACGTTGGCTTGACATTATTAGGCTCTTGTGTCGGATCATCAAAATGGTCAAGGTAATCAACAAAGGTCACGTCCAACTCAATGATAACTTATGGTCGTGAGTCCTCCTTAGAAGCTGTCATGGTGGTGGTGCAAGCAGTTGATGAAGTGGAGGTGTGGGGAGTCTCTGAACCAATGGTCATATGGACAGTCGGTCTCTCAGGTGTAGTAGAGAGGTGGGACTCATCTACCTCTCGATGGTCATGACTGTCAGCGGATATGCGGGTCACCATAGAATAAAGTGTATCAAAGATTGGGTGAGGTCAAAAAGCTCATAATGTTATAAAATCGATTTCTCGAGTCTCGCAATATATAGTCGCCTTAGCCATGGCTAAGAACGGCTTCCCGAGAATAATCGGAGACTGGGTAAACTCTCTCGATGCTCAATGTCAATGATCGTGAAGTCCACCTGGAGTAGAGCACCTTGGAAGTAACGATGATTGAAATGTTTCCTATCGACTATTTTATGGATCGATCAGCCAACTGAACGATCTCTCTTGACTTTCTGATTGGCCTGAGTTTGAGCTTCTCGAACATAAAGGTCGGAAGGATATTTATTGGCGAGTCATCATCGATTCTTGCATGGGTAAATATGGTGTCTTTGATTTCACACTCAACCCGGGGCAACCGCTTCACTCTGCAGCTCTTGGTCTTTCTCTCCAACACCAAGGAGGTGGACATAAACACCATGTGTCCTTCAGTCCTTGTCCTCTTATTTCCCGACGTCTTAGGCATCAATTTACTTCTCACAAATCATTTAAGGTCGAGAAAGTGATCTATGGCCTTTGTTAAGGGAAGACTAAAAATCAATTATTTATCGAGTGCTTCCCTTAGGGTAGGATCCAACTTTTCTAAGTCATTTTCATTTTCAAATTTTATGTGGTTTTTTGGTTTTTCAATTTTTTGGTCTTTTTGGGTTTTTCATTTTTTTGGTATTTTTAGTGAATGAATGATCATACTCTGGATTGGAGGGTAAGTGGTTAGTAGAAGAGGGAGGTAGAATTGACTCCAGTTGTACATGATGTGTGGTTTCCCTAGTTTTCGCTCTGTTTTCAACCTCAAAACTACTCATGTCATTTTCCACTTTAATTCCCAAGCTGGTAGAAATTGAGTGCAATATTTTCATGACATCTCTCAACTTGTTACCGAATGATTCATTTTTTGCGATAAGTCGAGAAATGTCATCCTCTAAAAAATTCTCATGACAAATCATGGGAGAGTTTTGCGTAATTGGAGGATACTGCTGAGATATTGGGGTCTCATACTCAACATACCTAGACTCTGACATGTAATGCTGGGTCGAGTATGGACCATCCAAATGGCAAATATTGGTCAGAGCGTCATATGATGGAGTTAATGAATGGGGGACTGGTAAGTCTAGCTCATGAGACCACTCCTGTGAATGTATAGGTTCTCCGAATGTGTCATATGAAGGCTGGTTAATGGAAGCTTGATCACTAAAGTCAATCAAGTTTGGAAAATCTTGATGTGCAGGCCTCTCCATTCGGGTTGTTCGATCGACCAAGTTATTCTGCCAGTCATCTGTCTCAGCAGTAACTTGCTCTTCATATGGTTTATTGATTCCAGCAAGCTCTCGAGAATAAGGTCAATCAGCCCAAGATGGAAGTAGATCGAGGGTGTTAGAATATGGAGTAGGTGAGAAATGCAAAGAAGTGGAGAAGTCAATCGAAGTTCTGACTTCATAATCGGGTTGAGGTGGAACCGACCACGGGTAAGGGTCTCCCGTTGATGGTGGAGAATACATGGAAGAATGAGAAGGAGAAGATGAATTGTATATGGTCGATGAGGAATGACCAGAGGTCTCAGGGTATGGGGACCAATATCCCAACATCTTGAGGAGGAAATGATGAATATAAATAGATCGAGGTAGAAAACGTGCAATTACACAGGATAACACACACGGACAGACACAAAGACAAACACAAGAGGAAGCCCTGAGTTCACACTCAATGCGGTGAAAGACTCGAAACCGATTCTGATTATAATGGTTGATTTTAAGTATGATTTTTCAAGTAAGTAGCAAAGGTTACGTAGCCTATAGGGGAGTCGGTTCAAAGCCGGATGTGTCTCCCCTGTTTAACCTGTCGTCTAAGATACCAACGCCCTTCCTTTCTCCACTCCTATCACCAGCTAAAAGTTCAAGGACCTGCCCCTAACTACCTACAGAGTAGGCAGAGGCTGACAAGGCTATAACTTCGCCGCTATCAATCTGCCGGAGCAGACGGAGGCCACCACAATTTCACCCTTATCTACCTACCGGAGTAGGCAGAGGCTACTTGGCGCTAGTCAGTTGAACCCGTAGTTCAGCCTGCGATATTTGCTCAGAACGGGGTACGCGATATGGAAGGCGGGGATTTTTGGCTCTGCCTTAGGGTGTGCTCACACACTCTAGTACCCTCACTCAGCCTGAAATCAAGGTCGGGGTTGCTCTCCCGCAAAAAAGGGTTAATTTTAGTCAATATTTTTGGGTCCAATTCAATTAGCAGTCCAGATTTTAGAGATTAGTTGTCACTGTGATTAATCCACAATAGCAATCACGTAAACCGTTCAATCCCGATTCATTTATCCTTGGTTAGAAAAATCGAAAGAGAGAGAATAGGAAAAAGTCGATACGATCGACAAAACGATGATGAATTCTTGATTAAGAAGACTTACAGTTCCTCCAGCTCTCTACAATGCGGGATGCAATACTGAATTGAAATTTTTACACTAAATGGAATACAATCGAAAAAAGTCGCTCATTGACAAGCAGTTCTATTAGCGAATGAAGAACAGATTAAATTTCGCTACAGTCATGCGGTCTAAGTGCGTCTTTTACTGGTGATGTGTGGTCCTAAATATTATGGCACAAACAGGTCCTAAAATCACTCTAAGAGCCACAAGTCCAGATCCTATTCTACGTAAAGCAACCATACAACACACGGGGACACGTTTTATTATGACTTACAATGCGAGAACCCAAAAGGGAACTATTGGAAATGCAAACTCTTTTTTTACAAGTTAACAAAAATGAAAATCTTTTTGGCATCTCAATAGCCGACTTGATCCACAAATCGTCGGCCTCCGATGCACTTCGAGATGCATCAACTTCAAGAAATCTGCTCCAAGTCCACCGGGCCCTCACACAAAAGATACAGAAAATGTTAGAGAGAGAGAGAGAAAAAAAATAGAAAAATAATTGGAAAAAATGATTACAAGGTGGTTCAGGGATCAGACTACCCTTGTGAATGGAAAACACAAATCTAATTTTTTAAAGTGATCCTAAGTTGTTTGCCTCCCCAGCAACGACGTCATTTGACAGGCTTCGGATCTACTCTTTTAATGTTATCAAATTAACACTTTCGTTGCATTCGGATAAATCCGAATCGATAAAAAAATAACCAAACGGATCAATGATTCGTCGAATGAAATTAAGTGTGGTTTTATGTTTGTTTAACCTGGACAAGCCCTAGGGTCAACTCAAGGAGGCAAAGGAACAACTCGGATCAGATTAGATGAATTAGACCGCGGTTTTCCAAGTGGAATTTTTTAATTTTTTTTATGTAACAAAAATGCCAAATGCAAAATGTGAATTTAATTAAGTTAACAGGAAAATAACCGACTTAGCGAAATTTAATTTTAATGTGAAATTAATTCAAATCGACCAAGTTATATTTTTCCTAACAATCTAGTCCAACAACGAATGCAAAATGTATTTTTTATTTATTTTTTGGATTAAAAATGCACAAATGAAAAATTCCAACTTTTTTTGGATTTTTTATGCAATTTTTTGTGCAAATGATATGAAAAAATTATTAATTTTTTTGGAATTGTCAAATACTTTATGATTTTTTATGAATTTTTTACTGAAAACAGAGTGGCTGTTAGTATTAAGTTCTTAGTAAATCCACAAAATAAAATTTTCCAGAGAAATAATTACCACAAATATATATTTTAATCAAGAATCCACGAGAATTGAAATTTCTTAAAAATGGTCTTCATGGATTTAAATAAAAATCATTTACCTAAATCACTAAGGAATTTATTTTATGCAAAAGACAATTCTAATTTCAATGAAACTTGGATATTAATTAAAGAGCACTTAGAGGCATCATTTTCAATTTTTTCACAATTTTTAGATCAAGAAATATGTCTGTGCAAATTTCAGAGCATAAATAAGCAAAATATTACTGACTTTCAAACTCTGATTTTTAAAAAATAATCAGATGCTCACAAAAATGTAAATAAATAGCCAGGAGAAGAAGATTTAAAAGCTCCACAAAATGTTATTTTTTATTAAAATAAATGATGCAAGATGGCTATCAAATTAATGCTCAAAGGCACGGGTGTCTTCGCAATACAGAAATTGAAACTAAACAGTCAAATTGTGCACAGGGGCACTTCTGTAATTAAAGAAACTTAAAGGGGTAAAAGTGTAATTTTCACAAAAAAAAGAATAAAATAACCTTGGGTAACTTCTCCCGCAAGATAAGGCACGGGGGCGGCTAGGGCACTCGAGGCCTAGGGTACGCGCGCGACTGACGCATGGGCGACAGAGGCGTGTGCTGCCGAGGTGAACGGCCTAGCGAGGGCGCGGTGAGGAGGGGCCTACATTCTAGAGGTTGGGTGCAATCGAAGGGCTAGGCAGTGAGCGGCTTGCGGCAGTGCGCTCTGGGCGCGGCCGAGGGTGGCTTGGAGGTTTACAGCGGGGGCGTAGAGCGCCTGGGGATCGTGGAGGGAGGCTGGTGGTGCGTGCAACGGCCGACGAAGGCGCAACGAGGACCGTCGCTGGGGCCACGGTAGTGGCAACGATGGAGGGGCGGCCTGGAGGCGCGTGCTGGAGGAGGGTTGGACAGGGGATGGACAGGTGTCATGCGGGACGCGGCGAGGTGTGAGGCGGCCGACAAGCTCGCTGCTGGGCGGAGCGGTGCGTGGGCCGAGGTGGAAGCAGCTGGCAGGGGGTGGCTGGCGATGCGTGCGACAACGCTCCTGGTGGCAGCCTTCGGCGTGGAAGAGGCAGGGGTCGTCGTCGGCCACGAGCTGGAGGGCTTCCTGTTTCCCCTTTTTTTATTTTTGATGTAATCTTTTTTTGTAAAAAAATCTAGAGATGAAATGAATAGGTGGATTGTGATGGTGGTGGTGGTGGTAGATGATGGTAATGTAGAACAACCAAAAAATTGTTAGATAAATAAATTACCAAGAAAAAGGAGAAGAATACATACCTGTAATGGATCACCGAATTGTGGAGAAGCTATGGTGTGCATCCTCCGATCATCGTCACCTCGATTCGATTCGGTGAAAAATCGAAGAAGCTGGGTTGTGATCTGAAGAGATGCACAACGAAACGAGGAGGAGTCCTTGTGGATCTCGCCTTTGAAACTATCATTGCTCAACAGAAAGATGTTGAAGCTGCCACCGACAACATTCGGGGGTTGATGGTCTCTCCCTCATTAAAGAAATGGCAGATAAAGATGAATGTAGAGGGCGAGTGGAATAAATAGGAAGAGGAAGTTGGGAAAGAAGTGGGGTGGAAGTTGGAGGAGTGGTAGAAGATGAGGGGAAGATGGGAAGTTGTGACTTGGAGTAGAGCGAAAGTAGAGGGAGAAGAAGTAAAGGTGAATAAGATAAATAAAATAATATAATAATATAAGTAGGCTACTAAAAATAAAAGAGAAAATCAAGGTAAAAAAACAATAAAATAATAAATAAATAAATAAATGAAATAATGATAATAATAAATGATCAATAAAATAAAATAAATTCCGAAAATAATAAAAAAATGGGGTGACACGAGGCGGCTCCAGGAGCTACAACGTGTCGCTCCCGGAAAATTCAAAAATTAAATGTGAAGAAAAATACAAAAGAAAAAACAAAATGGGCTAAATCAAAAAGTCGTCCACACGAAAGTTGCTTGTGTCGACGAGATCTACAATTTTTGTAAAGGATCAAAAATTAAGTCATTTGTATAAACCGTATTTTTTTGGGTTGTACCTTATAGATATAAAATACCGCATTTTATCTTTTGTAGTTTTTTTTATCATTTTTAAATGAGAGAAAAATCAAAAGAAAATAGAGAAAATATGAAAAGAATATTTGCAACTTTAATCTATTTTTTGGATTTTTAATAATTATGAAAATAAAAGGATAAATTGCAAGGGCATTTTTGTCAATATGTACAATTATATAATAGGGGTCAAAAACCCAAGTTTCACATACGGTCTCCGATTTTAATGAAATTTGGTCTTTTTTGAAGGTCTTTGAATGTATATTATTTTAAAAGTGAGTATACCTATATCAGACAATGTGTGAGAGAGATATGTGCATTTTAAGGCTCCTAGTTTCAAACTTGGATTGGGGTTTTATTGGTTAATTTTATAAGTTAGTATTTTTTTGATATTTTTCTTTAATTAGTGTTAGTAACATATACATAATAGAGTTGGTTTTATTGGATTTGGAGCAAGTATAAAATATACAAATAGATGAAATATGGTAAATATACAGGTGAATATTTACAAGTGAATCGGGCTTCTTATTAAATGCAAATATGAATGCTAAAATGCAGATATTACTTATGCATGCATGAATGCTAATTATGCAATATTAGTGGAAATATGCAGCTAATTACTTGGGAACAAAGCTCTACTTTCAGCTTTTAGATTGATGAACCACAGATTCATCAACCCCCTATACTTAAACCTTGCTCGTCACAGAGCAACTAAAATGAAATGCAAGAGTGAGATGAGATTGGGTTCTATACCAAGGTCATCAACAAAAGTTGAAAATAGAGATTGACTCGACCTTTGGATTAATTGAGTGGTGGAACCTTATTGGGATCTGAATTTAAGACCTAACAGACTTCAAGTTCCACAAGTCTTCTATTCTAGACGCCTCAACAGTCGGGTCAGAACAAATCCTCATATGCAAATTTCTGATGACTATGATTCTTACTTGTACTATGTAAGTGAAAGATAACTCTCCACATCAGAAATGGCTAAGAAGCAACCTCCTCTTACAAGGTAACTCTAATTCCCCGGTCCAGTAACTCTTTCCTCGAGGAGCGGGGTGCTCCCTTCTAAGTTCAAGTGAGACCAACTCAAGAGGAGGGTGTGGAGAAAAGAATGGACGGTAGCCAGTGTAGCTACCTATCCCAGGATGCCTGACAAGTGTAGCGAAGTCATCCAGCTACAGACTTCTTGCTAATATACATACTCTGGTAGACATTTTATTTTCTATATGGCTTGTCTACTTTTTTGGAGTTCTTGCATTTTCCCCTTTTTTCTTTTTCTCTTTTTTTTTGAACTATATACAAGGTGCAAAATGTACATAAGGAGTTTTTCCTCTTGAGACAGTATACTATCCCTCTTTTGAAGCATTATTGCAACCCACAGCATCCCATCTTTAGACGTCCACACCACCAGACTAGGTTGAGATGCACTACCCTCCCTAGAGGAGGACGGATGTTTCCACCCGTGTGCTACTCCAAGCTAAAGGATTCTACTTCCTCACCACTTCATCAATGAAGAGCTACGTGCATGGTGATTGTCCAAGTTAGGTCACTGTCTATAAGAATCATGCTTGTGCACGAGATACATGTGAACATAGACTCATGGACTCAAAGAATTAAGTCACTAGACCTGAGAAATCTTAACTCCAGTTCCTATAAGGTTCCTCTAAAACTAGGTGGATTAAGGTCAAATCAAGTCCATCCTTGACATCTATTAATAACTTGGTTCATAACCCACTAGCTTTTCACATTGCATATGCCAGATATGCAGATGAGGTGCAGATGGCATGCTATGTAGATGAATGCAAGACTCTTTTTTTAATGCAAGGATGATATGCAAGAATAAATAGGAAGCCTATTTTTTTTGTTTTGTTTTTATTCGTTTTTTTGTGTTTTTTTTTCAAAATTGGTAAACCTCTTATGATACAACAATTTACAAGAGTTTTATACGTATTATGCAAATTATACAAGTGTTATACAATATACAAGTATACATGTATTTTACAATTTTTTTTCATATTTTTTTACAAAAGATTTACAAGTACTGTACAATATACTATACAAGTATATTTTTTTCAATTTTTACCTACCCTTAATTATTGCATAATATATACAAAAATATGTGAAAATACGCAAAAGTATGAGCTATGGGTAAAGTATATATGTAATATATACACGCCCCCTATTCTTTTCCTAAGAACCTAATCCAACAACGAATGCAAAATGTTTGGAATTTTTGGATTTAAAATGCACAAATGAAATATGCAAACTTTTTTGGGATTTTGATGCATTTTTTCATGCAAATGATATGCAAAAAGCTATGAAAAAAGTTACTGGAAGTGAAATTCGATAAAATTAAGCTACACTAAATTTTTTTGGAATTTTTACACTTTATGATTTTTAATGATTTTTTTACTGAAAACAGAGTGACTTTTAGTATTTAATTCTTATAAAATCCATGAAATAAAATTTTCTAGAGAAAGAATTATCACAAATGTATATTTTAATCAAGAATCGGGGAGAATAGAAATTTCTCAAAAATGGTCTTCGTGGATTTAACTAAAATTCATTTACCTAAATCACTAAGAAATTTATTTTATGCAAAAGGACAACTCTAATTTCAATAAAACATAGTAATTAAAGAGCACTTAGAGGCCTCATCTACAATTTTTCCACAACTTTTAGAGCAAGAAATATGTCTGTGCGAATTTCAGAGCATAAATGGGCAAAATATTACTGATTTTCAAACTCTGATTTTTAATAGTGAGGGCGCGGCAAGGAGGGGTCGGCATCATGGAGGATGGGTGTGGCCCAAGGGCTAGGCAGTGAGCGGCCTGCGGCGGCACGCTTTGGGTGTGGTCAAGGGCGGCCTGAAGGGTTGCAGCGGTGGCGTGGAGCGCTTGGGAATCACGAAGGGAGGATGGTGGTGCGTGCGGCGGCCGGCGAGGGCGCGGCAGTGCCAGCGGCGGAGGGGTGGCTTGGAGGCGCGTGCTGGAGGAGGGCTGGCCAGGGTCTGGATGGGTGTCACGCGGGATGCAACGAGGTGCACGGCGGCCGGCACGCTCACTGCTGGGTGGAGCAGCGCGTGGGCCGAGGGGGAAGTAGATGGCGTGGGGTATCTGGCGGTGCATGCGACAGTGCTCCTGGTGGCTGCCTTCGGCGTGGAGGTGGTCGGGGTCATCGACGACCATGAGCTGGAGGGCTTCCTATTTCCCCTTTTTTATTTTTGATGTAATTTTTTTATATTTTTTTGTAAAAAAAGTAGAGATGCAATGAATATGTGGATTGTGATGGTGGTGGTGGTGTGATGAATCTCGTATTCATCACTCTAAATCTCATTTATTAAGCTCAAATCCATAAAAATCAACATCATTCTGGCATCTATTTTGCATAATTAACATTCATGCATGATTTTATAAGAATTGCATTTTAGCACAAAAATCTGCACAAAATAAGAAGCCAAAAATCCTAAGCCAAAATGACCTGTAAATAAGCCTAACTTCCCGGATTTTTTAACACATTCTTGCTAACTCCGAATGACTCAAAACCACTTCCACTGTGTATATATCACTAACAAGAATAAAGGAAAAATACAAAAAAATAACTAACCCAAATAAGTGGACCAAAAACCCAAACCCTAATTTCAGGATTTTCGGACTAAAAGCCACATATCTTCTCCATCCAGTGTCCGATTTAATCCTACTTACTTTTGAACTAATGTGCATTCAATTACCTTCAAAACAAGACCAAGTTCAAGTGAATCGGAGCTCGTATGTGAAAGTTGGGTTTTGGGCCTCTTTTGTACATTGTACATTTTTGCGGTTTTGACCTTGTATTTTATGTATATATTTTCTTAATCAATAAAAATCCAAAAAAAAATTAGAATTAAGTGTCTTTTATTTATCTTTGATTTTCTTTATTTTTCCAGATTTTAATTGTGTTTAAAAATGACATAAAAATTATAAAACCCAAAAAAACCAAGGTATCCTATGTACATAGAATACCCCAAAAATTCACTTTGTGCAAATGATCGATTTTGGCTTTGATGTCTTCATGAGAGTTGTAGATCTCATCGAGACGAGCAACTTTCGTGAAGAAACTTTTTTGATCCGAGGTCGTTTATTATTTTTTATCGATTTTACAAAAGGATTTATTCTCGAATTTTGTGGTGCTGACACGTGGCAGCACCTGGTGCCGCCACGTGTCAGCCATTTTTGGCCTTATTATTTCCATTTTCGTTAAAAAAAATTAAAAATAAATAAAAATAAAAAAATAAAAAAAAACAAAAAAAAAACGAAGCACGTGCGTCGAACGTGCCTCCCAGGCACGCGCCACGCACGTGCCTCGCCTGTCCCCTCGCTCCGCCACGTGGCTTGCATCTGGCCGCCCGATCTCGGCCGATCGGACGGCCAGAGGTCTTCGTCAATCTCCCGCTTCCCTTCCCAATTGGGAACGCCACCGCGCCACCCCCGATGTTTTCGCCGCCCCCGCGTATCCCCGTCGTTCCCAATCAGATCAGCCCAGATCGCCGCCGCCCCGCAAATCACGGCCCTCTCCGATCCTCTCCGGCCGTCACAAGATCTCCGCCGCCCCTGAATATCCTATTCCCCGTCGAATCCCGCAAATCTCTCCACCGCCTTCCATCTCTGGCGCCATCTAAACCCTATAAAACCTACTGCGCCGCCCCTTGTCCCATTATCCGTCGATACCCTCAACAGCAACGAGACGACGGCGGTGACAGCGTCGTTCGTCTCCCTTCTCCGACGAGATCCGAGTTCAACCCAACTCGTTGCAGCCCACGGCGAAGCCCTCGCCGTTCGTGCCCAGCTCCGACCTCCGTGCTCGTTGAGCCCACGACATCGATAACCATCTCCGCGCCATCATCGACCGGTTCGCCCTTATCGTCACCTTCTTCGACCTCCAGCAGCTTCATCGACAACCACAACTACCCCGCTTCAACGCCGTCGTCTTCTCCGCCTTCCGCACCGGTCATCGTCTCCGACACCATCTCCGAGCTCGCCTTCTCCGATCGTCATCAAGCGCCACCGACCTTCGCTACTACTGGAGTACACCACGCCGCCAGCGCCAAGCCTTCGCGAAGACGATCATCGCCACGCCACCGGGACTCTCCGCCAGCGCCACCGTCAGCCTCCGCTTTGGCCGGACGCCAGCCAGCGTCCCTCCTCCGCCGCTGAAGCCTCCGGGCGGTGGTCTCGAGACCCCCCACGTGCGAGGCACGTGCGGGGGGACGTCATCCATCGTCAGCCCCCCGTTCACGTGCCCGCACGTGACGCGGGGGTAAATTGCATCAGACCCCCCGAAGACCTCCATATTTGCAGAGCAACCCCCGCCATCCAAGGTCACGTGCGCAGCACGTGCCCCTTGGAAATTTTGCAGAAATACCCTCTGGGGTATAGGTAATTACAAACAAGTCTCCCCCTGCAGCTTTATATTTATTTATAATATTTGCTTCTATACCCCTGTGTTCCCCCTCAGTATTGGACCTCCTCTCTACATTACTTTATTATCAAAAAAATAGCATGATGTTCGTTGAATAATTCTCTTCATTTTGACATATTGTGGGTATTTTTATGATTGATGGTTAATTAATAAATAATTGTTTTGTGAAAAATTGCATATTTTACCCATCTCTTGCTCTAAAATTGATAGTTGATTAACCGTGGTTCTAAAAATCCCCGAAAAATCACATATTGTAGAGTTAATTATTCTTAACATTGTGCCCAAAAAGATTTACATTTGCATGCATATTTTGTCCTGTAAAAATTAATTTGCATATTTTAGTATTTAATTTTTAATAGATATTAAACCCCACATTTTCGAGGTTTAGGATTTTTCTGAGATCCGTCACCTAGTGATAGATCTCAGATAATTTTGATTCTTGAAAATAAGTAGGTTTGATATTTATTAAAATTAAATATTAAAAATCATTTTTTTTGCATTTTAAAATCCATAAAAAATTCATATTGCATCCAAAAATTTCAAAAAAATTACAGGACATCCATTTCATTATAGTTGACATCTCGGCCAAGTTTTGTATTTTTCGGACATCGTTTGGACTTAATTCACATTTTTGTCCCTAGAATAGGCCGAATTTGCATGTGCACCTCCTAATTCATTGAAAAATTCCAAAAAAAGACCGCTTCGAAAACCGAACACGAACTTTGATAGACTTAATTCTAGGTTGTTCCTTTGCCTCCTTGTGATCGACCTTGGGACTTGCCCAAGTAAAATAAACATAAAACCACGAGACGAAAAATTGAATAACTTATTTGTGGTATTTTCTTGACCGTTTCCGATTGCCGCCTACAACGCACAACACGATAAAAACAATTCATAAAAAGCCGCATTTACGGACACGTCAGATGGCGCCGTTGCCGGGGAGGCAAACGGCTTAGATTTTTGTCTAAAAATTTTTTATTCGGTTTTCCGCATTCGGGTAGTCTGACCCCCGAATTTTTCATTGTAAATTCCATTTTTTTTTCTCTGCAATTTATTTTCAGCATTTATTTTTCATATTATTTTGAGTCACTCTCTTACATTTTCTCTCTTATTTTTTTTGCGAGGTACCTTGTACGTGTAGCGGTTTTCAATAACCGACGCAACTTCACCAGAAACCGCAATTAATTTAAGATCGAGTCGAGTCGTGAGAGAGAGTAGAGTCTAGATTTTTAATTTCTGCACTTTTAATTTCTGCAATTTTACAGCGGTGTCCGTTTGGACTCTCGCGTGTGTAGAAAGACCTCTAAACTTTATTCTGTTTTGTGTCTTGGCCTGTTTCACTCTCCGGCGAGGGTGGGGCCCGACTTGAGTGGCGATTAGGATAGACCTGCACATACGGCTCTCAGAGCATTTATATTTTTGCTTATGCTCGTAGGATCTTAAGCCACACTGCACTTTAATTGAGACGCACATAGATCGTTCAACTTAGCCAAATTTAAATCAATTCTTCCCGCTAATAGAACTTTCTGCTTAGGTGCGGTTTTTCCATCGGTTTGCATATCATATAGAATAACTTTTAAAATTCTGTCTAGCATCCCACATGGAGATTGCGAGGATTCACTGTAAGTCTTCTAACTGAGCATTCATCATAGTTTTCCGCGTGCATCGGCTTTTCTCGAATTCCTCCCTCTTGTTTTAGAACATAACTTTAAAGGAAATTGGGACTGGACGGTAGACGTGTATTTGTGCTCATCTAATTTTTCAGTGATCACCTCATTAAAATCGGGACTGTTAAATATATCTGATCTCAAATAACTCATAAAATCAAGAATTTTTGCGGGAGAGCAACCCCGACCTTGGATGATTTTATTTTTCTGAGTGAGCGAGAGACGACACTTAAGGATAGAGCCCAAATCCAAAATCTCATCTTGCTAAATTTTTGCCAAGATTGAATTATCACCAACTAAAATTGAAAAGATAATAGCCGAAATCTTACGGCTTCATTGTGTGAGTTGGTGAACCCGGGGTTTGATTTGTGTTTGTATTGGTGTGCGTGAACCGATATCGAAGATCAATAGCCGCATATTTGATAAATTTTCTGTCCCATACAATCATCTCTCCCATCTCTTGATTTTAATCTCATCATGGAAATTTTTCCAAATTTCAGATCCAACCCATCATTTCTCTCAAACCCTTCAAAAATGACCGAACACCACTACGAAAACAAATCTATGTCGGATTGGCCCAAACCCACTACTTCCTCTTCGTTTAATCCTCCAACATTTGCGGGAAGCTTTCAACCGCAAATGACTTCGACCTTATTAAATCCTTTCTCAAATCATCCAACCACACCATCTTGGACTGAACCGACTTATTCTCACTCTCTCGCCAATGAAACATTTCAAGATCAAAATCTCTTTAAATCCCATGACTGGCAGAGGACCCAAACCCAGATGGAAAGACATGCGCTTAATGATCATCATCGTTGGATTGACCATGACAAACCCCTTACTCATACAGAGGACTGGACTGAACTCCTAGACACATATAAACCCTGTATGCTAACTCCACAATGTCAAGAGCTGACCAAACATGATCAAAGGACCGAACTCTACTCAGATCAAATACACATGCCTATACCATATGAGCAACCTCCTTCCATAAATTTTGAGGAGAAATTTTCAAGAAATGATCATATAATGGATATTGCAAGAAATTCTCCTCTCCACACGTACAGAAAAATGGAAGACGGAATCATTGAACAAAATCCGAGTGCTCCCATGATTGATCATGAACAAAATTGTGAGGATAATGTTTCGAGGATAAAAACAAGATTTGAATTGATGGAGGACAAATTTCAAAAATTTGCCGACCGAGTAATCTCATTCTATGGTGGATCGGGTGTAAAACCAAATGACGAAATGATTGGATTCCATGATGAAAATTTTGAGGATATTCAAAGACCTAGGGATGACTCTAATATCAAAACTTCTGCTCATTATTCCCCTAGGAATGACTATGCCTCTGACCCAAATTCTGAATGTCCAGGTCCCTTCTCATCTAAGGAAGACACCACATCGCCACACCACACAGAAAATACAAAAAAATTTGAAATTCCAGAAAATCTCATCAAAGTTGAATCTGAAGAAGATCTAAGGAATTTGGATCCTGCTTTACGGGAAGCACTGGAAAAATACTTGATTTTTGAACTTCCCATTATAAAGGCCATTGAACACTTCCCTGACCTTAAGAAATTTCTATTGGACAAATTAATCATCAAAAAGTCAGGAAGGATTAGAACAAAAACTGAAAGACATATCTTGTCAATGGCCTCCTCCTTGGTGTTGAGGAGAAAAACCAAGAGCCGCATAGTGAAGCGGTTGCCTAGATTTGACTGCGAAATCAAAGACACAATCTTCACACATGCTCGTATTGATAACGATTCACCGATCAATATCCTCCCGACCTCTGTATTTCACGAACTCAAACTCGGGCCAATTCGGAAGATACGAGAGATTGTTCAATTGGCAGACCGATCGATAAAAAGGCCGAGAGGAACCATTTCTGTCATCATGGTATTCCAAGGTACTCCGCTCAAGGTAGAATTCACGATCATTGATATTGAGCATCAAGGAGAATTCACCCAGTCTCCAATCATTCTCGGAAAACCATTCTTGGCATTGGCCAAGGCGAGTATCGATTGTGAGACTCGGGAAATAAATTTTACGGCATTGGAATCACTACGATCTGATACAGTCTTTGAGGAACCACGATTTTCTGAGGTAACCCACGAAGTCCCCAACAACCGCAACCATGAAACGGTAGAAGAGCCCTACCCCGCTGCTACACCTGAGATTGCGTTTGTTAATGAGACTATTGGTTTAGAGACTCTCCCCGATATCTCAATTCCCACAGCTTTCTACTATGATCCTGAGACATTTGCATGGTCGCACCCTGGAGCAACCTACTCTGATTATCTTGACCAAATCCTCCCAAATCAAGAGTGCACCAACATTCAGGAAACAAAGAACAAACACGTAGCCCGAACACCGACCAAGGA
The DNA here is from genome assembly GCA_037367405.1 of Ottelia alismoides. Classification (NCBI taxonomy): domain Eukaryota; kingdom Viridiplantae; phylum Streptophyta; class Magnoliopsida; order Alismatales; family Hydrocharitaceae; genus Ottelia; species Ottelia alismoides. Next base: position 128,816 of record JAZKJV010007514.1, on the reverse strand, counting down.
GAAGAATTTTAATGGCCATTCATCTGGGTACTCAAGTGAACCGACATCTTCACGAAACAAGAAAAAGAAAGTCACCTTCGATCTTTCGGAAGAGGAATCGGTTGATGATCCCTCATCAGGTCCGGAAAAGGTAGTCTACATGAGTGAAGTCTGTTCGGCATCTCTAAAGCCATATCTTCGCAAGGATCCAAAATTTGATTCTCGTTGGACAACTCCCGTTCCTAATTATTACTCATCCAAAGCTAATGCTCCTACCTTCCACAAGTACACTGGAATTATTTCTTATGAGCTGACTGAGACCGGAGCATCTGAATATTCATCGGAGGACAAACTGATTGATCTTAAAAAGGAACGAATTTTGAGGAAACAATTGAAGAAACAAAAAGACATGAATATCTGGAGTATGTCCACTTTCAAATACTATTCCTCTGAGGATAACTCTGATGATGGATATCTTTCATCCGACTCAAACACTTCGTCCACTATCCATCAGGACTTTTCTGAGGATGACACTGATAATAGTTGGGAATCATATGCCTCACCTCCGACTCATCATTACGATCTCCCACCGCAGGCTCACAAGAAGATCAGCCGTAAACCGCCTTAATCATCGGCTACCCACCCTCCCTCCCGACCACATCGGTCTCCTTGTACAGCTTCTTCCTCCACTTAGGCCAAGGCCTAAGTATAGGAGGGGGGACCGATGCCATCTGAATATATCATTTCTATCATCACATTCCGATCTCTCGCTCACTCCATATCCATCCTTCTTCTATACTTAGGCTGACCAAAGCCTAAGTATAGGGGGAACCGCCACCCACCTATATATACCCTCCTCATTCACATACCCTGACCGCTTCATTTATTTTTCTTTTTTTTCCGCTCTTCTTCTATACTTAGACTATTCAGGGTCTATGTATAGGGGGGCGATTTTTGTAAATCCTTTTCTTTTTCTTTTTCACTCTCTTACGCTTAGCCCGGGCTATGTCTTCTTTACGCTTCTTGTGCTCTGAGGACACAGCACTCGCTAAGTATAGGGGGGTCTGTATATATACTATGTATATATTTGAGCCATACCTCGTACTTTCGCGTAAGTCTATATGTATTTACGGGGTGGGTTTTTCTTAAAAAACAAAAAAAAATGATGAAAAAAAAATGTTTTTTCCACTAACACTGACTACACCCAAAATCTTTGAAAAAAAAATGGCTTCTTATTCATTTTTTTTGCATAAAAAAAAAGAAAACAAACAAACAAACAACAAAAATCCTTTGCATCAAAAACAAAAAAAATGTGTCTGCATTTCACACACTTGCATTTCATCAAGCATCACATTTGCATATGTGAAAAGTCTTTGGGTTCTGAACCGAGTTATGAGCCGAAACCGAGAGTGGTCTGGACTTAACCTTAATCCACCTAATTTTCAGAGGAACTTCACCGAGAAATAGGATTTTAGAGTCTTCAGGTCTTTGACTTAATTCTTTGAGTTCCACATGACAATGTACAGCATTTGACTCTTAGTGTTTAACCTGGTCTCTTCATTCTGGGTACAACTCTGGAATAGGGAATTAATTTGTACTCTCGCACTATGCACTTAGCTCAACTCAGACGGGATGTTGGAAGACTGTGTGAGTTTCTTTTCTGGTAGCGTGGAAATCTAAAGACCGGAGTACGGGTTGAAATAAAGCTTCGGAGAAGGGATGGACGACTGGGCACAATTTTTTCTAAGACCCCAAAAAATGTACGGAAACAAAAGATTCTATATCCGTAGGGGCACAACAAGATCCAAGCAGAACCACCAAAAATTCCAAATACAAAGAAGCAACTACCAAATAAAATCTGACCAAAAAGGTCCAAGCTTCCAGAAACCTGCAGATCTTGGTGGAGACTCGGCTACACTAGCCATCTTCACAAGGAGAGGTGACTACACTGGCCACCCTCCAGTTCTTTTCTCATTCTTCTATCTTCTCCCCCCAATTCGATTGTGAACACAGCGCGACAGACCTTAGAAGGAAATACCTGACTCCCCGAGGACGAGTTATTGGAGAGGAGGCTTGCGCGGTAGTCCGGCATTCTGGGTGGGAAGAGCTAAAATATTTCACACACAAGAGTCGGTTATTCAATATTCAAAGAGTATACTTTGGGAAGATGATTGATCTAAGATGACTTCTGAGTCGAAACTGTAGCAATGATGTGTAGAACTTGAGGGCTGTTGATTTTAAAATTCTAAGTCTCACAGAAGTTCCGACACACAAATAATCCAAAGGTTGAGTTTAGGTTCACTTTCACCTTCAGCTCATGGTCTTGGTTTGGAACCCATTCTCATTTCACCTCATGGCATTTCTTTTTGATGCTCAGGGACGAGCATGGTTTAAGTATAGGGGGATGATGAATCTCGTATTCATCACTCTAAATCTCATTTATTAAGCTCAAATCCATAAAAATCAACAGCATTCTGGCATCTATTTTGCATAATTAACATTCATGCATGATTTTATAAGAATTGCATTTTAGCACAAAAATCTGCACAAAATAAGAAGCCAAAAATCCTAAGCCAAAATGACCTGTAAATAAGCCTAACTTCCCGGATTTTTAACACATTCTTGCTAACTCCGAATGACTCAAAACCAATTCCACTGTGTATATATCACTAACAAGAATAAAGAAAAAATACAAAAAAATAACTAACCCAAATAAGTGGACCAAAAACCCAAACCCTAATTTCAGGATTTTCGGACTAAAAGCCACATATCTTCTCCATCCAGTGTCCGATTTAATCCTACTCACTTTTGAACTAATGTGCATTCAATTACCTTCAAAACAAGACCAAGTTCAAGTGAATCGGAGCTCGTATGTGAAAGTTGGGTTTTGGGCCTCTTTTGTACATTGTACATTTTCGCGGTTTTGACCTTGTATTTTATGTATATATTTTCTTAATCAATAAAAATCCAAAAAAAATTAGAATTAATTGTCTTTTATTTATCTTTGATTTTATTTATTTTTCCAGATTTTTATTGTGTTTAAAAATGACATAAAAATTATAAAACCCAAAAAAACCAAGGTATCCTATGTACATAGAATACCCCAAAAATTCACTTTGTGCAAATGATCGATTTTGGCTTTGATGTCTTCATGAAAGTTGTAGATCTCATCGAGACGAGCAATTTTTGTGAAGAAACTTTTTCGATCCGAGGACGTTTACTATTTTTTATCTATTTTACAAAGGTTTTTAATTTCGAATTTTCTGGTGCTGACACGTGGCAGCCCCAGAGGCCGCCACGTGTCAGCCATTTTTGGCATTATTAGATATTCGTTTTATAAAAAAAATTAAAAAAAAAATTAAAAAAAAATATAATAAATACATAGCTCACGTGCAGCGCACGTGCGGCATCCGCACGCGCACTGCACGTGCGCTCGCCCCAGCCCCTTCTCGCTGTGCCACGTGGCGTGATGGCAGCCGTCCGATCTCGGCCGATCGGACGGCCGCTGCGCGTCATCTTCCTCCGCCCCCCCCCTTTCCTAATCAGCTCCGCCGCCCCCGATATCTCCGCCATCTCCGAGTATCACGCGACCGCCGTGCCTCCGCGAATCTCGCTCCGACCGCCGCGCATCTCCATCAAATCAATCACTCCCTCGGCCGATCCCCCATCGCCCCGATCTCCTTCCTTTCCCAGCCTGTCCCAACCCTATTTAAACCCACCGCCGGACCTCCTCCAACCCATCCGCCGAGTGCACCTCAAATCCCTCTTTGGGCGGTGACAGCGCCTCAAAGCCCTTCTTCTCCGGCGAGATCCGGCCACGCTCCCGTGGCCGTTGCAGCAGCGACTACCGGTGCCTTTGCTGCCCCAGCTCCGAGCTTCGTCGAGCCACCGTCAGCGTCACCTTCTCCGACTCCACCTTCGATACAGCATCTTCATCTCCTCCGCCAACGCTCCATCAGGCGTCGCCCACGACCTTCTGCTCCGACAACGGCTACAGGAGTCGCTCCGCTCTCCCTCTGCCTGGAGCGGCCCTTACGCCGCCTAGCCCTCACCGGCCTCGCCTACACCGACTTGATCGACGACCACCGCCTCCGGCTCCATCCACCGCCTCTTCGCCACAACTGCCGTACGCCGCAGCAGCTGGGCCCCCTCCGTCCAGGAGCTTCCCATCAGCTCCAGCGCCAAGGCCGTGTCCTCCGCCACAGCCGCCGGGTGCTCGAAGCCCGAGGCCCTCCGCGCACGTGCGAGGCACGTGCGCTCGGAGGGAACGTCCCCAGCAAGCAACCCCAGGGGTCACGTGCTGCGCACGTGCCCCTTGGGCAAATTACAAGAAGCCCCCTGAAGGTCTCCCATTTTGCAGTCAGGCCCCCCGACCCAGGGTCACGTGCGTAGCACGTGACCTGCTGGGAATTTTACGCAAATACCCCCACGGGTATAGGTAATTACTTCTTGGTCCCTGTCTGTACATTTTATATTAATTTATTTATATTTATATTGCATTTGTACCCCTGTGTTCCCCCTTAGTTTTGAACCTTCTCTCTACATTATTTTATTAATCCAAAAATAGCATGATGTTGGTTAATTGATCCTCTACGCTTCGACATGTTGTGAGTAATTTTGTGATTGATGGTTAATTAATAAATAATTATTTTGTGAAAATTTGCGTATTTTGCCCATCTCTTGCTCTAAAATTCATAGTTGATTAACTATTGCTCTAAAAATTCCCGAAAAATCACACATTGTAGAGTTAATTATTCTTAACATTGTGCCCAAAAAGATTTGCATTTGCATGCACATTTTATCCTGTAAAAATCATTTTGCATATTTTAATATTTAATTTTTAGTAGACATTAAACCTCACATTTTTTAGGTTTAGGATTTTTCTGAGATCCGTCACCTAGTGATAGATCCTAGATAATTTTGATCCTTGAAAATAAGTAGGTTTGATATTTATTAAAATTAAATATTGAAATTCATTTTGTTTGCATTTAAAAATCCATAAAAAATTCATATTGCATCCAAAAAATTCTAAAAAAAATATTGTGCTCTCATTTCATAATAATTTACATCGTGGCCAAGTTTCATATTTTTCGGACATTGTTTGATTGACATTTATATTTTAGTCCATAAAATAAGGCCAAATTTGCATGTGCATCCCCTAATTCATTGAAAAATTCCAAAAAAAGACCGCTTTAAAAACCGAACACGAATTTTGATAGACTTAATTCTAGGTTGTTCCTTTGCCTCCTTGTGATCGACCTTGGGACTTGCCCAAGTAAAATAAACATAAAACCACGATATTAAAAATTGACTAAATCGTTTGTGGTATTTTCTTGACCATTTCCGATTGCCGCCTACAACGCACAAGACGATAAAAACAACTTTTTAAAAGCCGCATTTACGGACATGTCATGCATGAATGTTAATTATGCAAAATAGATGCCAGAATGCTGTTGATTTTTATGGATTTGAGCTTAATAAATGAGATTTAGAGTGATGAATACGAGATTCATCATCGTGGTAGATGATGGTAATGTAGAACGACCAAAAAAATTGTTAGATAAATAAATTACCAAGAAAAAGGAGAAGAATACTTACCTGTAAAGGATTGCTGAATTGTGGAGGAGCTATGGTGTGCAACCTCCCATCGTCGCCGCCTTGATTCGATTCGACGAAAATTGAAGAAGCTCGATTGTGACCCGAAGAGATGCACAGCGACACGAGGAGGAGTCCTCGTGGATCTCGTATTTGAAACCGTCGTTGCTCGACCGAAAGATGTAGAAGCTATCACCGACAACACTTGGGGGCTGGTGGTCTCTCCCTCTATGAAGAAATGGTGGATGAAGATGAATGTAGAGGGCGAGTGGAATAAATAGGAGGAGGAAGTTGGGAATGAAGTGGGATGGAAGTTGGAGGAGTGGTGGAAGATGAGGAGAAGATGTGAAGTTGTGACTTGGAGTAGAGGGCAAGTAGAGGGAGAAGAAGTAAAAGGTGAATAAGATAAATAAAATAATATACTAATATAAGTAGGCTACTAAAAATAAAAGAGAAAATAAAAGTAAAATAAAATAATAAAATAATAAATAAATAAATGTAAATAAATAAATAATTAAATAAAATAATAATAATAAATGATAAATAAAATAAAATAAAATAATAAAAATCCGAAAATAATAAAAAATGGGGTGACCTGTGGCGGCTCCAGGAGTAGCCACGCGTCGCTCCCGAAAAATTCAAAAATTTAATGTAAAGAAAAATAAAAAAGAAATAACAAAAAGGGATAAATCAAAATGTAGTCAACACGAAAGTTGCTCGTCTCGATGAGATCTATAACTTTTGTGAAGAGCCAAAAATCAAAAGAAATCATTTGTACAAAATGTATTTTTTTGGGTTGTACTTATAGATAAAATACCGCATTTAATCTTTTGTAATTTTTGTCATTTTTAAATGAGAGAAAAATCAAAATAAAAAATAGAAAAAATATGAAAAGAATATTTACAACTTTAATCTATTTTTTTGTATTTTTAGTAATTAAGAAAATAAAATGATAAAATGCAAGGGCATTTTTGTCAATGTGTACAATATACAATAGGGGCCCAATACCCAAGTTTCACATACAATCTCTAACTTTAATGAAATTAGTCTTATTTTGAAGATCTTTGAATGTATATTACTTTAAAAGCAAGTAGACCTAAATCAGACATTGTATAAGAGAGATATGTGCATTTTAAGGCTCCTAGTTTCAAACTTAGATTGGGGTTTTATTGGTCAATTTTACAAGTTAGTATTTTTTGATATTTTTCATTAATTAGTGTTAGTAGTATATGCATAATATACTTGGTTTTATTAGATTTGATGTTAGTATAAAATATATACTAATAGGTGAAATATGGTGAATATATAGGTGAATATTTACAAGTGAATTGGGCTTCTTATTTAATGCAAATATGAGTGCTAAAATACATATATTACTTATGCATGCATGAATGCTAATTATGCAATATAAGTAGAAATATGCAGCTAATTACCTGGGAACAAAGCTCTATTTTCAGCTTTTAAAGTGATGAATCACAGATTCATTAATCAATTAAAATAAGTTATAAATAAATAAATTATATAGATAACTAAAAAACATAAAAAAATAAATATAAAATACCCAATATATAGGTCAATATACCTATATTTATACTTGTAAAAATAAACATACAATAAACAACCTCAAAAAAATAAATAAAATTCATAATAAAATACTATATAGAATAATAAATACTTTTTATATTTTAACCAAAGATGAAATAAATCATTTATTATTTTATTTTGAATAATTTTTGAATTTTAATTCTGGTTTGTCTTGTAGTGCCATGCATGTCTCAATCAAGTTGCAACCTTAGTTGATCCGCTGGTCAACTGAGCCCCCTGCAAACCTTGCCCTACTATCTTCGTTGATCGTCCATCTTCATCTAATTTTCCCCTCAGATTCTTGCACCATTTCATCATGATTCCTCTTTCACTTTTTCTCATCTATCGACAAACTTTCACGATTGCATGTTACCTCCATCGAAGGAGCATAGTATTGATCAAGCATCTAAGTCAAAGAGGGCCAAGTATATAAACACCTCTTCGGCTGCCATTTTGATTATAATCAACTTTAGACACTCAAAATCCTTGATTCTCTTGTCTTGAAGCTTCTTGGTGACAACAGGAACATCGACGAACCCTTTTACATGGATGGAGGGGAGCAAAGGTTGAGATCCTGGCATTGTCGGCCACCAGCGACAGAGCTCCTCCGTCTCCTTCATTCCTTGAGGTAGATCCATAGTCTAGCCCATCATTTATGTTCCTAGGATGTAGATTAGAGCATCTTAGATTTTAGACATAATTTCACTTCTTTTTTATTTAAATTCAAAATTTATAGTTTATTGGAACAGAGCTCTGTGATCCTTTTCACTCTGTCGAGACTGTCCTTCGACCCACCTAACACCTCACTTTCGTATCCATTTGCTTCCTCTACATCCCGCGTACCTCAATTCATCTCGATCTCTCTCAAATCGAGGAATCACCCTCCTACTACGCCACCTCACTAGAGGGCTCCTCCCGACCGCACCTCCATACATTTACGACTCACAAAGACCCCCAAAACCTATGTTTTTGTATGTTAAACCATTGCCGAATCTGGACTCTCAAAGGCCTCTCGCATATCATTTTTTGCCACAGGACAACTATTTGGAGCTTCCCGGAGCCTTCTCATGCTTCCAGCAGATGCGAACTGGAGAGACAATTGATTTGAGCACCTGAGAGTCATTGTAGATTCAGGGAGAAAGGCAGAATCGATGATCGAAGCTTCCCCCACTAGTTGTTCTTCTTTGTTCTTTATGAATAGCGGTCGCCGCTGGATCTTCCTCGCCATCAGTTTTGATATCAAACATTGTCTGGTGCCCCACTTAGACGTCCAATCACCCCCTAAGATACAATCGCGGGCATTGATCGGCGAAGGGTCGTCTACTCACTAAATAGCACCATGTGTATAAGTGACACATGGTCCGTCTTCTGTTTGCACGCAAAGTAGGGGTAATTTTGGTAAATACCCTCGCATGTTTTGTATTTTACTTTTAGTCAATTAAAGATCGATTGTAGTGTAAAAAACTTTGGTTATCTTTCAAGTAGAAATCTATACTATATGTATTTTTATTTCGGTCCTCTACCATGTCAACTCATGCGCCCAAACATGTGAGATGATGGGCATTTTACAAAGACCTCTTGGTACTTTTATATTATTGTTTAGTTGTAACTCAGTTCAAAAAGTTTTTGGATGATTGTAGGTATGTCTTGTCGCATTTTATAAATTCCATTTATTCCTACTAGTGTGGAATGGTTAATTATTGTAGGGAAATTATGCAAAGGCCCTTGGACATCTTATTGTTGTTCCTGGTGGCATTTTTGTTTATTGTTATTTGTATTTCTGTCCCTACTAGTGTTGTATTTTAATTTTCTTTATATCTTGCATTAATAATATAACCTTGCATTTAAAAATTGTAGGAATTTTATTTTAAATATATGCTATTTTTTAAAATCACATATTTTTCGCTAGAACATTCAAAATATTTTCTTCTATTTAAAAATTAAAAAATTCTGTTATTCTCTGTTTACATTAAAAATCCATAAAAAATAGAAAATATAATATACTTATAAATAAAAATAACTAAAAATTTAGAAGGAAAAATAAAAAAAAAGAACCATATCTAACCCTAAAAAATTTATAAAAATCCAAAAATTGAATCTTCTATTTCTGTACCTTATTTAGTATATATATTACATATGAGAATTAGTTTTGGGAATTTTTGAGCTATTTAGCTATTTTTTAAATTCAAAACAAGTTAGTTGTCTATTATTGCTCACTATTTACTATTTGTATTCAATGAAAAATGCAAAATAATTAGCAAAAATTCAAAGAAAAATAAAAAAATTGAGTAAACTATAAAATTAACAAAAAGAAGTTGTTTTGTTCATTTTAAGTATGTATAGGTATATTTATATTTATACTAACCTATAGTGTATAATTATACATATATTTAGTTATTTTATTAATAGTATTATTATTTTTATAAAAAAGACCTAATTATTTTTAATAACATAAAAAATAAAAAGGAATATACCTAGGGTTTTTTTTGATTTTCACTATCTATCTATCTATTATCTATTATGATCTCTATATATAGTTATATACATTTATTTCCTCTATTGATTAAAAAGTAAATAACAAAATAGAAAATACATAAAAAATTTTATAATAAAAAACAAAAAATAAAAAAATTTAATAGAAATAAAATATTAAAAACCCACTAACAAAATCAAAAAAATTATAAAAACACAAAATACTATCATTGTCTTTTCTTGCCTTTTTTCATTGATTATTCCTCCTGCTCCATGTATTCGACCTCTACTTTCTTATACTATATAAACATTTTGTAGAGTTATATAATTTTTAACTCCGTATTTATTTTGCATTGCTTGATCTATTTTGTGTGTTAATTGTTGTGTGAATCACCTTTAGTGAGCGGTCGCCTTAACAACATTGTTCCCACCTTGTGTGGAACATTAGACGCGCGCCAAAAGTTTTTCAACACCTTCCTTATAAAACTCTTAGCATGTGGAGACCTTTATGTAAATCTCAAGAAGCGGTCGGGTCCTTATATAAAATACCCAAGCGTGCCATGTGTGGCATGTGCGCCTAGGACCTGAATATAAATCTTATGAAGTTGGTGGGCATTGATGCAAATATCCCAAGCACTCACATCCTGGGCATGCAAAGATAAGGCTTGGAGGTTGGTTCGGGTCGTTACCCAATTGCTTGGGCCATGTAGGTAGCCCATGTATATCCGGAGCTGATTGGGTTCCCTTGAAGCACCCATTCAGGCACCGAGACAAGCGTAACATATGGTTCATTAGATGGGAACGATCTAGTAGTATCTGCTTCCTGGAGCTCCTTCACATGCATGCTCAACTTGTCGGGGAAGAAGGGGATCTAGTGATCCCATGATCCCTCCTTCACTTGTATCCTTATGCTCTAAAGATCGTAGAAGGTACTAGAATACTTACCAAAGATCCTAGAGGTGGAAGGAGGGGTTGGGATGATATGAATGGTCAGATCTACTTCTGATCATTAGTTCGGAGGTTATCGAAAAGAGTTTCCCTGAATCATTCAGCCATTGAAGATGTAAACCTGCATAAATGGTCAAGCTGCGAATAGCCGAAGAATGTGACGTGTAAGTTAGTCAAATGGGGACCTGGAGCGGGCTTTAAAGGTTGAGGAGTGGTCAGGGGTGTAGCAATAGGGAAGTGATGAAACTCTATTTCATCAACTTTATTCCTTCATTTTGGCCTTTAAACCCTTGCTAAATGCATTTATATAACATTATTTTGTATAAAATAATATCTATTATTTACAGTGAAAATATTGTATAAAATACTCTATTTAAAGCCAAAATAAAACAAGAAAGAAAAGAAAAGAAAAAAGAAATGAAATACCATAGGAAATATGTGACCATAAACATTGAGACCTACGCATCATGATGATCGGATCAATATGGAATAAAGTAGGGGGAGACAAGAGCAAAAATACAATAAAAACCCTAACTTTCAAATTCCCCAATAACTTAATTTTGGACCCATTTTATTCTTTATTGTTTATACCGCAAATCAATAAAGTTTGTACATGAAAGTTGTATTCCTAGGAAAAAAATCAAAATTTATTTCAATTAACACTAATCCACAATGTGCCTTAGTCACTTTGAATAAAAAGCCAAACTTCAAACTTCCTAGATTTGTATCTTCTCCATACTATATCAAAATTGACCGTAATTACTCTTGTTCTATGTAAAATTTAATTATCTATTTAATGAAGGTGGTTTTACTTAAATTGGAGTTAACATGCAAAAGTTAATAATCAAACCCATTTTGTGCAATTTACCTAAAAAATAATCATTTTATTTATTCTTTATACTTTTATTCTTTTTAAATTTTTATTAAATATTATTTTTAATATATGTACATAGATTGAATAAAGTAAAATAATTAAAATATCATAAAAATAATTTAATGAATTAGAATATATAAATGAACTATACATACATATACCTTTGTATCAAATATACATATTTATTTTATTATACATCCAACATCAGAAAAATACAATAAAAAGATATTTGGGTGTATTTAATTATGTTATAAATATAAAACTAAATTATATAAAATAATAATATAGAAAATAGAAAAGGAAAATAAACTACATACTATATAGGTAAATATACATGTACTTAAACTTATAAAAAGTAACATATAATAAATTAACTCAATAAGTAAATTAAAATAATACATAAAAAATATTTTTAACCAAAAAATAAATTAATCATTTACTATTTTATTTTGACTTATTATTGAATTTATTTATTATTTTTTCTCTTAGCGGCCACGTGGTCCAATGAGAGGCCTACCTTGGTTGATGCGCCAGTCAACTGGCCGCTCTAACGCCTTTGGTCTGCTAGCCACGCTAACCACTCACTTCTCTTGCTTTTTCCAATATGAATGTTTCCCCAAATTAGCTCGAGTTATTCGTGACTTTTATCCCTCGATCAATGTTCTTTCACATACCATCAATTCGTTGATAAACAGATCATCACCTCGAGTAGAAACCCTGGTCAAAGTCTGCCTTGTACAAATATATCTCCATATCTTCCTTTCAATGTTGATATATCCATTGAAATCCCCAACTTCTCGTGCGTTGCAGCTTCCTGGTGACAGTAGGAGACTCACCGGACCCATAGGCATGGAGGAAGATGCGTGGAGGCTGAGATCTGAGCATCTCCAGTCATTCGCGACGGAGCTCCTCTAGGCCCCTTTCTCCAATAAGTTAGAGCCTTAGCTTCTGCTTGGTTTCCATTTCTAGGATTTAGGTTAGAGTAGATTGGGTTTTTATTTTAGTTAAAATCACATTTTATTCCATCAAATCTTCGATTTATAGTTCGTCAGAGCTGAGCTCCAACCACTATTTCATCGTGCTCCACTTGTTCTCCGACCCGCTTTTCGCCCTCATTTCCTTCCCCATCGCTTCTACTTTGCCTTGACAGATTCCGCTCCCATTGATCCTCCCTGGATCACGAGATCTGATCTCCCTCCTCTGTCCTTCGTCGGAGATCGTTGCCTGACCTCTCTTATCCTCATTCCAACTCGACAAAGAACTCGAAAACCCCCTTGTGTTTTCTTGTTATTATTTTGCAGGTTTTGTAGGTAAAAGACCGTTTGGGGTCGATTTTGGTTCAATCAAAGGCATCTAGAGCTCTAAAACTTCATTGATCCTCAAGAACTACTCTGGTGACACTAAGACCCATTTGAGGCATCCGACAGCTGCGGACGACCTTCAAGAGCATTTTGAGACTTGCAGCCTCATTACAGACTGCAAGAGGTGGAGGGAGTTACCGATCGACGCACGCCTGCAAGAGGTGAAGGGCAACAACCGTCCAATCTTCCTTGACCTCCAGTTTTGATCATGACTATATGATACAACCATCCTCGATCGCTCGATCAGCCACCGGTTACTAATCTAGGCTGCCCATGTCCGAAGTGTCATCGGCCATTGGGAGTGCAATGCATGGCAATTGAAATCAATATGTTCGACTACCAATGCCTTAATGGGGTAATTTTACCATTAACCCTTAGCATTTTGTGTTTTCTTTTTAGTCTGTAAAGTTCAAGTTGTAGTTCAAAATATTCTATATAAATTGTAGAACAATCCCTAAGATTCCATCTAGTGCATTTAAGTCCCTCGCCATGTCACCTCATATGCATGTGTGTGCGAGGGGATGGGCTTTTTGCAAGGGACCCCTTTTGTGTTGGGGTTATTATTTAATCCATAAAATTTGTAATCTAGTTTAAAACTTTTTGGATAATTTGCAAGTATGTCCTACCGATTTTTGAAAATTACATTTATACACCGGTCAACATTGTATGAATTAAATGTTCAGGGAAAATTGTGTAGAGGCCCCTACACTTTGGTTTTTTATTCTGGATTACATTTTTATTTATTTATAATTAAGTTTCAGTCCCTACCAGTGCATGCATTTTTATTTTCTTTATCTTATGCATTAAAAATTACATTTTCCATAAAAAATCGTGGGAAATTTATTTTATGTACCTAATATGTTATTAAATAACACATATTTTAGCAAGCTCACTTAAAATATTTTCCTATATATCAAAATTAAAAAATATTTCTTTTACCCATTTGCTTTACAAAATCCATAAAAATTAGAAAAATGTTCTGAAAATAATAAAAAATTAAAGTACCTATATTATTATTATATACTATAAATCAAATCACTAAAAAATTAGAAAGAAAATAATAAAAAATTAAAATTCTAAAAATCCCATTAGAATTATAAAAAAATATTGAAACATCAAAAACTTACATTTTCAATTTATATATCTTATATAGTATATATTATATATTAAAATAGTTTTATAAAATTTTGAACTATTTATTTATTTTTAAATTCCAAAGTAATTTGGCTATATATTATTACTTACTGTTTTGCTATTTTTATTTAATTAAAAATACAAAAAGTTAGCAAAAAATTCAAGGAAAATACAAAAAAAAGAAAAAATATTAATAAAGCTGAAAATATTTTATTTTGGCTATTTTAAATACTTATAGCTATATCTATATACATATTAATATTATATACATAGTTATATTTGTTATAATTATTATTAAAAATACTTATATTTTTTCTAAAACATTTAATATATAATAAACATTGTACTTAAGATTTTTTATTTTTTGTCTATTTCATATATATTTATATTATATATAACTATTGTATATATCTATTATCTCCATAACCTTATACCAATTACGAATACTTAAAAGAAAATTAAAAATTAAAAATAAGAAAAATATAAAAAACATTATAAATTGAAAATTTTCAAAAAAATATTAAAACCCCACATAAAAATTCTTATAAAACACAAAAGAACATTTATTGTTGATGATACGATTTCACAATTGACTAAGGTGGAATAAATAAGTTAAGTTCATTGTCCTTAATCAATCAAATCGATAAACAAGAAAATCAAGCCATTCGAAGATAAAGCTATCCAATTCAAGCGGTTTCACTACTTTTATTTACCTGGTATAGCGACCAAGGTTGAATATAGGGAGCATAATTAAAAGTTAAGTAGTGTGATTTCAGGAATAAAAGTCTTTTTTAGTGGTTTTTAATTTTTGCAATTTTTTTTATTTTCAAACAAAAGACAACAAGCACAAGGGATAAAAGACTCACACACACTATTTTCCTATTTTTTCTAACATGTCAAAAACACTCAGAAAAAAATGATAAAAATATTTTTGGGTTTTATATATTTTGTATGGTTTATGGTAATTTTAATAGATTTTTAAAATGTTTTTGTGATTTTCTAAAAATCAAACAGTGAGAAAAAGAACAAACTGTGAACGACCAAGAGTAGTTTGCAAGTTAAAAATACTTTAAATGACCAGGACTCCTGGGGCGATTTTTATGATAAAGTAAAGGGAAATATCAACAAACAGAGACTTAAAACACTATTTTTGGACTTTTCTACAATTTTGTATAATTTTTATAAGTTTTTAAGTATTTTGTAATTTTTATGGTTTTAAAAGAAATTATCAAACAAACTTGATAATGGAGATAAATGATAGGAAAAGACAACTATCCTAATTTTTATGGAATTTTTAGATAATGTTCCGAATTTTTCTAATTCCTCAAAGACAAACTAACACTTTTAGGGGTTTTTGAATTTTTAACCATATAATGTGTACGCAAATTAATACCCAAAAATCATCACGAAGAACACATGCTAGCAGGAGATATAAGTAATTTTTAGATAGTTTTTAGGGTTGATTTAATATTTATTGCATCAAATAAAAGACAGGTAATTAAAAAAAATTTACAGGGACCTTCTCCAAATAAAACAAGTTTCAGGGGAGAATATGCATTTAATCCACTAAAAATATGTATAGCACGTGAGCCAAGAAATCTAGGGGTCTAGAGTGTAAATGCAAATACTAAAAGAAAACATACATTTTTTATAGATAAAAAGATTAGGACAAGTGTTGCAAATAACCCACACAAGCCCGTAAGCACGCACGTGGACTCAACCAAACCGAACTAAGGTGCAAATAGATGAAACATAGGGTGTAAAATGCAAATGTTCATAACTAATTATTACAAATGATGGACTAGATAGAAATAACATAAAAGGTAGGGAAGAAGTGAAATATACCCATTGGCAAAGTTATGTGGCAAGAACGGGGCACCCTCAAACGTACGATCATGATGATCGTTGGAGACATATCGAACCGCTCTGACAGTAGGTGAGCGTGTGCGTCAGATCTCTCTGGACATTAGATCTTACGCCTCTGAAAAGTGCATGAATGAATGGTTGGGATGGATTCTATCAAAAGGGCACCTGATCGAACGATAATAGAGGTCTCTAGAAGAACTCTACTCCAATGGTCTTCAATCGAATGTGGAAGGAGATTAACCTATCTGATGACTCCGTGAAAGGGTCCTACAGCCTCGTGGAGGTACTCCGCGTCGAGTGAATGGCTCCGATTGACGAAGTGACGGGTGGATGTGCATAGCGGGGGCGCTACACCTGGAGCTACTCCGCCAACTAACGTGAAGCTCAAACTGCACTCCCTGCACACAAAGGTACATGCAAATGAAAGATTGAATCAGGTGTGTATTTCAGTCCTGTTATTGCTTGAAAATTCTCAAGAAGCAAAGGGGAAAGGGGGTTTGATCTCCGACGTACATGGGAGAAGGAGATTCGGACTTTAATTTCACTCAGATGAGAGAGTCTAAGGGGGATAAGGACGCGTGGGAAGATGGATGGTGAGCGAAGGTGTCGATCCGAACGGGTAGGTGAGAAGAATGAGGATCCAGAACCGGCAGTCAGAGCAGGTGAAGTGCAGCAGTAAAGATGAACCAAATCAAAATGGAAGGGCAGGATGGTGTTTAAGCGAGGGTACATGCATGGATTCTTATGATCAGCGAATTCGGGTGAAGGCAGAAGCGGGGTCCTTGCTTTTATTATGATGCGGAAGGTAGAAGAGGCTCAACGTGGCGGAGAGGTCTGGCAACGAATTCATCGTCAATCAACTTGTCTTCTAAATGAGCATAAAAAGGGACCTGCATGAGGATGTCATCTTGTTGGAGGTGTTCGTGGAGAAATGGTGGCGCGAGGGACGAGCTGAGGTGCTTGAGAGGCAGAGAGGACACTTTATAGGGATGCCCAAGGTTACAGAAATATTGAAGGGATGCATAAAACCCTAGGACGATCCGACTATGCCTAAGGATCCGCGAGGATCACAGATCCTAGGAGTGCAGTCGGGAGGTGAAATAAAGGTGAATGGATGCTAGGTTTAATCTGGAAAATAGGGAGAAATTGGGCCCGGTGATGGTGGAGTAGTGTCGGGTTAGCTGGTGGAGAAGGTAGTCAACCTTCTGACGTGGACCAATCAGAATCTAGTATATAATAATATTATATATAAAATAATGAATGATTTTAAAATAAAAAGTGAATAAAATGAAAAATGTTTATTATTTCCTAAACTATTTTTCTGTGTTTTTTAATTATTTTTATAAATTATATTATTATGGTTTGTATAATATATCGTATTATGTACACGTATAATCTACAAACATTCATTTCTATTTTATTATTTTTACAAAATATGTTTTTTTATTTTATTTATTTACAAAATAATTTAAAGAGTGTAAAATTTATTTTTATTTGGTTTTTTTAAATTAATTAAGGGTGTTAAATAAATAAGTATTGCATAATATATATATATATATATATATACTTGTCGCCTTTGTACAATGAGTTTTGAATTTTATTTTGTTTATTTTGTTTTGTACTTATTTTATTTTTATTATATTATTATGGTTATATATAAATATTCAAAAATATAGAATTTATGAATTTTAACATTAAAAAATATTTATATGTATAGGTATTATATACATTATGCCCTAACTCTCTCTACATAGTTCTTGTCGATCAGGTCAATTAATGACCTTCTCTTGGGGTTTAGGCCAATCTGTATCTATCCCAAATACGCCTTTCTTTTTCTTTTCTCTATATTTTTCTATTTTTTTGGAAAATAAGTGCTAATTATGCAATATTAACAAAGACATGTGCAATGATAAATTATTGTATTTACATATGATTACAGGTGGTTTTGCTAAAAGATAAAGCTAAAATAAAAGAATAAAGGATGAGAATCGTAGATCTCTCATCCCCCTATACTTTACCTTTGTTAGTCCCTTAGCAAACACTTATTTGAATAAGAAGTGAAAATAAGAAGAAAAGAACCAAAATTGACTATTAAACTTATCTTCATAAAATTGGAGTATGGAGCTCAATCGGACATTTGGATTATTAGTTTGGAGGAACCTTATTGGTGAATAGGTTTAAGACTCAATAGCCCCCAAGTTCCACAATTCTATGGTCAGAACTCCTTAATAACCTGGTCAGAACAAGTCTACATACTCAAACTCTAATGACTATGAAGCTTTCCTTGTACTATGTAAGTGATATGTAGCCCCCCATCTCAAAAAAGGCAAAGCAACCTCCCTCAATAAAGAAACTCTAATACCCAAGTCTAGCAACTCTTTCCTCGAGGAGCGGGGCATTCCCTTCTATGTTCAAGTACAACCAGCTCAAGAGGAGGGGGAAAGAAGAGAACAGACCATGACCAATGTAGCCATGTATCCCTTGGAAATTAACCAGTGTAGCTAAGTCTCTAGTTGCAAGCTTCCATGATATGAGACAGTGGAATACATAAGCTTTGTTTACTCACTATTTACGCTCCGGCATGCATTTTATATTTAATCAAGCATGTCCTCTTTTTTGGATTTTTTACATTTTTTCACATCTGTTTGTGCATATATAAAACATATCTACATGGTGCATCATATACATAAGGAATTTTTCTTCCCAAGCCAGTAGACTATCCCTCTTTTGAAGGATTATTGCAGCCCACAGTCTCTTGTCTTTACACCTCAATGCTACTAGACCTTGTTTAGGCGCACATCCCTCCCTAGAGGAAGACGAGAGGTTCCGGCAAGCTGGACTACCCTCATATGCTACTCCAAGCCAAAGGATTCTGCCTTCTCACCACCTTATATGTGTTGAGCTACGTGTATGGTGTGTATCCAAGTCAAGCAAATGTCTATAAGAGTTGTGCATGTGTTATTAAGTGTTCAACTTAGGGTCATCAAGATGACCTGTGAATATAACCTAGTAAATTCGAAGAATTAAGTCACTATGGACCTGAAAAGTCTTAACCCCCAAATCATATAAAGTTCCTCTGAAGTTATGTAGATTAAGATCTTAACCAAGCTCCATTCCTCGGTTAAAATCCAGACTCGTTTAAATGGCAACCATGATTTTGAATGAGGCACATGCAAGTATATACAAAACTCTTTTCGAAAATTTTTCAAAATATGATTATTCTATGGGATTTTGATTTTTCAAATTTTTAGGTATTTTTGAAAATAAGGAGAGATTTTTACCAAGGTATATACAAAAGGGTTTATGTACACTTTGGATTTTATTTACACAATACTTATATTTCAAAGATTTTAGGGGTAGATTCCGGTTTTTAATGTACCCATATAGACAAGTAGTTTTCATACCCCTTATTTATTTTTGTATGTGGTAAAGTACTTTGCAACAATAGTTTTCAAGTGTTTTACAAATTGTTTTTGCAAACTTATTATTTTCACATCAATTTCAAAATGTTTATACTATATACATAATTTTGTTAAAGAAAATACTTTACAGATATTTTGAAAACAAAACACTCTTACAAACATTTTTACAAAATATTGTACACAAATATTTTTTTGCAAAGATTTTTAAATAATATTTGTAAGAGCCTTGTTATTAATACACAAAGTACGAGTTACGTCTAAAGTAATATACGATATATACGACACCCCCATACTTAGTTCGAACGATATCCTCAGAGTGATCGGAGAGTGATAAAGGAAGACGTAACTCGCTTTGAGTAATGGGAAGTGCAAAGAATGCTATACTACAATGACAAATGAAAGAAAAAAGAATAGAAATCGGTGACCCCCTATACTTAGGATCAAGTAATCATGTATAGAAAACTGTACAAAAGGGGAAAACTGAAGAATAGGATGTACATATATTACCTCCCCTATACTTAGGGTAAAATATCACTAAGTATAGGAAGCAAAATGTAGGTAAAAGAATCAAATGAATAATCATATATTCAAATCCTCCTCTACACATAGGGTAAAGTTCACCCTGAGTATAGCATAATCATAAGATGAGAATGGGGTGTTGAATATAAAATGAATGATATAGACTGAATGGAACGATACTGCTGCGAAGTTAATGTGAGAATCTTGTATGCGATGCAAATGATGTGAGTCAAAGATCACATCTCATACAAAATGAATAGGGGAAACATCAACAATCAACGAATCATGATCCAGATATGGCTTCAGGCGTTGACTGCTGACACGAAAGGTGGAATCGGATGACAACTCGTATATATAAATGCTTCTGTTGTCACGCACCTTTCTGATCAAGTATGGTCCCTTCAAGTTACTCTTTAATTACTCAGGAAATAATCTCTTTCGTGCATCAAATAGCCATTCTCTCTGGTTTGGCTCATACTCTTCATTACTGATGTAGGAATCAAGCCATATTTTCATTTTATCCTTATATTGTAGGCTACTTGAGAAGGTTGTGTCTCTCAACTCCTCAAGGGCTACCGATTCTACTTTCCTTTGATCTCCTAAACTCTTCGGATCCAGTTATAGCTCGGTAACTGCCCAACGTGATTTATGCTAGATCTCCACCGGTATGTAGCATGGCTTGCCATAAACTAGCAGAAAGGGAGATTTGCTCAAAGGTGTCTTGAAGGAAGTCCGATTGGCCCACAAGATCGAGTCCAAAAGTTGTGACCAATCCATTCTGTCTGGGCGAGCAACCTTCTGCAGAATAGTCTTAATCTCCCAGTTCGAAACCTCAGCAAGACCATTAGTCTGTGGATGACATGGAGTGGCAACTCTATGTCAATGCTAAACACGTTAGAAAGGGCCCTTACCTTGTTTTTGATAAAATGAGATCATCCATCAGAAATCAAGACTCTATGTACCCCAAACTATGAAATGATATTATTCCTCAAAAATATGCAAATCGTATATGCATCTGCGGCTCGAGCAAGGATGATCTCAACACAACGACTAACATAATCCACAACAAGCAGAACGTACTCAAACCCCTGACTCTTAGGGAATGGACCCATGAAATCGATGCCCTATGCATAAAAAACATCACAGAAGTGAATAGGTTGCAATGGCATCATTTCTATCTGTCAGCATGTGCCCATCCTCTGACAATCAGTGCACCTCTTCACAAATTCATGTGAATCCTTTCAGAGGGTAGGCCACCAAAGGCTGGATTGGAGAACTTTCTGTGATGTCCATCTCCTAGAATGATGTCCTCCTACCTCAAGCTTGTGGCAATAGGTGAGGATGTTATGATGCTCCTCCTGAGGAATACAATGATGCCAGACACTATCCCCCCTTCATGGTAAAGGGTGGTATACTCCCAATGGTACGACTTGGCCTTCACGAGGAAGGTCTCAAGTCACTGCTTGGGCCGACCTTATGGAACTTTCTTGACAATAAGATAGTACACATTGTCAACGTACCATGGAAATGAGGTGATAGCAAGAATCACCTCGTCTGGGAATGTCTCAATGATATGTGATCTGCTCTGAATCCTCAAGATTCCCTAATCGGGAGAGGTGATCTGCCAGCACATTCTCAACTCCAAGTTTATCCTTAATCTCTGTATCAAACTCCTATAGTAGTAGGATCCATTGGGTCAATCTATCTTGGGAGTCCTTCTTTGCCATGAGGTATCGGATGGCGGTGTGATCTGTGTAAATCGTCACTCTAGATCCAAGAATGTAAGATCGAAACTTATCCAAAGTAAAAACTATGGCTAGCATCTCTTTCACAGTCACGGTGTAGTTCTGCTGAGCAGCATCCAGAGTCCGACTAGCGTAGTGAATGGAAAAAGGAAATCAATCCCTCCTATATCCAAGCACATCCCCTATGGCAAAATCAGAAGCGTCCATCATGATATCGAATGGAAGAGACCAATCGGGTGTCTGAAGGATAGGAGCCCGCACAACTATTCTCTTAAGAGTCTCAAATGATGCAAGATACTTATCATCTACCAGTACTCGGTGTCTTTCCTCAGCAGATCAATAAGCGGTCGTGCAGTCTGACTGAAGTCATGTATGAACCGTCGGTAGAAGTCAACATGCCCCAGAAAAGACCGTAACTTTCACAAATTCCATGGTGGATTAAGCTTCTTGATGATATCCACCTTGGTCAGATCAACCTCCATGCCCCTGTTGGAGATGATGTGGCCAAGGATCGTCCCCTGAGTCATCATGAAGTGACTCTTCTACCAAGATGAAACAAGGTTGACCACGATTGAGTGCTGAAGTACTCGGTCTAGGTAATAAAGACAAGCATCAAACCCACTGTCTTAGACCGAAAAGTCATCCATGAAGACCTCTAAATATTCACCCACTAGGTCCAAGAAGACAGAAAACATGCACCTTTGTAATGTAGATTGGGCATTACATAAACCAATGGGCATCCTTCTAAAAGCATGCGTTCCGAATGGACATGTGAACATCATTTTCTCCTGGTCTTCATGGTGCTATGGCTACCTGATTGTACCCAGAGTATCCATCAAGAAAACAATAATGACTTTTCTCAGCTAACCTATCGATAATCTAATTAATAAATGGTAGGGGAAAATGATCCTTCTTGGTAACCTGATTCAATCGTCTGTAGTACACACATACCCTCCAAGAAGTGGGCACTCAGGTAGCTATCTCCTCTCTAGACTCGCTCACAACAGTGGCCATACATGTCTTCTTTGCTACCACATGCAACAGACTAACCCATTTGGAGTCGGAGATGGGGTAGTTAAAATTAGCACTCCACCACTTATATATTTCCTTCATGACCATATCTCGAAGATTCGGGTTTAGCCTTCACTAGAACTCACAAGATGGCTTGGCGTCTTCTTCAAGATAGATGTTCTAGGAGACAGGGCTGGACTTATCCCCTGGAGATCAGCTATGCTCCATTCAATTGCCTTGTGGTTTCATTCAAGAACCTCCATCAAGTGAGATTCTTGGTCTTTAGACAAATCTGTTGAGATAATGACTGGTAACATATTTGGCTCACTCGCAAGGAATCTATACTTCATGCTCTGCAGCATGGTCTTCAACTCAAGACAAGTGGGAGCAGGCAAATCTGGCTTCTGAAAAGTCTGTATAAAGGCTACCAAATTTGCATGTGAAAACTCTTGCTAAATTGCAAATCTGATGAGGACGGCCCTGCTGATGTATCTATCAACTACACTGGCTTGCTCTCCGTCCTAGTTGTGGGCCCTGTGGACATCAGACATGGTAAATAATCATTGAAATCCTACCAATCAAAATCAGTGTCCGAGCCCGAGGGTTTTGAGACTGAATCACAAGAAATATAATCTGCCTCGCTACCCTTGTTGCAATCATCAGCCTCTAAAGTTTCCTATGCCATGAGTGTGCTCTATGAACTCTCATCTGTTGTCATCTATAACTATGCAATGTTTGAAGGTGTGAAAAGAGCTCGTGATGCTGAATCTTCCCAAACTGCTCATCGTCTGTAATCACGAAATCACACTCCTGGTGGACATCTAGCTCTGCATCTGACTCTACTCTGAATCGGTGGTCTGCTCGGATCAAGCCAAGTCTCTATCTCTAGTCTCCTCAATCGTCTCTATTTGTACGCATTCGCCCTCGACACGAAAGTATACCTTCCCGCTATCATGATCAGACACTACCTTGGTTGTGGCCAAGAAAGGTCATCCTAAGATGATGGGAGGTGTAGGTCACATATTCAGTGATCTCCGTGTCCAGTATAACAAAGTCCATAGGGAATTTCAGGCCCTGAATTGTGATGACAACATCCTTCAATAATCCCTTTGGACTTTTAACAGATCTATCAACAAATTGAAGGATTGCTAAGCTCTATTTAAGAGGATCGTACTCGAAGCAGTTGAGTAAGGCAACCTTGAGGAGGTTAATGGAGGAACCGTTGTCTAATAGAGTACGATCGAACTGTTGCTCATGGATATGGCATCAGACATCAGGAGCTCCTACAATGGTCTCTTGGCAGGTAATTGGTTCTGGATAGCAAAGTTGGTGGCATGGGTGAGCACATGTATCGTTGCATTGTGGTTCCTCTTCTTCCTACAGATGGTGGGCCTCTCTCTCAAGTTCTTCTGGAATAGAGGGATGTGCTCAAGTGCCTCGTGAAGAGTCAGTTGGATCTGAAATCTATCTATCATCTACTTGATGAACTCTAATTGGTGTCTCTTTTTGGGATTTAATGTTTTTGTCCCCTTTCCTAATAGGAGTGATTGATGGAAGTAGATAGAAGGACCCTCTCCAGAGTCATGAGGGTCAGGAGTAGGTTCCCGTGCATTCATAAGGCTAGAATCCTTGCATAAATCATCAAGTACAACAGATGGATTCTCAAGAGATACAAAAGCATTTCCTTTATTCATATTTTTTTATTTTTGATGTTTTGGTATTTTTTTTATTTTTCCATAAGACTCCTCATGTATAAGGCGATTCAATACAACAAAAGGAATCTTGGTGGCATCAATACCGCACTCTGGACTAGCAACAATTAACATGGTGGCATGAGTACCACCATCTGCAACTAGGAATACGATGGACTTAGCTCTGTCGTTAGGATCAACATCCCTGGTGGCTTCAGCACCACCGTCATCATCCTCATGGTGAGCGACACCAGTACCGTTACAATCCTTGTCTGACACCCTAGAATCTGCATCGGGATGTCTCCTAGATGAATCGCTACCTGATGGCTTCCTACCGCTCCTAAGTGTCACATAATCAACACCAAATATATGATAAGAAGTATCATCCAAAATATCACTAGGAGTGGTGGTCTATGTAAACTGCACCTGCTAAGACTTCCTCTTCAAATTGTTCGGGTTATGTTTAATCTGAGCAGGTAGTGTGACCATGCCATTTATTATATCTCTCATCTCCAATTAGAACTCCTCCATTTCTTGCTGGAAAGAGGCATGTTGATCAGAGAGCAGGTGGGCGAGGTCATCAAGGGTTGGGTTCTCATAATCGGTGGGTGCAAACCAGATGGGCTGCCTCGTTGGAAGTGCGGATGAGTCTACTACTAGTAGTGAGTAGGAGGCTGGGAGTACTGCTGATGAGGTCATTGCTGCCTCCACTAATGTCTCTGATACTGGGGACGAGGACCGTGATGCTGCTACTGTTGGGAGTACTAGGGCTACTATCGTTAGCTACCATACCATGCATGAGCTGGAGGCTACTGCTGGGAAGAAGTGCCTCTAATAGACCATCGGAAATTGGGATGGTCACGGCGGATCCCTCGCTATGGTTGGTATTGGGAGTACCAAATCCAATTGACTTCCATTAATGGCTCCTGCTACTCATGGAACGGTGGGGGAAAGGCTGCCAGGTATTGATCTGACTGGTATACCACCATCTGAGTATCCGAAGAGGGTAGTGATGACTAGTACCGTTGGAGCGACTGAATAGGCTCTGTTTTAATGTGGTGAACTTGATGATACAAGGAAGAGGGTAGGGAAGAGTTTCTTCCTAGATCAGTGTATAACGTGAGATGGGGCAGAGAAGCCATTTGTGCCTCTTGGAACCACGTGATATGGGTCTTCATGTCACTTAAAGATTGGGCTAGCTCATTAATCTTATTGAGCCTATCTATGGCCTAGCACCGCTTCTTCTCAGTGATCTCTATTCGGTCTAAATTCTGGCTAATGATGCCTTATGAGCAGTCGATGATTCTGCTATTGCTGCTACTGAAGAAGATGTGGAATGATTGGCATCGACGCGTGCAATCCTCTGGTAAGAAACCTCCTATGGGAGAGGCTTCGCCTAAGTGTAGACATGCTCTGCGACATCACTGTGTAATTTTCTACCATCCCCTCATAGATGACCCATACCTAATCTTCATCCTTGGTGAAGTAGGAACCTCAACACAAGGTGTTTACAAGCCCCTGCAGCTCAGGTCTCAGCCAACAAAAGAATCTCTGGACGAGGTTGGTCTTGTTGATCTCGTGGTGGGGACATCTATCGATGAGCTCTCTGAAACAATCCAGTTTTCTTGGAACTGTTCATTCGGGATCATGGTAAAGTTGCTCATAACTACTCTTGTTGCATTGGCCCGACCGAGTGGATAGTACTTGTTCAAGTACTCAGTCCGAAGCTTCTCCAAAGTGGTGATGATCTTCCCCAGATACTTCTGCTAGTAGGCTGCTCTGTCTACAAAGGAAAAGGGGAAGGCAATCAGCTTAATGGTATCTTCGTCCACTAGTCTATCGTAAATGGTGCAACAGACCATCTCGAACTCTTGGAGATGGAGATGAGGCTCCTCGGTGGCTAGCCCATGGAATTTGGGCGGTAAATGAATGGTCTGGGAGCGGAGATCGAAGTCACCTAGGATCTTGGGTTGCTGGATCAACCTGTGGGCAAGAGTTGCACCAGGATTGTACAACTGCCTCATGGGGCGTGGTGGTCTGGCTGGATCCTGTGGTTTGTCCTGGCGTCCTCCCTCACCTCTTGTTATTCCTCCACCAACTGGTCATTCTGGTTCATCTCACCCAGCTCGCATATGTGCAATTTCCTTCCTTACTTCAGCCATGAATGCTCCTTAGTCCCTGATCTGTCTATGCATGGTCTCTAATGAATATGTGATTCATCATTCTAAAAGTTGAAAATAGAGCTTTGTTCCCGAGTAATTAGCTGCATATTTCCACTTATCATGCATAATTAGCATTCATGAATGTATTAATAAAATTTGCATTTTATCATTCAAAATTGCATTAAACAAGGATCCAAATTCACGTGTAATTATTCACCTGTATATTAGCTAAAATCCCCTATTTGTATCCATTTTATACTAACTCCAAATCCAATAAAATCAACTCAAAAGTTTATATATTAATAATACTAATTAAGGAAAATATCAAAAAAATACTAACTTGTAAAATTGACCAATAAAACCGACTCCAAGTTTGAAACTAGGAGCCTTAAAATGCACATATCTCTCTCACACAGTGTATGATTTAGGTATACTCACTTTTAAAGTAATATACATTCAAATCCTTCAAAACAAGACCAATTTCATTAAAATCAGAGATCGTATGTGAAACTTGGGTTTTGGGCCCCTATTGTATATTGCATAAATTGACCAAAATGCCCTTGTATTTTATCCTTTTATTTTCTTAATTATTAAAAATTCAAAAAAAATAATTTAATCGTAAATATTACTTTCATATTTTCTCTATTTTTCTTTCGATTTTTATCTTATTTAAAAAATGACAAAAAAAATACAAAAGACAAAAATGCGACATTTTATACTTATAAGATACCACCCAAAAAAATTCTTTTTATACAGATGACATCCTTTGATTTTTGGTCCTTCACAAAAGTTGTAGATCTCATCGATACGAGCAACTTTTATGTTGACCACTTGTTGATTTGATCATCTTTCGATATTTCTTTTTTATTTTTCTTTTGATTTAAATTTAAATTTTTCTGGGAGCGACACGTGGTAGCTCCTGGAGCCTCCATGTGTCCCACTATTATTTTATTTTTTTTTCGTATTTATTTTATTTATTATATTTATTTATTATATTTACTTTTTATATTTATTATATTTATAATTATTTTTTATTTACATTTATTTATTTATTTTTATATTTTTATTTTGTTATTTTTGTATCTTTATTTTCCCTTCATTATTTTTAGTCGCCTACTATTTACTTTATTTATTTTATTCTATTTCCCCCCTGTTTACTTCTTTTCTACTCCAACTTGCTCCCCACTCCAAATCACTTTCTCCACCACTCCATGTTCTCCACTTCTCTTCTAACTTCCTCCTCTTCCTCTTTCTATTCTTTCCTCCTCCCCCGATTCACATCATCTATCATTTCTTGAATCTAGAGGGAGAGACCACCAGCCCCCAAGTGTTGTCGGTGACATCTTCAAAATCTTTCGATCGAGCAACAACAATTTCAAAGGCGAGATCCACGACGACTTCTCCTCGTGTCGTCGTGCATCTCTTCAGGTCATAGTCGAGCTTCTTTGAATTTTCGCTGAATCGAATCGAGGTGACGATCAGAGTTGCAGCATAGCTCCACCAAATTGTGGTGAATCACAGGTAGGCAATCCCTCTCCTTTTCCTTGTCATTTTATTTTTATCTAGCATTTTTTCCTTGTTGATTCATATCACAATCACAAACATCATCGCATATTCATCACCCCATTTTTTCCACCAAACAACACCACCAATCCTCATTCACCACCTCGTAAGCATTTTCTTTATTTGTATTTTTACATCATCATCATACAACACCAACATCACCCCTCTCATCTATCTCTACATCTTATTCCTTGTTTAAAAAAACTACAAAAAAGTACAAAAAAAAGAAGTAGGAGGAAGCAGCAGCTGCGTCTGCCGCCGCCATTGCCTCCTCCACTGTAGCCGCCAGACAGCCGCATCGCCCGTGACTGACCACCTTACTCGTCTCCAACAACTGGCCCTCCTCCAGCCCGGACCCATGCGGCGCCACCACGCACGCCAGCCAGACCGCCATCTCCCCCACGATCACACGCTCTGCCCTGCGCGACCGACCTCCGCTCCCTCTTCAGGAGCCCAACTGCCCCTCTCCCCGGCCATGGCTCGCCGGACCTCATCCAGTGCCTGGACCACCCTGTGCACAGCCCCTTGCCCCTGCCGTTCAGCAGTCGTGGTCATGTTTTGTGCCAACCGCCGGACCTCCAACCGCCCACCGACCCAGCCACCGCGCGGTGCCGCGCCGACCTCGCTGCACCACAGCACTGTCGCCACGTGCCCCCGCGCAACCCCGGCGCATCTTTGCAGCGCTGCTGTTGGCACCGTAGCGGATGCACATCGCCAGCCTTGGACCTCCGCCTCGCTAGTCGGCGATCCGCCTCCGCCACCCACTGCTCCCAGGCCGTGTCTCCGCCTCTCTCCTAGAGTGCCCTAAAGTGGGGTGCAAGCACCCACGATCCACTACGGTCCAATATACTTTTATTTTTATTTTTTTTGTAAAAAATGTGTTCTCATCACTTT
Source organism: Ottelia alismoides (assembly GCA_037367405.1). Taxonomy (NCBI): domain Eukaryota; kingdom Viridiplantae; phylum Streptophyta; class Magnoliopsida; order Alismatales; family Hydrocharitaceae; genus Ottelia; species Ottelia alismoides. Next base: position 99,996 of record JAZKJV010007514.1, on the reverse strand, counting down.
ATGTTTCTTTATTTACAAAAATGTCCCTATTCACATTTAGTTCATTCAGTTTTATTTCTGAATTGCAAGGACACCCATGTCTTTGAGTATTAATTGGATACATCATTTAGCATCATTTTCTAATTGTAAAAATTTCGTATTATGGAACATGTAATTCTTTATCTCTTTGATATCTAATTGGATTTTTCTGAGCATTGGTAATTAGATAAGATAATTTTGGCAAACGTTTGCATATTTTACCCATTCTGTGGTATGAAATTCATACTTCTTTAAATATTGCTCCGAAAATTATGTAAAAATTTCAGATGATGCATCTACATGCTCTTTAATGACTAACCAAGTTTCATCGAAATTGGAGTTGTCTTATTCATAAAATAAATTCTAGAGTGATTTCTGTATTTGTTTTTAATTAAATCCACGAATAATATTTTTGTGAAATTTCAAGTCTCCTTGATTGAAAAATAAAATATCTACTTGAGATAATTCTTCTTCTGGAAAATTTGATTTTGTGGGTTTATTAGGAGTTAAATACGCACATTCGCTCTATTTTTAGTAAAGAAATCATAAATTGTCAGAAAATTCCAAAAAATTAGTGTATCTCTATTTCATAATATTTAAATTCTAGTAAATTTTCATAATTTTTGCATTTCATTGGCAGGAAAAATTGCGTAAAAACCGCAAAAAAGTTTGCATTTTTCATTGTTGCATTTTAATCTCAAAAATTCAACAAAAATAATTTTGCATTCATCATTGGATTAGGTTTACAGGAAAAATATTTTCTTAATAATTTGTATTAATTTTACTTCAAAATTAATTTGCCTAAGTTGCATATTTTCTTAATAACCTAGTTCATCCACATATTTGCATTTGCATTTTTATTGCATAAAAAATACAAAAAAATCCCACTTGGAAAACCTTGAGGTAATTTATCTAATTCGATCCGAAGTTGTTCCTTTGCCTCCTTGAGTCATACTTGGGGCTTGTCCAGGTAAAAAATACATCAAACTGCACATTAATTAATACGACGATTATTCGATTCGTGCAGTTATTTTTTGATCGATCTGGATTGCCCGACTACAACAAAACAAAACACGCACATATTAATTAAAAGGGCGATTTCTGGATATGTCAAATGACACCATTGTCGGGAAGCAAATGGTTTATGATCACATTAGAAAATTAGATTTACGTTTTCCATTCACTCGGGTAGTCTGACCCCCGAGTTACCTTGTAATTACCCATTTTTTCTCTTCTATATTTTTCTGATTATTTCTGTAAATTTTTTGATCTCTCTCTCTGACATAATTTTTATCTTTTTGTGTGAGGGCCTGGTGGACTTGGACCGGTTTTCTTGAAGTCGACGCATCTCGAAGTGCATCGGAGGCCAACGATTCGTGGATCAAGTCTGCTATTGAGACACCAAAGAGATCTTTTGAAGAAAGATTTTCATTAACTTGTAATTGCATATTTAAAGCAGTTCCCATTTATGTTCTCGCATGTGTAACCAAAATAAAAAGACTCTATGTGTTGTGTGGTTGCTTGACGTAGGCTAGGACCTATACTCGCGGCTCCTAGAGCTTCCTAAGACTGTTTGTGTTCGTAATATTTAATACCACATTTCACAATTAAAAGATGCACTTAGACCATAGGACTTTAGCCAAAATTAGTTTCATTCTTCACTCGCTAATAGAACTGCTTGTATAGGAGCGGCTTTTCATCGCTTGCATTCATTTAGTGTAAAAATTTCAATTCTGTTTTGCATCCCGCATGTAGAGAGCTGGAGGCACTGTTAGTCTTCTTACTCAAGTATTCATCATCGTTTTCTCTATTTCTTCGGTTTTTTCCAATTCTCTCTCTTTCTCGATTTTTCTAACCTAGGATAAAGGAATTGGGACTGGAATGTAGATGTGATTGCTTGTGTGGATTAATCACACTGACAACTAATCTCTAAAATCGTGACTGCTAATTGAATTTGACCAAAAAATTGACTAAAATTAACCCTAGTTTATAGGAGAGCAACACGACCTTGATTTCAGGCTGACTGAGGGTACAGAGTGTGTGTGCACACCCTAAGATAGAGCCAAAATCCCTGCCTTCCATATTACATACCTCGATCCAAGAAAATATCTCCGGTGGAACTATTTGAGGTTCGACTGACCAGCACCAAGTAGCATCCACCTGTTTCGGCAGGTAGATAGGGGTGAAATAGCGGTGCACTGTGACAAGTTGCTAGTAACCCTTTGGGGTGAAGTTATAAGCCTTGTCAGCCTCCGCCTACTTCGGTAGGTAGATAGGGGTAGGTCCTTGAACTTCTCAACTGGTGATAGGAGCGAATAGAGGAAGGGCGTCAGTATCTTAGGTGACGGGTTAAACAAGGGAGACACATCTGGCATTGAGCCGACTTCCCTTTAGGCCATCACATAACCCTTGCTATTTTCTTGAAAATCGCACTTAAAATCAACCAGATTAATCGGACCCAGCTTTGGGTCCTTCGCCTTGCTGTGTGTGAACTTAGGGTTTGCTCTTGCTTTTGCCTTTATGTCTGTCCGTGAGTGTTATCTTGTGTAATTGCAAATTTTCTACCTCGATCTACTTACATTCATCCTTTCCTCCTCAAGATGTCGGGATATTGGTCCCCATACCCAGAGACCTCTGGTCATTCCTCCTCGACCATATACTGTTCATCTTCGTCTTCTCCATCTTCCATGTATCTTACCTGTGGTCGGTTCCACAGGTCAGGGTCGCCATCCACGGGAGACCCTTACCTATGGTCGGTTCCACCTTGATCCACGGGAGACCCTTACCTGTGGTTGGTTACACCTCGATCCGATTATGAAGTCAGAACTTCGATTGACTTCTCCACTTCTTCATATTTCTCACCTACTCCATATTCTAACACTCCGGATCCACTTTCATCTTGGGCTAACTGTCCTTATTCTCGAGAGCTTTCTGGAATCAATGAACCATACAAAGAGCAAGCCATTGCTGAGACAGATGACTGACAGAATTACTAGGTTGATAGAACATACCGAATGGAGAGGCATGCACCTATTGATCTTCCTGACTTGATTGACCCTAGTAATCAATCCTACATTGACCAACCTTCATATCAAAAATTCGGATAGCCTGTAAATTCACAGGATTGGACTCATGAACTATATTTACCAGTCCCCGTTCGTTGATGCCATTAGATGAGGCTCCGACCAATATCTGCCATTCAGATGGTCCATACTTGACCCAGCATTAAATGCTAGAGTCTAGGTATGTTGAGTATCGGACCCCAATTTCTCAGCAATATCCTCCAATTGAGAAGAACATTCCCATGTTTCGTCATGAGAATTTTGTGGAGTGTGATATATCTAAACTTATTGAGAAAAATGAATCATTTGGTAACAAGTTGAGAGATGTCATGGAAATATTGCACTCAATTTCTGTCAGTTTGGGAATGAAAGTGGAGAAGGATATGAGTAGTTTTAAGGATGAAAACAACACGAACATTAGGAAACCCACACACTATGTACAACTGGAGTCAATTCTACCTCCCTCTTCTACTAACCACTTACCTCCAATCCAGAGTCTGATCATTCATCCATCAAAAACACCAAAAAAATTGAAAATCTCAAAAAGACCAAAAAATTGAAAAACAAGAAAATCTCATACAAATTGAAAATGAAAAGGACCTAAAAAAGTTGGATGCTGCCTTAAGGAAGCACTCGATGAAGAATTTATTTTTAATGTTCCCTTAATAAAGGACATAGATCACTTCCCGACCTCAAACTATCTGTAAGAAGTAAGTTCATGCCTAAGAGGTCGGGCAATAAGAGGACAGTGACTAAGAGACACATAGTGTCTATGTCCACCTCCTTGATGATGGGGAGAAAGACCAAGAGCCACAAAGTGAAGTGGTTTCCTAGGGTTGAATGTGCAATCAAGGACACTGCCTTTATCCATGCAAGAATCGATGACGACTCTCCGATAAATATCCTCTTGACCTCCGTGTTTGACAAGCTCAAACTCAGGCCAATCAGAAAGTCAAGAGAGATCGTTCAGCTCGATGATCGATCTTTCAAACGGTCGATAGGAAACATATCAGTAATTGTTACTTTCCAAGGAGTTCTACTCTAGGTAGACTTCATAGTCATTGACATTGAGCACCGACGAGAGTTTACCCAGTCTCCCAATATTCTCGAGAAGCCATTCTTAGACTTTGCTAAGGCGACTATAGATTACGAGACTCAAGAAATCGATTTTACAGCATTGGGAGCGCTCCGACCTCACCCATTCTTTTATACAGTTTACTCTAAGGTGACCCGCACATCCACAGACAGTCGTTACCACCGAGAGACAGATGAGTCCCTTCTCTCTACTACACCTGAGATATCGACTGTCCGGACGACTGTTGGTTCATAGACTCCCCACACCTCCACTTCACCAACTGCTTGCACCACCACCATGTCAGCTTCAATAAAAGACTCACAACCCGAGGCTGTCATTGAGTCAGACATGATTTTTGCTGATTGTCTTGACCATTTCTATGATCCGACATATGTGACTAATAATGCCAAGCTAACTGAGATCACTAGCACCTTCCTAGGATGTGTGCTGACCCTTCAGGAATATTATAATCTATATGGTGACTCATCTAAGGAGGAACCCATGGTCAAAACCGCACCACAGCCCGGACCTTCAAAGCAAACAACCAGGACTAAATTGACCCAACCCAAAACCACGATTTCTCCTTCCTCTAGTCGGTTACCTAGTGAGAGGAAGTCTAGAATTGATTTCTTGAGGTATTCCCCCAAACCCTCAAGGTGTGTCGCTCTCCAGTCCCTATCAATGATTCATGTTCTAGAAAACCGAAAAAGAAAGTTTCCTTCAACATACCGGAGTAGGAATTTTCGGAGGAATGCTCATCTGGTACGGATGAGGTGATTTATATGAGCGAGCTCAGTTCTACTGTTCTTAAGACATATTTGAGAAAGCAGTCGTATGTCGACCCTCATTGGACGATCCCTACACGTCACTATTATTCATCTGAGGATGATTCTGACAACGACATATATGTATATTACCCACCTCCTCGCTCCCGCAAGAAGGTTCGTCACAAACCTTCTTGATCCATGTATATTCTCACTCCTTGTATATATTCCTTTCCCTCCCTCCCCTGTGATTTGAATCACTTGCCCCGACTCCATATCATTTCATTTTATGGCTATACTTTGGATGACCAGATCCTATGTATAGGGGGAAGAGAGACCCGAGTCACTTCATCATTCTTTGTACATTCTCTAGGTCTCATTAGTTCTCACACTCAATCATGTCCTATACTTAGGCTGACCAGAGCCTAAGTATAGGGGGAACCGATGCCCATCATTTATATATATACTCATTCACTTCCCCTTTTAACCTCACCCGCCCCATTTTTTATCTTCTTCTACACTTAGGCTGAAAGAGCCTAAGTATAGAAGGGCAGAATGACTTTTATATTTTTTTGTTATTTTAAGCTCTCCTACGCTTAGCATAAGGTATGTCTTTTTCCTCGCTTTTCGTGCTCTGAGGACATAGAACATGGTAAGTATAGGGAGCGTGTATATTACATATATAATTTACCCATAGCTTGTACTTTCACGTATTTTCATGTATTTTTGTAAATATCATGCAATAATTATGGGATGGGTAAAAAATGAATTTTTTTTTATTTTTGTAAAATACATGTATATTGTAATACTTGTAAAACTATTGTAAAATTTATAAAAAAATCTAAAAAAATAAAAAATTATAAACTACATGTATACTTGTATAATATTTGTATAATTTTTATAATTCTTATAAAATTCTTGTAAAAATTATTATATACCAAAAAACAAAAAAATATAGGCTTCTTATTTACTCTTGCATATCATCCTTGCATTTTAAAAAAATCTTGCATGTCTTGCATTTCATAGCATGTCATTTGCATCTCATCTGCATATCTAGCATATGCAATGTGAAAAGTTAGTGGGTTTTGAACCAAGTTATGAGTATATGTCGAGGATGGATTTGATTTGACCTTAATCTACCTAATTTCATAGGAACCTTATAGGAACTGGAGTTAAGATTTTTCAGGTCAAGCGACTTAATTCTTTGAGTCCGCAAGTCTCTGTTCACATGTCATCTTGATTAGTCTAAGTAAAATATTTCATTCACATGCACGATTCCTTTAGACAGTGACCTAACTTGGACAAGCACCATACATGTAGCTCTTCATTGATGAAGTGGTGAGGAGGTAGAATCCTTTGGCTTGGGGTAACACATGGGTGGAAACATCCGTCTTCCTCTAGGGAGGGTAGTGCATCTCAACCTAGTCTGGTGGTGTTGACGTCTAAGGACGGGATGTTGTAGGTTGCAATAATGCTTCAATAGAGGGATAGTCTACTGGCTCAAGAAGAAAAACTCTCGATGTATATGTTGCATCTTATATATATGTCAAAAAATAAAAAAAAAATGTAAAAAGTGGACGGACCTGATTGAAAATAAAATGCCTATCGAAGTCTGTATATTTTCAAGGCATATACTAGAAAGCCTCATACCATAAAAGCCTGCAGTTGGATGACTTGGCTACACTGGTCAAGCATCCTAGCATAGGTAGCAACACTGTCTACCATCCATTCTTATCTTCACCCCCTCTTCTTGAGTTGATCGCATTTGAACTTATAAGGGAATGCTCTGCTACTCGAGGAAAGAGTTGCTAGACCGGGGAATTAGAGTTACCTTGTTAGAGGAGGTTGGTTCTTTGTTATTTCTGATGTGGAGAGCTATATTTCACTTACGCAGTACAAGTAAGAATCATAGTCATCAAATTTTGCGTATGAGGATTTGTTCTGACCTGACTGTTGAAGAATGTGGTCCGACGGTCTGAAACAAGGAAGATGAGAACCGAAAAATAAAAATGGAGGAAGGGAAGTTTATGTACAATGAGTGATAGGGCATTGTTCAAGGAGAGATTGCACATGCAATAGGAAGATATGGAAGGTATATTTGGATTGGCGTGATTACTGAATGAATAGTAGTCGACTCTTATGAAGGATGTACAAGCCGTTGGTAACGTATCAAGAGGGAAAAATCGAGAAGGGTAGGGGGTGAGCTACTCTAACAGGTCTACAACTTGGGTCAGTGATGAATCTCCATTTCATTACCTTGTTCTATCATTTTGGCCTTAAAAACCTTATCTAATGCATGTAAATAGCAGTATTTGGTACATATTAACATTCATTATTTATTGTATTATTTGTTTACAAAATACTATTTATATTCCAAAAATTATAGAATAAAGGAAACTAAAGAACAAGAATAAAATACTAAAGGCATTTTATGACCCTAAACCCTGAGACCAAGTCAAGAATTGATTTGGTTGAAAAGGATCAAAGTAGGGGGAGATAAGTGCCAAATACACAATAAAATTCCATTCTTTTATTGAACAATAAAGCATTTTTGGGACCCATTTTATTTTCTATTATTCATCAAACAATTAAACTACGTACATGAAAGTTGTATATAATAATGTATAGAAAAAAAACAAAATTAAGTTTGCACAAAAATAATATAAAATGCACAAGTTATACTCAAAATAAGAAACCAAAATCTCATATTCCCAGACCTATATCTCCTAAATAAAAACTCAAAATTCATCAAAATCATCTTTATTTGTATATAACTTTTAATAAGATATTTAATAAAGGTAGTTCCATATTTTTTGGAATTAAGGTGCAAAAGTTAGGTTTTGAACCCCTATTGTATAAGATACCTAAATATATTCGTTTTATTTATTCTTTATTATTTTTAAAATTTTATATATTTATATTTTTGTAAATATTGTTTATGATACATGTACATATTTAGAATGTAATAAAACCAAAGGGAAGACACAAAATAAAATAAATATATGTAAATACATGGATGAATATACAATAACTATACTTATATAATGTACCCCATTATTTATCTAAGTATACAAATAACATCAGAAAAATAGAATAAAAATATATTTACGCATATTAAAATAAGTTACAAATATCTAAAATAATAGAATGAAATAATAAAATCAAATATACAAAATAAAAATAAAAGATGCAAAACATAGATGAATATACCAATAAATATACCCTTAAAAAATAACTTGTAATAAATAAATTCAAAACAATAAAAAATCATAATAAAATACTACATAAAATAACAAGCATTTTTTATTTTATACCCAAAAATTAATAAAATCATTTACTATTTTTTATTAATTAATTTCTGAATAAATAGCCTGTTTTTTCGTGACTTGGGCTAACGTGGCCCAATTGCATGGCCCCATTTGTTGACGTCTAGTCCACTGCCTCTCCAGACACTTTGACATCTGACAAATGTCTTTTCCCCCAGTTTCCTCCTTTTTCCCACTTCCACTAGATCTCCTTCGCCCTCAATTCCTTCACCATTTTTTATTCCCGATCTTCCAGGATTCTCGCCCAAAACTCGGATCTGTTTTGCATAGCCCATGTTCTTCCTAATTCACTGAGCAATAAGGGTGCTTCACCCATTTATAAATAAGAACCTCCCTCCTTCGATCTCCATTTGGTCATTTTCGATTTCCTTAGTGCTTCAACCTTAGCCTAGTGGCATCCCAGTGACAGGGGTGAAGGATATGGGAAGATCCTTAAGCGCATTAAGGAAGCATGAGTATTGTATCGTATGTGATCGAGAGACTCGTTGTACTAGTTTCTCAGTGCAACTGAATTTAAAAAATTTAAAACAATGAAACCACATGATACATGAGCACTTCTCGAATTGTTTCAACTAAACAACAAGCAAGTATCAGGTTACCTCTTGAAGAGTGGTTATAATCGAGTCTCTAAACGAAGAGACCTCCTTTCTAAAGTCTGTTCTGATGGAGGAGATGCTTACTAGCTCTTTGATGAAACACATGCTCCACATAATCCATGTTCATGATCCAAACGACGAATCTCCTGATCTCGTCTCATGAGATCTAATGTCTTCTTCACGAGAGAGGATCACCGAAGGAGATGGAGATCCCCAAGCAGTCGAAGTGGTAGCACGATGACATGGCAATGAAGGAGTTCTTCTTTAGGTCAACATATGGACAACATATGGCACCGAAGGAGAGTGAGGACATGTAGAGAAGGAGAGAGAGTACATGTTGTTTCTCTTATTGTAACATGAAGAGAAAGGGGTGACTCTTCTTATATAGAATTTTGGGACTCCATGGATCCCAATCCATGTGCACACAAACCCAATGGATGAGATTGATTTGTGCTTTCAATCAATGGCCATGATTAGTTGCTCTGATATTTCCACCAACAATTATCAATTTAAATAAATCAAAATATATGAAATATAAGTTTGATTTGATATAAATCAATATGTGAAGAAAATAAAGGAAAGAGACCCATCCCATACCATGTATGGAGTGGACGGCCATGGAGTCCCACTCCATGTGCCGCCCACCACAGGTATGGAAGGAGGGGGTACTACTATTTCATATAGGATCAAATCTTGGATATTTTCCAAGATCATATTATGCAACAACAATTGTTGCATATTTAATCACAAAATTACTTCCAAATTATTTTGTGATAATTTCAATCATGCTACTGAAAGAATGTGAATCATATTCACATATCCAAAATAAGATGTAATCGTATTTACAATTAATTGTTCAATGTGAATCCAATTCACATCAACTATTAATTTGTAAATATAAATTATAATTAGCTCTCTCTAATATGTTATAAATGACATTTATAATATAGATGATTAATATGGATAGTGCTATCCACATCACTCATATCCATGATAATCAAATCATATTTAATTATCTTGGATTTCTATTCTTATTTACCAAAATAATATGAATTACGTTCTCATTATTCACATGTTCGATAATTAAATCACATTTAATCATCTAAGATAACTATCATTATATGGCTAAATAATATATATCAAATTAATATTATCCATAATAATTAAATCATATTTAATTATCCATTTCTCAATGCATGTATATATTATCAACAATAAAATTATCCTTGAACTCTTTCAAGGATAACGTGCTTTCTCTTTGGATACTTGGAGGTAAGGACATGATGATTGTATGTTCCACGTATAGTGACTTAGATATTGAGATCACATCTCAAATCCATATCTCAGGGACTTCCCACAGATGCTTGATCAGGTCATGATCGTAAATCTAATCTTTTCATTGCATCTGAATCACATTCAGATCACTATCCAACATTTAGACCAATATCATATTACTTCTCTATTGGGAGGAGTCACTAAAATCAAAACTCATTTCATCACTCCCTAGGAATGGAAGTGTCATCATTATACAATCGTTTATGATCACATCACCCGCAGGTATTCCTAATTCTTTTACATCCTGCATACATGAAGACCTAGAATAAACCTGAAGTTTTAGATCTATTTAGACTGTCTCCTTCAGGGTTTGCCAATTAAGTTTCTCATTTGATCATTGGGAATAGGCATCTATCATATACTATACAAAAGCATATAGCATACGTAGGTGTTGATCATATACTTTCCAAAGGCATATGTCAAACCTTACAAATTTAGTCAAGCTTCTAAAGCGAGACAATCATGCATGGAATTTGATCCTTCCCAAAATCTCATGAGTGAGCTCATATCTTCTGGTTCAGGAAATGAACATGTATGATCCCTTTGAGAGATTGTATTACTTTTATGCCCTTGCATGCAAACCGACTCACCGATGTATAGACCTTGATTAGGCCATCAACCCATTGGTCTGCCAAATGTACACACATAGACATATAGTAAAACATATGTCTTTGGTTAGCGGATGCATGCCTATATCCTGATAGCATACAACATAGGTCTTTGGCTATCTCGATCTCATTAAGTCAATTGTTTGTCCTAACTAATCTTACACCTTCGGATCTATATTCCTATGTAGAGCACATGCATCAAGAGATCGGTCAGATATCATCTTTTAGAGAAAGGATTTCCATCTCCTTCTCAGACTGGAGATTCTCTCTTAATAATTATTTGATGGTGCTCAATGAGTCCTTCATCTAACTTTTTCGATATTCATCCAAACAACAACCTTTATGATTCATCAATTGAATCAACAACCGTATGATCATTAAGATGGTCATGGTACATATCCTTAATTGGACTAAGGGATATATCATGTAAATTAGTTATTGTTCATTTCAAATCAAGGAATGATATTTGCTATAATATTTATTGCATAATGGCTCGTCGTGGGCTCGCATGTCCAACAATCTCCCACTACCCAAAGAGTCATTAGTGGGCTAATATTTAAACTCACAATCATGTGATAATCATAATCTATTTAGAATAGCTAGGTAAGCTGATTAGTCTCTCTATTCCCCAAAGAATACGCCAATTCCTTTAATTGTACTTGCATATCTCCTAGTAACAGTGCTTGCATATAATGTGAATATTGCATCTTGTGCAACCAATACTCAATCTTGTTGAAGCAATTCTAGTGTCTTTAACACTACAACTCAATGATCATTATAAACAGTATGTAATTTCTATTATCCTTATCAGAATATCCTTATTCTCGGAGATCTCTATATCCTAAGGTATCTGCAGTTAAGATCTTTTAGATCACTATCTGTAAAGTCTTAAGTTCATGAAGGTAAAACTTAGAGATCACTATCTCGAAAGTTTTGTCCCCTTTGAAGATATTGTTTTTACTGCAATCAAGTATTTTATTTTCACAGTAGGTTCTGTAATAGTTTACTAATCCCACTGAATGGCAGACATCTGACTTTTGTAAATATCCAACATACACCCGGCTTCTCATAACTGATGCACAAGGGCAAATAGTTTTGGTAATCACTTCCTCAACTCCTTGAGGTGCTATCCCATTAGATGGGTTAGTACCATATCTTAAGGGAAGGAATCCTTCCTTGGGGTTTTCCAAAATTGAAACATTGCCAAGGTGCACTACATAATGTGGCGGTCCTAATGCCCTCTTCTCTTTGGTTTTGAACAACTTCAGAACTATGTTCTAAGAGGTATTCATGAGATCATATCTCAAGGTATGGAACAACCAGATTATAAAACACTAACTATCATCCTTATATCATTAGGATATCATCTACATTAGCACTATGAATACAATGGCACTCCCCCTAAGCTTCACACGATTCATAAATATTCTATCTGAAATCATAACATTTATAATTTCATCAAATCCATTGTTCCAACTACAAGAAGCTTATTTGAGTCTATAGATGGAATTCGTTTAGCTTTCACACCTTGCTTTCCTCAACCATGATGCCCTTGGCTACTTCATATGACTATCCTCGACGAGGTATTCATAGAGGAATGTAATGTTGGCTTCCATCTTATAGATGTCAAAGTTAAATTATGTATCTATAGTTAGCAATATTCTGATGGGTTTGAGCATGGTCACTGGAGAGCAAGTCTCATCGCAAGCGAGGTCTTCTCTTCGGTTTGTAGCACATGGCTATGGGCCATGCTTTGATGGTCTCTACCTTCTAATTAGGTTCCCTCTTTCTCTTGAAGATCCATTACACCTTAACGGGTCTTACCCATATAGGTGGATCCTCGAGGGTCCATATACAACACTTGTATATTAAGTCAACTTTAGACTTTATAGCTAACATCCATCTTTCCATGTCATGATCCTCAGAAGTTTCATCACATGAAGTTAGATCATTGTTAGACATAACTGACACATGGAATCCATCCTCAAATTAATTTCAAGAGGTATGAGTGTTTTATCTATATTTGTCATTTTAGTTTATGATTTTGGGAGCCTCATTATCTTCTCAAGATTAAATGAGTTCCTTCACTTCATTTTCGTCTTAATTCACAAGGGAGACATCCTCTAAGAATCATATCCTTAGAGATGAGATCATTTAAGAATCTCAATGTCATAAAGTCGGTATCCAATACCATCCTTTATTTTCCTAATGAAGCGGCACTCGCTGATGCTAGATTCCAGCTTACTTGCATTCGTGACAAAGTTATGGACCAAGAAACACTAAATCCTCAAGTGCCCAACACTAGGCTAAGTTCGAAACCATAACCTATGAGGATGTTCGGGTTTAGATTTGCATGGAATCTTATTAAGGACATATATTGCAGTATCTACGACATATATACATGGAAACTAAGAGATAATTATGCTAATATTCATTATTGATCAAATCATGTCACACATGATCCAATTGTATCTCCCTACAACTCTATTGAGGTAAGATGTCTTAGGAGGAGTTACATAGGGATGATATTCCTCTCTCCATAACGTATTCCTTTAATTCATCTAATAGGTACATGCTACCTAGGTTAGATAAAACTCATTTCATCTTCCTTCAAACTTTGGTTCTAAACCAAAATTGTGAAATCTTTGAACATTTCAAAGGTTTCTAAGGAGAAGGGAAGAAATATCATATCACAAAAATCATCGAATGATATATCGTCATTGTTTATTATGATACAAATGATCCACATACATCAATATGTATGAGATCTTGAATACCTTAGTATCTTACACCATTCATCCAGCTCTTTGCAGTAGTGGCATTTCTTAAGACAACTAATCTCTTATGTTGAATCCAAAAATTTCAATATAAGAGCATTTCAACATTTATACATGCTTCATTTAATTCATACATTATGAGTACTATGATGCTTCATGAAAGACTAGAGTATAGATAGTAGAATGATGACACTCATCATGTCTACATCCATCTTAACTCTTAAAGACTTTGGCTCATGTAGGTACTCAAACATTTTGAGTACATCATCTCTTATCGAGCCACGATTATGCAAAATACAGTGTACCATGTCATTAACGATTAAATCTTGAGAGACATATGTTTGCCAAAAACATTTTCTTAGATTTTTTAAGGATTATTTAATAATTAAGATCATCACCGACATGATACTTCCAAAGCACACTCGATGAGAGGTTAATACTATAGAGATACATAAACCCTAGGCTGTTGTTTTATTGCCTATTTAATTGTCATTCCTCATTATTATGAGGAATCTCGTGTATTGCAACCACATATATTATGTGTCCAAAAGCAAGTGCAATGTATTTATCATGAATCCAATTCATGATGATGATTATTGAGTATTGCATTGAGAGGATTTGACGAGGATTATCTGAAATAAGAAATTTTAATAAATATATATTTTACTTTGATTTAGGAAATTTATATCAAAGTTGTCTTGCCTTGCCAACACTAAAAGTTCATTCTATTAATAACTTTCAATGTAAGAGATATACTTACCATTATATCTCAAGAAATATTTGGGATCTCCTTTCTTATCCTTGTTACATGCCAATATTATGAGAACTTGCAATTCAGAGTAAAAGAAGCAGGAACTCATTCTGGCTTGAAAGTCCAACTTGCATTTCTCAATTCGATCTTTAACAACAGGGCCCACCACCCCTAAGCTGATGTTAAACTATCATTAATTGAACCATCCGTCAACATGATTAGAACTCGTTATGCGTAATCCTATATCACCCAATAATATGAGGACTCGATAATGGAGTCACTACGCATACGACCTTACTATCTCGAGAAGTAAAGAGTTGTATCCAAATGCGCTTGTATGTAGGAGCTGTCACTTCGGACAAGCGTCTCCTACATACAATCCCTGGCGATGGAACCCTTCGCCTTGATGGAAGACCATGAATGTCACTTATGTGATCCTCCATATCATGTTTAAATTCTAATTAATTAATACGAATCATATTCACATATTTAGTTCTTCAAAGGGAAATACTACTCTATTCATAATAGAGTATTTAATTGGACACAATTAATTTAATCCTATTAACTAATTTATCAAACCAATCAATCAACCAATAAATTTTAAATTGTTACTTGAAGAATGGTATAATCTCAAAATATGTATTATTCAAATTTTAATAACTCGAAAAAATACATCATTATCGCTTCAAGAATTATACTTTCCTTACTCGCTATCATGACCAGTACCGACGGGAGTGGAACATATCACTGACGGAGCAACCTGCTACTCCAATGCTCCCCGACTAGACACCATATCCGCCTCAGGTTAGGATATTGCCTGTTGATCATTTTGTATTTGAGATGATAATCAGTCTTTCGACTGAAGATATACCATATAATATTTATCAAAATCATTTTGATTTACATTATAAGGAGATTTTCTAAACAAATTCTCAATCTTATTCAAGCAACCATGTTTATTGGAAAGTTCGTTATAACCTAATCGATCAAGTTCATTATTTTATCATATTAGTTAGTGCAATGTCTTTTAAGGAAATAATAATCATAAATATTTCACAAATATTCATCAATAATTATTTCAGGAAATTAACATTAATTTCATTAGATGATTAAATGACAATCATAAGGTTCTTGATTAGGAATGTAATTTTCAGTAGTAACCCTTACTAAAATTTTCATATCTCAATCAATTTAAATCCAAATCATGCGAAATAAGTTTCAAAAGTTTTCTAATTTTATTTATAAGAGAATCGAGGTGATTTTCACACATTTCTAGGTATTTCAAAACCATAATTAACTTTTTAATCACGTTAAGATTTGCTAATCTCGAAACAATGGATAAATGTTCATTAAAAAGATCATAACTCGAGCAACCTCAAGTCATATGGTTTCCTTATTTAATGTAGAACATATTCCAAGTGATAATTTCGTTTTTAAACATATTTAAACATGGCAAAAAAATAACACAAAATAGGGCTATGTGAACAAAATGAGATGAAAGTTCACACAACCAAAATTGCCCAAGTCATCGTCGATTCAAGGATCATATCCTAAACCCCGGACCTATGGCTCTGATAGCACTTGAAGGATATGGAAAGATCCTTGAGCGCATTATGGAAGAGTGAGGATCACATCGTATGCCATCAGGATTGACTAGTCGTACTAGTTGCTCGGGGTAGCAGAATTTAAAAAAATTAAAACAATGAAACTACATGGTCCAAGAATACTTCTCGAATCATTTCATCTAAACTGAGAACATGTATTAGGTTTAACTATTGAAGTATGGTTGTGATCGAGTCTCTAAATGAAGATACCTCATGTCTCAAATCCGATACGACGGAGGAGACGCTTGTGAGCGCGTTGATGAAACACGTGATCCTCGCAATCCATGTTGATGATGCAAGCGACAAATCTCCTGATCTTCTCTCACAAGATCCGACATCTTCTTCACGATCAAGGATCACCCAAGGAGACAGATATCCACGAGCAGTGGAAGGGGAAGCACGGCGACATGGCGATGACAAACTTCCTCTCTAGGTTAACATATGGATGGTCACATGTTGAGAGAGAAGGAGAGAAAATACTTGTAGATAATAAGAGAGAGAGAGAGTACATGTTGTTTCTCTTGTTGTAACAGGAAGAGAAAGGGGTGCCTCTTCTTATATAGTATTTTGGGAGTCCATGGATCCCAATCCATATGCACACAAATCCGATAGATGAGATTGATTTGTTCTTTCAATCAATGACCATGATTAGTTGCTCCAATATTTCCACCAACAATTATCAATAATCAAAATATATGAAATATAATTTTGATTTGATATAAATCAATTTGTGGAGAAAATAAAGGAAAGAGACCCTCCCCATACCATTTATGGAGTGGACGGCCATGGAGTCCCTCTCCATGTGCCGCCCAACCCATGTATGGAAAAGGGGGGACTCCTATTTCATATAGGATCAAATCTTTGAGATTTTCGAAGATCATATTATGCAACAACAATTGTTGCATATTTAATCACAAAAACAATTCCAACTTGTTTTGTGACAATTTCAATCTTGACATTGAAAGAATGTGAATCATATTCACATATCCAAAATAAAATGTAATTGCATTGACAATTAATTGTTCAACGTGAAAATAATTCACATCAACTATTAATTCGTCTATATTAATTACAATTAGATCTCTCTATATATTATAAATTACATTTATAATATATACGATTAATATGGATAGTGCTATACACATAACTTATATTGATGATAATCTAATCATATTTAATTATCATGTATCTCTATACTCATGTGCCCAACTATGCATCACATTCTCATTATTCACATCTTTGATAATTAAATCACATTTAATCATCTTTGATAACTCTCATTATACGACCAAATAATATGAATGAAATCCCTATTATCCATGACAATTAAATCACATGTAACTATTTATTTCTCAATGCTTGATACATTATCAACAGTGAAATTATCCTTCAACTCTTTCAAGGATAATGCACTTTTTCCGTGGATACTTGGAGATAAGGACAGGGTGATTGTATGTTCCACGTATAGTGACTTGGATATTGAGATCACATCTCAAATCCATATCTCAAGGACCTCCCACATATGCTTGATCAAGTCAAGGTCATAAATCTATTATTTTTATTGCATCTGAAACACATTCAGGTCACTGGTCAACATTTGAACCATGATCAGATTACTTCTCAATTGAGAGGAGTCACTAAAATACAAACCCATTTCATCACTCCCTAGGAATGGAAGCGTCATGGTTATACAATCTTTTACTATCACATCACCTTCAGGTATTTCTAATACATCTACATCCTAGATACTAGAAGACCAAGAATAAACCCGATGTTTTAAATGTATTTAGACTATCTCCTTTAGAATTTTATCATTAAGTTTCTCATTTGATCATTGGGAATTGGTATCGATTATATACTTTCCAAAAGCATAGATCATACCTAAGTGTTGATCATATACTTTCCAAAAAGCATATATCAAACCTTACAAATTCAATTAATCTTCCAAAGCGAGATGACCATGCATGGAATTTATCCTTCCCAATATCTCATGAGTGAGCTCATGCTTTCCAGTTTAGATGAATCTGTATGATCCCTTTGAGAGATCATATTACTCATATGCCCTTGCATGCACACCAGCAGGCCGGTGTATAGACCATAATTAGTTTATCAACCTATTGGTCTGCCAAATGTACATACTCGGACATATAGTAACACATCTGTCTCCGGTTAAAGATGTTTGCCTATATCGTGACAGTATACAACATAGGTCTTTGGTTATCTCGATCTGATTAAGTCAACTCTTTGATCTAACTAATGTGAAACCTCTGAATCTCTACTTCTATGCATGGGACCTGCATCAAAGAGGTTGGTCTGATATTAGCCTATAGAGAAAGTTTTGCCATCTCTTTCTCAGGTTAGAGATCCACTGTTAACAATCATTTGATGGTGCTTGATGAGTCCTCAATCTAACTCTTTAGATATTTATCCAAACACCAGCCTCTACGATTCAACAATTAAATCAACAACCGTATGATCATTAAGATAGCCATGGTACATAACCATAATTGTACTAAGGGACCTTTTTTGCAAATTTGTTATTCTTCATTTCAGACCAGGGAATGATATTTACAATAACATTTCTTGCATAATGGCTCGTCGTGGGCTTGCATGTCCAACAAGGGGGAGGTCTCCTGAGGTCTGAAGCGGCTCGCGGAGGAGGAGGTGCACCCACAGCGACCATCTCTGGCAGCCCTGCTCCCTGGTCCTCCGACCAGGTATAAGAGCTATGCATTTCATTTTTTAAGTAGATTTCGTTCCTGGATTTTATTTCTCGTATTTAATTTTGCATTTTAATGCTTGCATTAGCGTAGATTGGAGTAGTAACCTCGTCGGATCTCTAGAGATCCGACCACTATTTCATCAACCTCCAATGTGTTCCGACCCCATGATTGCCCCATGACCTTTTTCCCAAAATTTCTTTATCATTTTGACCTCCCATCAACCCTCGATTCCTTCGAGATCGTGGAGTCGAGGTCCCTCCACCACCTTCCCACCGGAGCTCTCCGCCAACACCCACACCTTGTCCATTCCACCCCTAATCGGGTCGAGGCAATTTTCCCTCGACCCATAACTTTTTTTATGCAGGTCTTGCGCGTAAAGAGGCCCTTTCGGGATTGAATCGACCTACATAAAACCTCCAAAGGCCCCTTGTTGACCTTGAGCTCGTCAAACCTGTCCTTGGAGTCTTGAAGATTCTCGACCCCATCCCTAACTACAGAAGACCTCCCCGGTCATTTCGAGCAAAATACCATCGTGACACTGAATCGGAAGATGGAAGAATTAAGGAACAAAGCTTAGGGAAGCCCAACTTCTTCCTTGTTCTTCGTAGACAGCAGTAGTCGTCCGATGGATGGGAACCTCTAGATTTTATCAGGAGCACCATATCTATCAGAGTCACAGTCATTGGATCGCCTCCCACGATCTAATCACATATGTCAAACCCGAAGCGTTACGAGCCACTCAGATGACGACACATGTTTAAATGAAATGATCTCCATCGTTCGATGGAGCACCTAATAGGGGTAATTTGTAAACTAAATCCCCTACATTTTTGTATTTATTTATTAAGCTTGTAAATAAAAAATGGTGTAAATAATATTGGAAATTTTGCATGAAAGACCCTAGATTTATTTAATTAGCACTTTAATCCTAGTTAACGTCAGTTGACAGGGCGGGGAAAATTGTATATAAACCCTTAAGTGTTTTTGTATTTAAATTTGGTCTAATAAAATATATATGTTGTGTATTTTTGGAAGAATTGCACATTAGCTCCTGTCTTTTATTTTAATTACAGATATGCCCTTCCCACTTCATGTATTTTTGGTGCTTGAATTTTATTTATTAAATATAACACTCGTGCTCAAAAAATTATGTAAAAATAGGATTAGATGTCTGCTAACATGATTTTTCAAGCTCTATTTTTATGTTAGCATTTTAGTCATTTTAGCTATTTATAAAAATTAAATGAATACATTTTGTCCTTGACTCCAAAAAATAAAAAAAATTGAAAAATTCCTAAAAAGTATATGTGTGATTTATTTTAACATATTTTATCTCTTGACCAAAAATCCATAAAAATAGAAAAAGAAAAAAAATCAAAATGCTCAAAATTTCTTTATAAAAATCTAAAATATTCCTAAAAACTCCAAAAATATCATTCTTGGTTTTATAATTTACTCTATAGTATGATCTACATATTAATATTGATTTGAAGAATTTTGGACTTCATTTTCTTTTTAGTCTTCCATTCAATTTGACTTATTTGATTAATCCCTGAATAGGGGTGGTTTTGATTTTAAAAATACATGAAAATAGGAAAAATTATAAAAAATCAAAAAAACATTATAAAATTACATAAAATCTGAAAACATTTAATTTTTTTGTATTTTGTTCATTACTATTAGTATTTGTAATTACTTTATCCTATATTGTATATATTCTTATATATATTTATATTAAATTATTAAAAATAAAAAGAATATAAATATCAAAAAATATAAAAATAAAAAAAAATTCTAAATTAAAAACACCAAAATGTATATTTAAAATTTTAAAAAAAGAACAAATTTAATAACACACAAAAATAATAAATGGACAAGAGAAAAGAACAATTTTTTAGCTTCATTGCCAAGTCCACCATTTGCTTGCTGAGTCAACCTCTGCACATGCTTACACACTATACACACTTGTTTTAGAAATACAATAAATTTTAGATCCACATTTTTGCTATTCATTGTTATTATTTGATTGTTGGTTAATTGTTGATTTTCTGAGATTTCGTGGGTGGTCGCTTCAGCGGCATTGTAGTTCTCTCCTTGTGCTGACTACTTTAGACCATCGCAAAACCCCAGTTCATCAGTCGGTGAAGTTGACCCAGGTCAACGGGTGACGGGTCCGGATTGTGCCACGCCACCCCAAAACAGACAAACAGTATTCAAATTCGAAAATAACTAAAAAACTAGTAAATGATATATTTAATTTTTGGTTAAAACATATTTTTTTTATTATTTATGTAGTATTTTAATATGATTTTTTTATTTATACCACTTAATTTATTACAAGTTATTTTTGGAGGTCCATTTATAGGTATTTTTACATATATTATGGGTATTTTATTTTTAGTTTGTATTTTATGCTTTATTATTTTATAGGCATATTTTATATGTTTATAAATTATCTAAATATACATAAGTATAATTTTACTATATTTTTTTGATGCATTTTATACACTTAAATAAATATGTATTTTTATTATATAGCTATAAGTACAATATATTTATCAATATAGTTTGTATACTATTTTATTTTAGTTAGATTTAAAATTTTTTATTGTACTTTAAATTTGTACATATACTATAAATAATATTTACAAATTTATATAAATATAAAAGTATAAAACATATAAAGAATAAATAAATTGAATATTTTATTTAGGTATATTGTACAATAGAGGTCAAAAACCTAATGTTTGCATCTTAACTCTAAATTAAATGAAACCACCTTTATTAAATAGCTAATAAAAATTTATATAAAATTAAAGTGCTTTTGGTACATTTTGAATTCAGATGGATAAGATATGGGTCTAGAAAGTTTAGATTTTAGATTTTTATTCCGAGTATAAAATATACATTATGTATTTTTCATGTGAAATCAAATTTTTATTTTTCTATGTTTTTATATCTACAAATTGTTTGTACACAGTTTCTTCATTTGAGGTATAAATAATAATGAATAAAATAGGTTCCAAAAATAGATTATTAAAGAGTAAAAATTTGGGTTTTATTTGTGATTTTTAGCCCTTATCCTCCCTACTTTATTCCTATCGACAAAATCAATTCTTGACTTGATCTCGTGGTTTAAGGTCATAAATTACCTTTGGAATTTTAGGTATTTTTCTTTTTTTCTTTATTCTTTTATTTTGGCTTTAAACATAGTATTTTATAGGATATTTATACAATAAATAATGAATGTTAATTTATAGAAAATAATGATATATACTTGCATTTAGCTAGAGTTTAAAGGCCGTAAAAGAAGAATAAAGGTGATGAAATGGACTTTCATCACCCCTCCTATACTTGCCTTTACTAGTTCCAAGCAAACACTTAAGCCATAAGTGCTGAAAATAAAAATAAAGAAAAGAAAAAAAAACTTGGATTGATTTTAATTTTCAAACTTCTCTTCACAAAATCAAAGTTTGGAGCTTAAGACAGACCTTTGGATTTTTTGTATGGTCAGAAGCTTATTGGGAATTCGATTTGAAACACAACATCCTTTGAGAATCAAAAAACTTTGCTCAAGTCTCCTCAATAGCAAGATCAGAGTAAGTCAATTCATACACAATCCCTTATGAATATGAATCTATATTGGAAGTGTGTGTGACATGTAGCTCTCCTTAGTTGAAGCGGTAAAAGTCAGTCTTCTCCAACATGGTGATCCTAATTCCCCAATCTAACAACTCTTTCATCGAGAAGCTGGGTATTCCCTTCTAAGTTCAAGTACATCTATCTCAAGAAGAGGAGGTGGATAGAAGAATGGATGTTAGCCAGTGTAGCTACCTATCTTAGGATGGTTTAACAGTGTAGCCAAGTCATCCGTCTGTAGGTTCTCATACCCATGATTTTGAAGCTCAAGCTTGCTTATCGACTATACATATGTACACATACTCTAGCATGCATTTTATTTTTATTCAGGCCTATCCACTTTTTTAGAGTTTTTGATTTTTTTCCATTTTTTGAATATTATAAACAACGTCATTTACATATGGACTTTTTCCTATTGAGTCAGTAGACTGTCCCTCTTTTGAAGCATTATTGCAACCCACAACTTCTGTCTTTAGACCTCATCACCATTAGATCGGGTTGGGGTGCAAAGGCCACAAATGTGTGACTTCTGATGTTTCCATTGGCTTGTGCCTCATGCTAGGAAATCCATCCCTCTACCACTTCCACTAATGTGAGCAAAGTGCAATGTGCAAGCGTGCAAGCTAGGTCATAATCAACAAGTGTCATTTATATATTCTGTAATACTCTACTTAGGTGTAGACCAAGGAAATCTTGGATTGTAAACTAATGAATTAATCTGGAATGTCATTGCAACCCTAAAAATCTCTCAACAAAAATTTATTTAATTATCTAGAAAAAATAAATGAAGAAAATGTAGCAAGAGAAATTTGCTATTTATTTATCTGTGTAACATACAAGGTCAAACTTAGGGAGGCTACATAAATCCCGAGGGTTGTTAAATCAATGAAATAAAGAAGGAAATTCTGTGAACACTATGCTTGGTTTTGTATTTTTTTATTTTTTAATTTTTTTGGGTTTTAATTTTGTATTTTTTATTTGGTTATCTGATTTTGTATTTTTTATGAATTTTGATTTTTTTCAAAAGTTTTAAATTTTATAACACAAAATAAAATAAAAAGGAATAAAAGAATTAAATTGGAAAAAAGAGAAAGACAACTTTTTGGAAATTTACAAATAGTGAAAATACACTAAATATCAAATAAATTTATGAGTTGTTGAAATTTTTTAATATTTTTTGTGATTTTTCCAGAATTTTAGATTTTTTAGGTTTTTAAATGAATCAAAAATAGATGATAAGTAAGATAGAACACTAAATAAATGTTTTTCGATTTTTCAATGGAAAAAATGGGGATGCCCCCTAGGGGCAGCCAACATGGTTGCCCCCACCTCATTTTTGCAAACTTTTTTTATTTTTTTGGAAAAATATCACCATGTATATTCGCCCCTATATCCCTCTTATATGCCATTCGATTTTCGTCAGAAACAGAGATTCCTACGGCCTCCATCGAGAAACCATTTTTTAATGGTCGCAGGATTTTTTAAATCGACCATGTCTGGATGGAGGCCGTTGGAGTCTCTGTTTTTGACGAAATTTGAATGACACGTAGGAGTGATATAGGGATGAATATACATGGTGATATTTTTCAAAAAAATAAAAAAAATTGCCAAAAAAAGGGGTGGGCAGCCATGTTGGCTACCCCCTAGGGACAACCCCATCATCCCCGTTTTAAATATCAAATAAAGTAAAAAAAGATGAAATATTCACAAAATGTAAGATGGATTTTTATATTTTCCAGAAAAGTATTTTATATATTTTTTGGATTTTTTTATGAATTTTAGGCAGTTTTAATATTTTCGAGTGTTTTAATTTTTTATGGTTTTTTTAGGAATAAAATGCTAAAATTTTATAAGAATTAAAGTAAAAATGAACAAGTGGTATGTTTTTAGAATTTTTACAAAAAGTTTTGTATTTTTTATTGATTTCAAAATGTAAAAGGTATTTTTATGGAGTTTTTTGAATTATTAAAAATAATAAAAATAACGAAAATGCAAAATGCAAATTATTGATGCAAGATCTAATTAAGAGAATGCAAATTTTAGTGGAATTTTTATTTAGAAGATTTTTATGGAATTTTTAATTAGATTTTTATATTTTTTATTTAGTTTTTAGCAAGCAAAATAAATGCAGACTCATTGGGGCATATATATAAAGATTTAAAGCATGTGGACTGAATGATAATAAATAAATAAATAAATAAAAGGGGCAAAGTTGCTCAAGTCCTAATTACGCTTTTCAAGATAGGACCTAGATAAGTTAATTCCAAGGGATGAATAATAACTTACTAATAAAATACTTATATTAAATTTGTCCGCAGATCACGTGCAAAGAACATGCTCTATTCAAACATGAACGAGAATACAATAAAAATAAAGTGTGACAAAAGAGTGCAATTGTTTGAGCGGTTTAAAACAGACACAAGTCACAGCAAGTACTTATTTGTAAAATAAAAGCCAGAGGGTATGGGTGTAAAAGTACCTTTTAAATACATAGCGCTTTGGTTGGCCTTGGTGCGCTGAATCTCCGATTTGACGATGACGATTGAATTGCACTTGAATGAACATGATCTAATTTTGCGTATAGATCGAACGTATGAAATTTGGGGTTTTTTCAACAGATGCCATCTAATCTGGAATCATTGCTCTTGATCGGACAGATCTGCATAGCGCTAGACGAATTGGGATGAAGGTCTTCTCTGTACAAGTTTGATAGGCCAAAGTTCATTCGTTCTCCACCAGATCTCCCTCCTGAATGGTCGAGCACACTCCAGCAAGTGATCTGCGTCGATTGATGGTGAAAGTGTTGCTTAAAGATGCCTGTGTGAGGATCTAGAGGTCCACGAGTTCGGAGCATCAATTCAACCTCTTGTCCTTAATTAACTACTTCTTTTGTTTTCTTCAACTCTACAATGAAATGCTCATTCTCGGAGGGCGTCTCTAACCAAGTTATTTGGTTGAAAACACATGTTATTGTGAATGAATGCAAACTCCGACGAAGGTGGTCCGAGAAGGAGCTGATCCTCAGATGTAGAGCGATCAATACGAAAGAGATGAAGAAAAGTATTGTAATGTGTGGGCGTGGTCAGAATAGAATGAAAATGATCGAGACCCCTCCGATCGTGCATATTGAAGGTTGAAGATGTGCGGCTGATTTAACTAATCTCATGAATTAAATACAAAATTTGCAGAAAATAAATCAAGGGGATATACTTACGGATACCTAGGATGAATAAATGAGGAAGAATCACCTTGATCTACGACTGTGGCATAGAGGTAGAACACGCGACAGAGAACTCCTACGTGTAGCTGGATCTTGGCTTTTGGCATTCCACTCACGCTCTCTATTGGAGAATCGCTCCTCTATCACTCAATCAGGGATGAAAATGTACCAAAATCGGATCAAATTCATGGTAGAGGGTGAACTAGGATATATTTATAGATGTTACTCCGATAGGTTTTGAATTTGAACGTGTGTATCAAGGCGAAAATGGTAGATCTAAAGAGCTGGCGGTGGAGAGGAATGAAAGAGTGATGTTTTTGGAGATGAATGCGGGGCGAGTTAGTGAGAGGAGCATGTGGGAATATTGGGCGAAGGATAGGTGGCATGCTAGATGGGCGGAAGAAGCGAGCAGACTGGACAGTTGATTTAGGTCAACAAAACTGGGTCGGCTAATTAGAGAGTAGCAAAAAATGTCAAAATAGGCTAAACGACAAGAAAGTTAAATAAAAATTTAAATAAATCAATTAAAAAATAAAAAATGAATTTAAATAATTAAATGATGTTAAATATGTTAATGGTAAAATAAAATTAATTTTGGTGATTTTTAATTAATCAAATATGGTATACACGAGCATTAAATTAATAAAAAGGTGTTATTTATAGGTATGTATACCTATATATACAAGATTTTGATTTTAAATTAATTAATAACAAAAACACATACATAATTAAATATTTTATTTATTTACAATATTTTCTAAGGGTTTTAATGATTTTTTTATTTGATTTTTAGGAATTAATTTATTTGTTAAATAAATAGGTTTTAATGAATAAATTTCATTTTTCATTCATAATTTTCAAGAAGAAACACTTTTATTATAAAGAACTTGGTGATAGATAAAATAAGGAAAATAATGTATATTATAGACAATAATGAACATTTGATGGATCTACAAGTGATAGATGGTTTTTAGGAATTTTTGGTATTTTTTAGCCTTATCTCTCCCTACTTTATTCCTTGTCGATTATGTCAAGTCTAGACATTCTCTCGATGTTAGAGTCAGCATGTGTCTATTGCACATATACATTCCTTATTTTATTTATTTTCCCTTAATAATTTATTTTAGGTTAAAATAAAGATAAATATATATTATTTACATAAGAATCAAAGTTAGTAAAAGAATGAATTTATTGATATTTACATGTGTTTTATTAGATATTTTAAGCTAAAGTAAATGAATAAAGATGATGTAATGCAGATTCATCATCCCCCTATGCTCTACCTTTGCTAGTTCCTTAGCAAACACTTATTAGAAGAATAAGTGACTAGAAGAAAAATAATAAAGGAAAAAGAAAGAAATAAAGAATGTAGAACAATAATGAGTATTAAACGTATCTTCATAAAATCAAGTATGGAGCTCTATCAGATGTTTGGATTACTAGATTGGGAAGAACCTTAGTGGGAAACAGACTTGACACTCAACAACCTCCAGAAACCACATAACTATGCTTAAGTCTCCTCAATAGCTAGGTTATAATAGATCAACTCATACACAAACCCTTATGAATGATTCTTTCTTGTACAGTATAAGTGATATGTAGCTCTTCTCGGCTGAAGTAGTAAAAGTCAGTCTTCTCCAATGTGGTGACACTAATTCCCCAATCCAATAACTCTTTCCTCGAGAATTAGGGTATTCCTTTCTAAGTTCAAGTGCAACGAGCTCAAGAAGAGGAGGTGGAGAGAAAGAATGGATGGTAGCCAATATAGCTACCTATCCTTGGATGCATGACCAGTGTAGCCATGCCATCTAGCTGCATGCTCATAAATATCTGGCATGGAAACTCAAGCTTACTTATTTGACTATACAAATGTACATACTACTGCATGCATTTTATTTTTCAATCAGGACTGTCCACCTTTTTGGAGTTATTGATTTTTGTACTTTTTTTTGAATATATACAAGGTGCAGCATGTACATAAGGATTTTTTTCCTCTTGAATCAGTAGACTATCCCTCTTTCGAGGCATTGCAACCCACAACATTCTGTCTTTAGACCTCGTTGCTACTGGTCCGGGTTGGAGTACAATGGCCACAAATGTACGACTACAGATGTTTCCACTAACTTGTCTCATGCCAACAAATCCAGCCCTCTACCACTTCAACTGAGGTGAACAAAGTGTAAGTGTGTGTGCAAGATAAGTCATTGTCGATAAGAATCATGCATGTGTCCCGAAGTACACTACTAAGGCCGTCAATATGACATTGAAGTAAGTCTTGTGGTTCCCAAAGAATTATATCTAAAGACCTTAAGAATCTCAATTCCATTTCCTATAAAGTTCCTCTGAAATTAAGTGGATTAAGGTCCAACTAAGCGTCATTCTTCGACTTTATTCTAGACTAGTTTAAATGTCAATACCATTTTGAAAAAAATGCACATGCAAATGTAAGAAATATATTTAAAACACCTTTTTTTAAAAGAAATAACTTTTTGAAAAAGTTTTTTCAAGAATGTTTTAATTTTTTTATGGATTTTAATATTTTTTTTAAGAAAGAAAAATGATTAGAAAACTGAATATATACAAGTATGCACAAGGATTATACAAATTGTAAACAAACTTTTACAAGAAGATTTATATGTATAAGTTTTAGACCCAAGTTTTATAAAAGAATTTTTATATCCAACAAAGAATTTTATTTATAAGAGGATATGTGATTAAGGTTTTTATACACATATGGATTTTACGAATATATATATATATATTAACATCCCATAATTTATATCCCATGTGACAAAATAACTTTACAAACATTTTACAATCCTTTTCAACACATTTTACAAAAGACTCTTCAATCATTTTTCAAAACATTTTGCAAAGGTTTTTCAAAAAGTTTTACAAATATTTTTGCAAACTATTTTACAAACATTTTTACAAATCATTTTACAAACATGTTTTTGCAAACATTTTTCTTTTAAAAATTTTACAAACATTTTGTACACTATACTAAGTTTTGATACAGAAAAAATT
This sequence comes from Ottelia alismoides, assembly GCA_037367405.1. Classification (NCBI taxonomy): domain Eukaryota; kingdom Viridiplantae; phylum Streptophyta; class Magnoliopsida; order Alismatales; family Hydrocharitaceae; genus Ottelia; species Ottelia alismoides. The sequence continues at coordinate 71,471 of JAZKJV010007514.1, read as the reverse complement.
TTTACAAATAATTTACAAACAAAACATTTTTACAAATAATTTTACAAAGATTTATTCAAAAATAGTTTTAGAAAAAAATTTTACAAATATTTTTACAAACAATTTTACAAAAGGTTTTTGCAAATATTTTACAAACAATTTTTACAAACATATTTCAAAAGTTTTTTACATATCATTTTTCAAAAGATTTGTACAAATCATTTTCATATGTTTTTTAATAAATAATAGACATATTATTAATAAAAGTACGAGTTATGGCTATAGTATACATACAATATATACGACACCCCATATACTTAGCTCGAACTATGTCCTCATAGTAACCAAAGAGCTACAAATGAAGACATACCACGTGCTAAGTATAGAAAAGTGAAAAGAATCCTATACAGCAACGACTCGAAGAATAGTTGAAAAGAATAAAAGTTGTTGATCCCTCCTATACTTAGGATCAAATGATCCTAAGAATAGAAGATTGTACAAATGGGGAAAACCAAGAAAAAGAATGAACAAACTCAACGACTCGACTCGTCCTCCCCTATACTTAGGGTAAAAGAACCCTAAGTATATAAAAAGGATATAAAAAAGTTGAATAGCATGTGAGAGAATAAAAGAAATAAAATACGAAAAATATTGAATGAACAATATCACTCCCCCTATACTTTGGGTAAAGGATCCGTAGGTATAAGCAACAACATGATTGATGAAACAGAAAGAAAATAGAACAACTCAAATTATTTATCCCCCCATACTTAGGATGGAGTACATCCTAAGTATAGTGCACACATGGAAAAGAGGTGAATCATAAAAGTATAAGAAGAAAGAATAAAACGAAGGGATATATATAAGAGAAAATCAGCTCATGTATAAGATGTCAAAAAGTCATCGTCTGATACCGCATATATAGAATCAACCACGGACAACAATTTAACATGATCTAGATATGGCTTCAACAACTGTCCCTTTACAACAAATGGTTGTGCATTAGATGACAACCCGTATATGACAATACTACTAGTGTCACACACATATCTTACAATTAATGGTCCTGAACATTTACTTTTTAATTTGCCTAGCAACAACTTCAATTTAGCATCAAACAACCAAACTTTGTTATCGGGGGATAAAGTCTTCAATGTATTGTATTTATCATGCAAATGCTTGAGTTTCTCCTTATACATGAGTTAGTTGTCCTATGCAAAATCTCGGAATACCAGCAATCTATTTAGATAAAACTTCCTACTATGTCCTGCTTTCTCATAGACCAAATTGCACACACAGAGTGCACACAAATATTTGTGAATTAATGCAACTAACAGGTGGAAAGGTCTTCCCTACACCAATATGTAGGGAGACATACCCAATGGAGACTTGTACATTGTGCGATAAGCCAATAGAATTGAGTCAAGCATCTGGGACCAGTTCTTCCTATTTGGACGTAGAAGTTTTTGTAATATCATTTTGATCACCCTATTTGAAATCCCAACCAAGCCATTAGTCCTTGGGTGGTATGGAGACACAACTCTATGCTCAATGGCATACTCCTTCACAAGCTTTTGGACTTCTCGATTAATGAAATGGCTTCCCCCATCTAAATGAGTTTCTTGGGAATCTCGAACCACACAATAATATGGACCTTAAGAAAGGAACACATTGTACGACTATCAGCAGCTCGGGCGCATATAGCCTCCACCCAATGACTAACATAATCCACAACAAGAAGGATGTACTGAAATCCTGACTGACAGGAAATGGGCCCATGAAGCCTATACCCAAAGCATCAAAAACATCTGAAATCTGTATATATCTCAAGAGCATGGTATCTTTGGAACCGACGATTTCCTCCTATCTTCTGATAGTCAGTACAACCTCGAACATACTCTGTAGCATCCGTCAATAATGTTGGCCATCATAGGTCGCTCTGTAAAACCTTTGTTGTCGTGCGCTTCCCCGAATGATGCCCACCAGACTCTAATTTGTGACAGTGCTGAAGTATGCCGGTGTATTCTTCCCGAGGAATGCACCTTCTCCATATACAATTTGCAGTGTCACGAAATAGGTATGAATACTCTCACTAGTAAACATGTATCCTTGACTGAAATCTATCTACCTTGTGCTTCCACCAATCTTGTGGAACTTTCTTATAGACAAGATAGTTCACAATATCAACATACCATCAAAGTGAGTCCACGGATAAAATGGTCTCACATAGAAAGGTCTCCAAAATAGGAAGTATGCTCTACTCAGAAGTCTCTGCATCTGTAATGCAAGAAGGGTGATATGCCACAACATTCTTTACTCCAGGTTTATCTCAGATCTATAAATAAAACTCATGGAGAAGAAGGATCCATATGATAAAGCGTGGTTTGGCATCCTTCTTTTCATGTAGGTATCGTATGGTAGTGTGATGATCCCTGTATACAATTATGCATGAACCAAGGAGGTAGGATTTAGACTTCTATGTGATTGTGTAATTATGTTATGCTGCATCCGGAGTCTTGCTAGAATAGTTTATAGCAAACAATATCCCATCCCTTCTCTACCCTAACACAACTCCAACTACAAAATTGACAACGTTCGTCATAATATCAAAGGGGAGAGACCAATCACGTGGCAGTAGGAAAGGAGCACTAGTAACCATGTCTTTCATTTGATTGAATGCAAAGAGGACTTTTGTTAGCCATGTGGGGCTGAGGAGAATCATTCCTACAATAAATGTTATCGTAATATTTGATTTATCAATAAAAGTTATTGATTGTTTTCATTCCCTTTCTAAGATTAGATGAATTAATACACTATGAGGTACATCTGTACAAATAGGGTTATGTGCCATGGCCATCTTAATAATCATACAGCTGTTGATTTAGTAATAGAATCATAGAGACTGGTATTTGGATGAATATCTAAGGAGTTAGATAGAGGACTCATCAAGTACCGTCAAATAATTATTAAGAGATGACCTCCAGCCTAAGTAGGAGATGTCAATCTTTTCTCATTAGGTTGATATCTGACTGAGCTCTTGATGCAGGTCCTCTACATCAGATTAGAGATTCGGAGGTGTTAGATTAGTTAGGTTAAAGATTTGACTTAACATGATCAAGACAATCAAAGTCCTATATCGTATACTGTCACGATAAAGGCACACATCCTCTGACTGGAGACAGATGTGTTACTATTTGTCTAAGTATGTACATTTGGTAGAATAATAGGTTGATGACCTAATCAAGGTCTATACACCGACGAGTTGATGTGCATATGAGGGCATATGAGTAATACAATCTCTCAAAGGGATCATACGGGTTCACTTGTGAATTGGAAGACATGAGTTCACTCATGAGGTATTGGGACCGATCAAATTCCATGCATCGTTGTCGTGCTTTGGAAGCAGGATAAGAATTTGTAGGTATGATATATGCTTTGTGAAAGCATATGATCGATACCAACTACCAATAACCAAGAATGAGAAACTAGTTGATTTAACCCTGAAGATGATAGTGTTAAATTGATCTTTATCTTCGGATTTATCGTAGGTCTTCTAGTATCCAGGATGTATAGGTATTAGGAATACATGAGGGTGATGTGATCATAAACGATTGTAAACCATGACGCCTCCATTCCGAGGGAGTGATGAAACAGGTTTGGATTTTTGTAACACCTCTCATTAGATATATAATCTAGAAATAACCAATGAGTGTATTCTAATATCTAGGCTAAAGTGTCATTATCTAAGACTAAGGGCTCTCCCACTATAATTATGAAGTCTATCTACTAAATAGAGATTGTTGCAACAATACCATCAATATCCATGTGGATGACTATTAAACCTTAAGATCAAATTTTCTAGCCTTCTAAAATATATGCAACCAATTGCAAAGGTCATTAGAAGATTGAGATACAATTTTATACTTTGAACTTATTCAATAAGAAAGTCAATTTCAATGATTAGACGTAGATGTATAATATTATGATGCACTACCCGAGTCCTTCTCTAAGGATCTTGGATAGTCCAGACAGTCATACTATCAATACATCAGCTTATTGCAGTATTGGTATTTATCCAACTCTTTGTATGTCATGTTGGAGTTATGGAAGTACAATCAACTCTTCGTCTTTCCTTCTTACATGGGTCAGACCGATGCTTCCACTGTGCTCCCTTTATCTATAATCAAGTATAGCTCAAGACAAAGGATCTCTTATGTTGAATTCAAATTATTTCAATATAAGAGTATTCCAACATTTATACATGCTTCTTTTAACTCATACAATATGAATATTATGAATCTCATAAATGACTTGAGTATATATAGCAGAATGATGACACTCAATGTATCTACATCCATCTTAACTCTTAAAGACTTTCATTCCGGTAGGTAGTCAAACATTTTGATTAGATCATCTCTCATCGAGCCACCGTTGTGCATAATGTAGTGATCCATGCCATTCATGAATAAATGTCGAGAGCACATATGTGAGCCAAAACATGTTCTTGGATTTTATAAGGATTATTTGACAATTACGATCATCATCGACATGATACTTCCAAAGTACACTTGATGAGTGATCAAGACTATATAGACTTGCAAACCCTAATTTTTTGTCCTATTGTCTATTTAATTGTCATTCGTCATTATTATGAGAAAACTTGCACATTGCAACCACATACATTATGTGTCCAATTAGAAGTACTATATCTTGATCATGAATCCAATTCATGAGAATTTACTAGTTATTATTGAGTATAGTATTGAATGGGTTTAATGAGGATTATATGAAATAAGACATTTGCATAAATACATACATATATAGATATATATACACAAACATACATACGTATTTTACTTTTATTTAGAAATTTTTATATTAAAGTGTCTTGCCTTGTCAACATTGAAGTTCATTCCCTTAATCACTTTCAATTTAAGAGATATACTTACCGTTAATTCTCTAGTAAGATCTGGGATCTCCTTTCATAATTTTGTTACATCTCAATAATATGTGAAACCACAACTTGGATAAAAAGAAGCGGGAACTCATTCTGCCTTGCAAGTCAACTTACATATCCCAATTTGGTCTTTAACACCTGGGCCCACCACCCCTAAGGTGATGTTGACCCATTGTTAATTGAACCAACAGTCAACATGATTAGAACTAGCTATACGCAATCCAATATTGTCCCAATAATACGATGAACGATATTGGGGTGACTATGCATGCGACCTTACTCTCGAGAAACAAAGAGCCCGATCCAGATGCGCTTGTATGCATGCGCTGTCACTTCAGACAAGCGTCTCCTACATACGATCCCCTGGCGATGGAACCCTTGGCCTTGACGGGAGAACATGGATGGCACTTATGTGATCCTCCATATCCCATTCAAATTTTAATTAATCATTATTAATCATATTCACATGATTAATTCTTCCAAGGGAAATATTAACTCTATTTATAACATAGTGTTTAGATTGGATATAAATAATTCAATCATATTAAATCAATTATCTATCCAATTTATCAACCAATAAATAATTTTGACTATTACTTGAAGGATGATATAATATCAAAATATGCGTTATTAGAATTTCAATAATTAGAAAAAAAACATCTTTATCGCTTCAAGCATTATCCTATCCTTACCCACTATCGTGGCCAATATTAATTGGAGTGGGACAGACCACTCACGGAGCAACCTACTACCCTAATGCTCCCCGACTAGACTCCATATCCGCCTCAAGTCAAGATAATATGATTTGTTCATTTTGTTTTTAGATGATAATCAGTCTTTCAACCGAAGTTATGTCATATAATATTTTAAAAACATTTTTTTATTAATATTATAAGGAGATTTGCTAAACAAATCCCCAATCCCATTCAAGCATCATTGTATGTTGGAAAGTTTATTTCAACCAAATCAATCGAGATACATTATCTTATCAAGTTTCGTTAAGGAAATTTCATTCAAGGAAATAATCATCTTCTTTAAATAGATAAAAAAATATTCATAAGTAATTATTTCAGGAAATTAACCATTAATTTCCATTAATTTAATGGAATGACAATCACAAGGTTCATAATCAAGTATGTAATTTCCTGCAGTGACCCATACTTACTAAAATTAGCATAACTCGATCAAATAAAATTCCAATCAAGCAAATTAAATTTATTTATTTTGCCAATTTGATTTATAAAAAACTCATGTTATAAACATGCATCTATAAGCATTTTAAAACCATAATTGACTCTTTAATTACGTCTAGATTCGCCTTCCCCGAAATAGTGGATACATGTTCACTAAAATGATCATAACTTGAACAAACAGATTTCAAATCACGCAAACTCTAGCCCATGGTTTCCTTATTTAATGAGTAACATGATACAATGATAAATCACGTTTTAAGTCACTTAAAATGGGCGAAAAATGCACTAATTAGGGTTATGTTAATAAAATGTAATGAAACTTCACACAACTTAAAAAAGCACGTGTCATCTTAGGTTAATGGATCATATCCAAAACCTCCGACCCATGGTTCTGATACCACTTGAAGGATATAAAGAAATACTTAAGTGCATCACAGAAGCATGGAGATTGCATCGTATGCGATCGAGAGCGACTAGTTGTACTAGTTGCTCGAAGCAGCGAAATTTAAAAAAATTAAAAAAATGAAACCACATGATCCAAGAACACTTATCGGATCATTTCATCTAAACCACAAACAAGTATTACGTTTACCTCTTGAAGCGTGGCTGTGATCGAGTCTTTAAATGAAGAGACCTCCTGTCTCAAGTCTGATCTGATGGAGGAGACGCTTGCGAGCACGTTGATGAAATGCGTACTCCTTGTAATCTGTGTTGATGGTACAAGAGTTAAATCTCTTGATATCATCTCATGAGATATGACATCTCCTTCCTAAACAAGGTGCACCAAAGAAGACGAAGAACCACGAGTAGTCGAAGCGGCAACACAACGATGTGGCGATGACGACAACGATCTCTCTCTAGGGCATCAAGATGGACGCCCACAATGAGAGAGAGTAAGAGAGACTTGGCATGTAGAGAGAGAAGGAGAGAGCATATAATGTTGTATACTTGAAGTGCTTGAGTTTCCTATTTTTTTATAGTATTTTGGGAATCCATGGATTCCGATCCATGTGAAACACAAATCAATGGTTGAGAATGATTTGTGCTTCTATTCAATGGCCACTATTTTGTTGTAGAAATACAACACAATTAATTTAGTTTAAATTAAACATATTGAATAATCATCATAATTTAATTTTGAATTAAATTAAGTAACATAGAAGGATAATGAGGGAAGTCGCCCACCCTGCTAAAGGGGGGGATGGCCACCCTTATGACCAAGTCAAAGGCTGGTCGTCCACCATCCACTAAATGGATAGTGCTGACTCCTTTAATCATTCATATAAATTTTCAACAACTTTTGCTGTAAATTAATTCACAAAAAATAATTCCAAATTAACTTCGTGAATATTGCAATCATTCCATTAAATAATTGTGAATCATATTCACAGCCAAAATAAAATGTGAAATGCATTTCCAATTAATTTCCAATGTGAATCCAATTCACAACAATAATTAATTTAAAGATACTATTTATAACAAAATCTTTCTAATATATTATAAATCACATTTATAATATATAAAAATAATATGGATAGTGCTATACACATTATTCATATCCTTGATAATTTAATCATATTTAATCATCTTGAATATCTTATTATCATGTGCCCAAATAACATGAATCACATTCACATTATTCTCATCTTTAACAATTAAATTACATTCAATTATCTTAGATAACTCTCCTTATATGTCCAAATAATATGAATCAAATTTATATTATTCATGATAATTAAATCACATTTAATTATTCATTTCTCATTTCTCGGGTAAATTGTCAACAATGAAATTATTCTTCAACTCTTTGAAGAACAATGCGCTTTCTCCGTCAATACTTAGAGATAAGGACATGGCGATTGCATGTTCCATTTATAGTGACTTCAATATTGAGATCACATCTCAAATCCAGGTCTCAAGGACCTCCTATAGATGTTTGATTAAATCAAAGTCGTAGACCTAATCTTCTAATTGTATTTGAATAACACTCAGATGAATGTCAAACATTTGGACTGAGATCAGATCACTTCTCTATGAGAGGAGTCACTAAAATCCAGACCTATTTCATCACTCCTTTGGAATGGAAGCATCATGGATATACAATCGTTTATGATCACATCACCGTTAGGTATTCCTAATACAAGTACATCTTGCATAGTGGAAGACCAAGAATAAACTAGAAGTTGTAGATCTATTTAGATTGTCTCCTTCAAGGTTTTATCATTAAGTTTCTCATTTGATCATTGGGTGTCAGCATCGATCATATACTTCCCAAAAGCGTATATCATATCTAGGTATGGATCATATACATTCCAAAAGTATATATCAAGCCTACAAATTCAGTCAAGCTTCCACAGCGAGACGACCATGCACTGAATTTTATTCCTAATATCTCGTGAGTGGTCTCAAGTCTTCTGGTTCAGTAAATGAACCTGTATGATCCCTTTGAGAGATCATATTACTCATATGCCCTTGTATGCACACTAGTGCGCCAATGTATAGATCTTGATTAGACCATCAACCTATTGGTCTGCCAAATGTACATACTCAGACATATATTAACACATATGTCTTTGGTCATACGATGACAGACTATATCATGACAGCATACGACATAGATGTTTGGTTATTTCAATCTCAATAAGTCTACTCTTTGACCTAACTAATCGGACACCTCCGAATCTCTATTCTTATGCAGAAGACCTGCATGAAGAGGTCAATCAGATATCAGCCAAAAGAGAAAGGATTGTCATCTCCTACTCAGGATATAGATCATCTCTTAATAATTATTTGTCGATGCTTAATGAGTCCTTAATCTAACTCTTTAAATATTCATCCAAGCACCAACCTCTATGATTCAACTATTGAATCAACAGTGGTATGATCATTAAGATGGACATGGTACATAACCCTAATTGTACAACTGACCTATTATGCAAATTAGTTATTCTTTATTTCAGATCAGGGAATGATATTTGCAATAACATTTATTGCATAATGGCTCGTCGTCGGCTCGCATGTGCAACATTACCATGTGGTTTTCAAGTAAAGGCACAAACACCCATACTTGATTTCACTCAAATTGAACAAGTTCATGTTGCATTGCCATTAACAAAGAATCAATGTTGCAAGTCTCATCAATAAACACAGGCTCCCCTGATGATACCAACACAGATAGCAAAAGTGAATTTAAGTGCAATCTTTTTTGGATTCCATTAGAGATGTCCCTAGTAACCAACTCCTTTAGGTATTCTCTTACAAAGCTAAAATCCTTCATTAACTAATCAGAATCACTATTCTCAGAGATGGTAGAAGGTTCTACTTTAGCATCTTCTTTAAATTCAAATTTGTGTAGCTAAGGACTTTTGCTGAAGTTCTCATCAAACGGAATGTTGACTGCTTCTACGATAGTCATTGTTTTCACATTGAACAACCTGTAAGACTTGCTTATACAATAGTAACCTAAGAAGATTCCCTCTTAACTCCTAGTATTAAACTTGTCAAGGTTATCCTTAGTATTAGTAATATAGAATATACTTCCAAAAACATGGAATATCCTATTCTTAGTTAGCATCTGAAGTAGATCTCAAAAGGTGTCTTCTTTAATCCTAGTCAAATTAAAGTCGTGTTTCAGACATAGTAGATCATGTTTACAACCTCTCCACAATAACATCTAAGCTGATCAAATTAACATAGCATTGTACATGTGCATTCCTGAAGAGTGCGATTTTTCATTCAACTATGTCATTTGACCTATTATTCTAGAAGCAAAAAATCCATGCTTGATCCTAGGCTTAGTAAAGTAGTCAGAAAACTTTCATTGTCAAACTGCTCACCTTGATTACATGTTAACTTAGTGATGGTAGATCCCTATTTAGTTCTGAATTTATCTTAATAGCTCCTCAAGCTCAAAGAAAGCTAAGTCATTGTGGTTTTATAAAAATCACAGTTAGGTGTAAAATGTGGCCTTTGGGTCACTATTGTATATTACATGTGTGTATATTGTATGCATAATTGTTTTCTTTGTATTTGTATTTTTAACTATTTGTATATATTGTATTCGACTTATATAAAATACAAATAAAAATCACAACATAAAAAATATACAAAAATAAAATCATGTAGTTATTGCATATATATCACTATGTATATTGTAGTTATACATATTTATTACCCTTATAATTTATCTCATAAAAATAAAAAATTATCATTGAAATCCTTGTAAAATATTGTAAATTAATAAATTATATTTACATGTATATTTGTTTAGGTAATAAATTAACAATCATGAAGTTTTATATATACATATATACACTTATAAATAACATATTTTAATTATTTTTACACATGTATATATTTTATTTAATTAATTAAAAATTACTATAAATAAGTTAATTAAATTACCAACATTTCTCTTTATATTATTATTTATTTTAAATTAATATTTTGTTTTATTTCTCATTTTTCTTCTTTTTTTGTTGTTTTCTATCTTGTGTCTTATTCAGTGCTATGTGATTGGTTAATCCCAAGTCCGTTGAGCCAGGTCAACTCCTATCCCACAGCCTTCACTGGCATTCCCCGTCGCCAACCCATGTTCACCACGTTTCACGCATGCCTCAGTTATCAACTCTCTTCGATTTCTTCTCCATTTTGTTAGCTTGATTAGCCATCTTCATCATCCAACAATCATCTCCTTCTTTCCCGTCTCAGATCGTTCATGTTTTGAATTTCAAATTTCATCGATGCTCTTGTTTATTAATACACCTAACCTGAACCTTCCCCATATGATCAATTTTCCAGGCAAATTTTTGCCCAAGGTGCCTCCAAGGAGTTGAGGTTGTGACAGGGCTTTCATCCCTTCATCCAAGAGGGCAACGGATCGCTAGATAGCTTGATCCACTATGCCAATGGAGTTCTCCACCACCGAGTTCTGACTCTCTACTCTACAAAGCAGATCGAGGCGATCACTTTCCTGTCTTTCACCATAGGTATTTCAGTTAATTTCATTTCATTTTCTGTTTTAATTTTGCACTTTAATTCCCTGTAATTAGTTCAAATCTGATCTTCATCTTTGCATCTGATCTCCATGATAGGAGGTGCTCCGATCACTTTCACGTACACTCGACATAACCTTCACCTTTACAGAACATTCTCCATCTCTTTTCATGACCTGAACACCTCCAGATCACTCCAGATCTGGATTTCGATCTCCATACCATAACCATTTGTCGGATGTCCCCATTTTTCCTCATTTTATCTCCATTGTAACCTAATAAAGCATACCTCAATTCTCTTTGTGCATAAGCATGTCATTGTAGGGTTCTAGAGCATAGCTAGAGTAGGAGATTAGGATCTGGAGGTTCAACTGGACCTGAAGACCTTCTGACCTCCGGATCTTCCTCGAGCCATCATCGTCTGCCCTCGAGCCATCTGGACGACACAGAGTAGTTGCGGGAAGCTTTAGCATCCTTCAGAAGACTATTCAGACTAAGATCGAGCAAGTTTTGCTTTATTGAAGTTTGTAGGAGTCGAGCTTTAATCGTGTTCTCCAATAACATTGAGAGCCACAGATCAAGAACTAGCGCCACTAGATTCAATCACGGTCACCCATTAACACCCAATTCGAAGTCGTGGATCAAGAAACAAATCAAATCCATGAAATGCAAGAGTGCCTTAATCTTCAACCGTATGATCAAAGATTCAACGTTTCTCAGTCATACGAAGGTCCATGAGGAATGATGTACAAATTGCACTCCAACCCTACATTGTTTTCATTTTACAAATAAGTCTTTTATAGGACACGTCCCAAACTGTGCATTATTGAACATTTGAATTTTTCACCTTGTTGATTATTTTATTTGCTTTTTAGTCCTGCTTGAACTGAAGGGCGTGCATTGCACGTGCTTTCTAAGATATTTTGCAATAAAAATCAGTATGTTCTTTGTTATTATATGGCCCCATTAACTTTGATATTTACATGCGTATTCTATTTACATTTGGGTCCTATCCTTTGATATCCTATCACGTGCGTTGGCATGCATATTCTTGAAAAAATGTGGTTTTCACCATTTAATATATTATTAGTTATTCATTCGGTACAGGAATGAACTTTTCTTTCATTTATACCCATGTGCATCTGCATTTTATTTTTTTTATTTATTTTAATAAATAGCATAACCTCAAAAAATCCATAAAAATCATATTAAGTACATGTTAATCACATTCATCTCCATAATTTTTTATTTGGTATTTTTTTTCTTGTTTTTAATAAAGAAAAAACTAAAAAAATATTCACTGCCTGTATTAGAAAAGCAATAAAAAAATACAAAAACTTATAAAAAAATTTGAAAAAATAGTTTATTTGCGTTTTTATTTATTTAATTTTTGACCAAATTTTATTTTCTCATTTCTCATAAAATCCAAAATAATAGAAAAACTCCAAAACACTAAAAAATCATTAAATTGCTTGTTGAAAAAATATAAAATTTATATTTCTGTTCATTCATTTTCATCCATTTTTTTATTTTATTTTCTATTTTAAAAATCCAAAAACATTCACCTTGTTTTGTATTTGCAACATTTCCAATTTTTAATTATTTTGAAAAACTTAAAAAATTCTATAAATTCTTAAAAATTCATAAAACATTAGAAAAAAATCAAAAACATAAAAATAATTTTATGTTAATTTTCTACATAATTTTTACATATTTAAAAAATACAAAAAGTTGTTTTTTCCTTAATTTATTTTATTTCTTTTTCTTTCTTTTTTCCTATTATTTTAAAAAATAAATACATTATCAAAATATAAAAATTCATTAAAATTTTAAATCAGAGAAGCATAAAAAATATAAAAAATTAAAATTCCTTAAAAAAATATATAAAAATTCGCAAACACTGAGTAGTATGCTTCTAGATTTTCTCTTTTATTTCGATATTTGTCTCTGATTTAAATAACCCTCAGGGATTTCCCCTCCCAGAGTTCGATCTTGTATGCTATACATGTAATAAAATAGCAAAAATAGTTCCGTTGCTGACATTGATTGCTTTATTGTCACGGGCTTAAGAGCTTGATTAAATAAAATTTTTGTATGACGCTTCTTTAGGTTGCGATGACAATTTCACATTGTGAATAATTCTATTTAATAAAAACTTGAAAAGTAGCATTCAATAATGGCACCGTTGTCCGGGAGGCATGGCGATGGTAACTAGGTTTCTCTTTTAGCATGTTATTCTTGGTTGTAGATACAAGTTTGTTTTCCTTTTATTTTTTATCTTCTTCTTTTTGTTACATATTTCTTGTTCATATTTTCTGTCACTTACTCATATTTTGTTTCTTTTATTTCTTGTCTTTTAATCATTTAATTTTTGTCCTTATTTTCTGTATATATTATTGTGTGGATTACATCTTGTTAAGGAATGAGCGCTCACTTCGAATTCCATGTGATGTGAGGGAGCTTATAAAACGCTTGCAGGATCCTTTGTGTCGGTCATTGAAAGCTCCTTGTGATCAGACTTAGGGATTCATTTGAGATACATTTCACTTGCTCTTCTTATTTTGCCTCTTATACACCTCTGTGTGTCATGTTTGTTTGTCTAGTTTCTTCTCTTATTTTCTTGTATTCTTGCTCTATTTTTCGTAACTGTAATCTGACATCTCTTTTGTTTCTCTCTTTCTTGCGAGGGCCCGACGAGTGAGGGTGGCATTCCTAGGAGCCCCGACGCACTCAAGCAAAGTGGAGGCGCCTCATTTCTTCATCGAGCTGTAGGAGGGCATATGAGTAAAAGCAGAAGATTTAGAAGATTCTTGGAGTATAATTTCACATGTATTTTTGTTTTCTTTTTAGTCTGTCCTTTTCCATCATTATTCTTGTAAAAAAATGTAATTATTCATTTGATGCTTGCCTCTTTTCTGTTATTTCTAAGTGCATTGTATACCTTGTGGATTGTGAAGTCTATTTCACTAAATATCGGTGAACTTGGGGGACCTCACTGGTTTTTGTTTTCATCGATTTTATTTTTTTCTCATGGTTTATTGTTCTTGAGCCATTAGAAGTAGGTTCTCTTATCTTTCTTGAGCCAGGTAAATGATTAGGTCCAAATTCCTTAAAAGAATATATGTTCTTATAGACTAGATCGTAGGATTGGACTTAGTCAAAATAATTTGTTCTTACTCGCTAATAGAAGTTACTGCTAGGACAGTTCTCGTGCATCATTTAGGATAGTTTTATTCCTGTTTTTATTTTTATGTGTGAATCACTTTGCATGTAGAGTGCTGGAGAAAGATACACATCTCTTTCTTTACATGCATCATTGATCTCATCGTGCGTTGGCTTTTCCGATTTCCTTCCTTATTTTCACTCACTTAAGATGAAAAGGAATTTGAAAAATTGTTAGACCATTTACACGAAAAAATCCAAAAAAGGGATAACATTTCTAAAACTAGGACTACAAAAGAAAACTCGATCCTAAAATAAATGTAATGACAAATCATCATTTTTTTTGGGAGAGTAACCCCCTAATTATTTGCAAGTACTTACCTCCAGACAGAGAGGGTGATGACACAACCATAAGAATAGAGTCCAAATCCCTAGACTTGTGCCCTATGCTTTTGTACACGTCTTTGTGGTGTATGCTTGAGATGCAAGTACTTGCATCAGACATTAGAAAATTGTTTTGGTGTTCTCATTCTCCTTTATCCCTTTGGGCTTGATATTGAACTCGGCAGCCTGGGTACATAGTTATAATTATTGGGGAGGATTGAGAACGTAGGCTCGACGATAGCGGAAACTCACCTTGTGTGCTTGGTAGTAAGTAACTTCTTATAGATTCAATAAAACTAAAATTGAAAAGATAAAAGACCGAACTCTTACATTTTCCACTTGTGTTCAGTTGGTGAATCACAGGTTTGTATTGTGTTTCTCTGTTAGTGTAAAGATCCTTCCACGCACTTCGCACCTTTTTCTTCCTTCTTTCTTCTTGTATTGACTTCACATTATCGCATCTTTCCTATTGACATCGAAGATGTCGGATTGGAGTATTTCTTGTTTGGACTCCGTGAGCTCATTTCACATTCCAGATCGGTAGTCATCTATTTGGGAAGGCTCACTTTCTGGATATCCCTCTTTTTCCACATCACCCATCTTCTCATCCAATCCATTATTTGAGATTGACTATAATCTTGATTTGTATTTTGAGATTCCCCCATTTTTTAGGAATAATATAGTGTTGTATACATTTTCAGAGTCATAATTAGAGCACTTGATGCCACCGAAGGGTAAGGGTTCCATGGCAGAGCAGAGCGAGTTCAATAGTATGATGTTAGCTTCCATTCATGCCATTCAGGAACAGTTGACTGAACAAATTGGCATACAGGACGGATTGAGAGATGTGATTTTTGAGCTGAGGAATGAGAGTCAAGATAGGAGAGATGAGGATGATCAGGAGAATGGAGGTGGGAATAGGTGAGGAGGAGATCCACTAGAGCCAGTGGCTAAGCTTACAATTAAGTATGCCTATAATCCAGAGGCATGATAGACGAATACATGGACTCAGATACCTGCGATTCCTGGGCATTTTGATCTAAAGCCCACAATTTTACCTCTACTTCCAATGGGCACATTAATGAAGAACTTTATGTACACCTCCAGTAGTTTGATCGCATATGTGGCACCATACACTACCCTAACATTCCATTAGAGGTAGTGAAGATGACAAGTTTTCCTTTCAGCCTTATGATAAGGCATTATACTAGATAAATCATTAGTGAAGGTTGTTACATCCTGGGAGGAAGTGAGATCAACATTCTTGAGCAAGTACTATCCCCTAGGACGATTGAATCAGATGTTTTCTTTGATTGCCAACTTCTCCCAAGTGTCCCATGAGCCTATTCACAAGATGTGGGAAAGATTTAAAGACTTGAAGGAGAAGTGCCCCCATCACGATATACCAAAAATGATACTTGTGCATAATTTCTTTGGCTGTTTGAGCATTTAGAATCAAAAGTTGGTAGATGCCTCTTGTAGGGGGTCCTACTTCAATAAGGATGAGGATGTCCTATACGAGAATTTTGAGGAAATGGCAAAGAGCTCTGCAACTCTTTCTTCTTCACGTTCTTTTTAAAAGCATCATGTTCCTTCTCCTGGCATTACCCCACAATGCTATCAACATGACAACATCACACGATGTGGATAGGGTGGACAGTGCAGATATGACTATTATAGGAAATCACCTATCGAAGGTGGACATAATAGAAAAACGATCCAAAGATCTTGAAAAGTTACATGTGATTGAGATGAGTACAAAGAACATGGATAAGCTGGATGAGATTACAAAGCATCTAGAGCTTCCTGTCAATACGATTAGTGCATGTCAGAGTGTGAATGCTGCATCTGATACTTCTACTCATGAGCAGGCTTCTTCCACTTCAGCACAGCAAAGTACCGGAGCAACATCTATTGTTCAGCATGTTTACTATGTGCCGACCCTGGATCAGGTGTTGTAGCAGTCACCTTCATCTTCTATTGTACCGTGCCAGTAGGAGCATCCTTACATTCCCGAGCAGCAGTTTCCACCTCCATATTTCATTTAGCGGGTGAACGTCAATTGGTTGGACTGAGAGCGCAACCAACCCTTTCAATCAGGGCAAGGTCAGTTGGGTTCATAGCATAGTCAGAGGCCCATCTACCACTTTCAGGGAGGGAGACCATACCCCCAGTGCTAGTAGTTATAGCCTCACTTTTCCTCTCCACCACACTTACAGAACTGGAGACGCAGACAGCAGCAGATGCAGCCTGCATATTTTCATCAGCCTTATTATCAGCAACAGTCTGCATTGTTTTCACATCCTCCACCTCATTATCAGCAGTCGTATTCTGGATACTGGCAGCCTCTGCACTACCAATCTTAACAATATCCTGTAGTTGGGCATCAAGAGGCAACTTCGGTGAATCCAACACTAGATCAACTTGCACTCCTGATGAAGAATATGAATGATCTAACTCAGGGGCTTGACGACCTGACCACCACCAAGACATTGATTCCAGCCCAGGTCGAAGCCAATCCCAACAATTTCATAAGCAAGGAGCAGGTAGCCCATGATCCGTCCACACCCGAGACATCTATGACCCTTGATTTTACATGTTTATCTGACACTATTCTTCATAAGAGCATGGGGAGATTGTAGCAACGCACACAGTAGTTAGGATTGGGGAGAGTCGTTGAGAGAGCTTCACCAACTCATTATTTTCTTCACTAGTTGAGAAGTGATCCAGTGTACAGAGTGTAGAGTATCACCACCTTCTTCTTCACAATCGCCACCACCTTTTTTACCATCATTTATCTGAAAAAAACAAAAAAGAGAATAAAGAAAGATGCAGTGCCGAGTCAACCATGAAGGAGAACACACCCATCGTGGAGTCTTCTTTTACACCAACATACCAAGCAGTACATCCTATTTTATCATTTGTTTCATCTATTCTATTATTGGATAACACTGTGCATACAAATTCTAGGTGTCTGCATGTATATAATGATTCTGATTCGAATAAGAGAAATGGGCAGTATGATGTTTCTTCTGATTCTATTCCATTTCCTTCAGCTTTGAATAAAAATAGAAAAATCCAAAAATTTAAAACAACACTGTCTGAGACACAACCAAAAAACTTTTAGATGTGCCACTCCCTAAGGCCATGGAGTACATGCCCGGAATAAAAAAAGGAATGAAAAAAGCATGTACTTAAAAGCATCAATCTAGGCAGAACAAACGAAAGAAAACAGAAAAGCACATATTAACCATGACCACAATTCATGCCATCAGCAACCTCCCTCCCAAAAGGAATGATAATGGAGCACCTCGCAGTTGTTGTCATATCTTTAATCAAGAGTTTGATCATACCCTTCTCAATAGCGGATCCTCCATTAATCTCATGCCATTCTCGCTTCTCACTGAGTTTGGGTTGGGGCCTCTTAGATCCACCAGGATGATCCTTCAATTCATCTATAGATCGATCAAGAGGATGAGGGTATTCTTGAGGACGTTATCATAACGGAGCAAGAAATGAGATTCCCAGTTGATTTTGTTGTTATGGATATGGATACCTCTGCATCGTTAATTCATACCCTGATCATACTTGGTTGGTCATTCCTTCGAAGGGCCAAATTGGTATTTGATTATGGGTCTGGAAAGATAACCTTTCACTCCCACAGTGACAAGGTTAAGATAGAGACGATCTCATATCTGAGGATGTCATCGGTACCACCAGCAACATATGAGAGAGATATACAATTACAACAGATTCTGAAGACTGTGACTTTCTTGCAGAGTTTTGCGATACAAAACTTTCACAGATTTCATGGACACCCAGGAGTTCCTTTCCCATAAGGAACCTCTGGAAAGCACAACCGACATTAGCTTCCCTATTGGTTACTCTGATTTGTCAGTTGATGGATTGTATGAGCTATTTTCTAAGGATCATTCTGAGTTTTCAGAGGTACATTATGAGATTCTTAAGATTCATTCCTTTTTTTTAAGTTTACTTATGAGATACCTCCTACTGAGATTTTTTAGATATTTATTGAAGATTCTAAACATCCAAATGAGACATTCCTTTCTGAGTAGAGATCATTCGTTGCAGACCTTTCTAAGATTTGACATGGTGAGCCTACACTAGCCACAATGGACAGTTCACATAGTACATATCATATACCTTCTACCAGTGCGGTTGCAGAAGTTGTCACAGAGCAGATTCAAACCCCACATGAGCTTAAGGCTTTACCCTCAACATTGATCTATTCCTTCCTTGGTCATCATCAGTTTGTAGTTGACTGACGATCATGAATCTCGCTTACTAGAGGTTCTCGAGAGAAACCACAAGGTTATAGAATGGAATATTTTAGATATCCATGGGATTAGTCCAGCGTTGTGATCGCATCATATCTACTTAGAGGATGACACTAAACCCATTTGTGAGTGTCAGCACCATCTAAATCCAAATCTTCGGGATGTTGTCATGAAAGACATCAGGAAATGGTGTGATGCTGGCATTATTTATCCCATTTTGGATTCCAAGTGGGTCAGTTTGTTGCATGTGGTACATAAGAAATATGAGATTACTATTATGAAGAATGACAGTGGTGAGGAGATTCTGACCCGTGTACCCACTTCATGGTGTGACTGCGTAGATTTTCGATGCTTGAATTCAACTACCAAGAAAGATCACTTTCCACTACCCTTTATTAATCAATTTATGGAGAGGTTGGAAAGGAAGGTGTTCTTTTATTTCTTGGATGGATACTCGGGATATAACTAGGTTGCAATCGCTCTTGAGGATCAGGAAAAAACTGCATTTACTTGTTTGTTTGGCACCTACACACTTAGACGGATGCCCTTTGGATTGTATAACACCCCCACTACATTCCAAAGGTGTATGTTGGTTGTTTTTGCTTACATGGTAGGTAGTTCCCTCAAGGTCTTCATGGACAATTTTACGTTCTATGGGGATTGTTTGACTTATGTATTAATCATTTAGACTGAGAACTTTAGTGTTGTTGTGAGGTAAACTTAGTGCTCTCGTGGGAAAAGAGTCACTTTATGGTGACTGATGGAATTGTATTGGGCCACATCATCTCCAAACATAGTATGAAGGGTGACCCGGCTAAGATTGATGTGGTCTCAAAGCTAGAGCCGCTGCAGAATCTGAAGCAGTTGGGGTCGTTCATTGGTCAAGTTGGATTTTATAGGCGATTCATAAAGGACTTCAATAAGATAGCTAGAACATTGACTGAGCTTATGTACAAGGAGAGTGAGTTTATTGTTGAGGAGAAAGTACTCCTTGCATTTCATGAGATGACAAACTTGGTTACTAGTGCACCTATCCTACAGCCACCTGATTGGTCTCTCCCCTTTGAGATCATGATGGATGCGTCAGATTTTGTAGTTGGAACTGTTTTAGGGCAGAGAAGGGATGAGAGATCGTTTTCTATACACTGTGCTAGCAAGAATCTAGATGAAGCACAACACAATTACACAGTTACAGAGAATGAGATGTTTGCAGTGGTGTTTGCATTAGAGAAATTCACGTCATATCTACTTGGGTCACATGTCATTGTATACACTGATCACACTGCCGTACGGTACTTACAAACAAAGAAGGATGTAAAACTATGTCTTAAATGTTGAGCAGATCACCTTTCCTGGATAACAGATACATAATCCTCTGAGCAGATAATTCTTTCTATTTTAGAGACCTTTCTAGATGAGATCATTTTGTTTGTGGACTCACTTTCATGGCATGATAATGTTGTGAACTATCTTGTCTCTAAGAATGTTTTAGAAGATTGGTCGAAGCATAAGGTAGAAAGATTTTTGTATTAGATTCATTTTTACCAATGGGAGGATCCATGCCGATTTCATGAGGGTGCAGATTGTATTTGGAGAAGATGCATTCCTTAGGAGGAATACACCAATTTGCTTGAGCATTGTCACAAACTAGAGTCTGGTGGACATCCTTCGGGGAAGCGCATGACAGCTAAGGTTTTACAATACAACCTATGGTGGAAAACTCTGTTTAAGGATGCTACAGGTTATGTTCAATATTGTACTTATTGCTAGATAATGGGAGGAACCGTTGGTTACAAATATACCATGCACCTGAGAAATATCCAGATTATAAATGTTTTCGATGCTTGGGGCATAGAATTAATGGGTCCATTTCCTGTCAGTTAGGGATTTCAGTACATATTGCTAGCCCTGGATTATGTTAGTCGTTGGGTGGAGGCTATCCCCACCCGAGCTGCTGATTGTCGTATAGTTTATTCCTTTCTCAAGGACCACATTATTGTGCAGTTCGGGATTTCCAAGATACTCATTTTAGAAGGGGAAAGCCATTTCATTAATAGAGAGGTCAAGAAGGTTGTGAAGGAGTACACCTTTGAGCATAGAGTTGCATCTTCTTATCACCCACAAACTAACAGCTTGGCTGAGATTTCAAATAGGGAGATAAAGACTATACTTTAGAAAAATGTACGTCCAGATAGGAAGAACTGGTCCCAGATTCTTGACTCGGTTCTATAGGATTATCGGACAATGTACAAGTCTCCATTTGGTATATCTCCCTATACACTGGTTTAAAGTCTTTCCACTTGCTAGTTTAGTTGATACACAGATCTTTATGGGCAATCCATCTATGAAATTTAGACTATGAGAAACATGACAAAGTAGGAAATTGGATCTAAAGAGATTTCTAGAATTCTGAGATTTCGCCTATGACAACTCACTCATGTATAAGGAGAAAGTCAAGCGTTGTCATAATAGACACATTAGAAGGAAGACTTTCTCTCATGATCAGAAATTTTGGTTGTTTGATGCAAAATCGAAGTTGTTTCTCAACAAATTATAAAGAAAAGGGTCGGGACCTTTTATAGTTAGAGCTATACATGACAATGGTAGTATTGTCATATCCGGGTTGTCATCTGCCGTAAAATAATTTGGTTTGAATAGACAGTTGTTGAAGCCATATCTACATCATGATACATTCCTGTCCATGGTTGATTATATATCTGTGGTATCAGATGAAGAATTTTCGACATCTTCTACATCTGATACATGAGATGATTTTCTCTTCTATATATCCTTTCATTTTGTTCTTTCTTCTTTCGTTTTTATCATTCACCTCTTTCCCGTGTGTGTGCTATACTTAGAATGTTCTATCCGAAGTATTGGGAAGATGAAAGATCGGAGTTTTTCTACTTTCGTTCTGTTTCATCACTCCTGTTGTTGGATATACTTAGGGATCATTTACCCTAAGCATAGGGGGAGTAATGTCGTTCATTTCGTCTTCTTTCACATTTTTTTCTTCTGTTGTCTCACATGTCCTTCAACTTGTTCATATTCTTTTTATATACTTAGGGATCTCTTACCATAAGCATAGGGGAGGACAAGTCGAGTCTTGAGTTTCTTCGTTCTTTTCCTCAATTTTCGCCATTGTACATTCTTCTATACTCAGGATTATTTGATCCTTAGTATAGGGAGGATCACCGACTTCTACTCTTCTCGTTATTCTTTGAGTCGTTGTAGCATAGGATTCTTTTCACTTTTCTATACTTAGCATTAGTTATGTCTTCCTTTGTATCTCTTTGGTCAATATGAGGACATAGTTCGAGCTAAGTATAGGGGGTGTCATATATATTGTATATATACTTTAGCAATAACTCACACTTTTGTTTGTTAATAATATGGCTATTACATTAGAAATTTTTTTTGGAAAAATGGTAGTAAAATGATTTGCCAAAATCTTTTGTAAAATTGTTTTGTAAAATATTTTGTAAAAACTTTTGTAAAATTGTCTATAAATTGTTTGTAAAAATGTTGTAAATTCATTTTTGCACAAATATTTGTAAAAATGTTTGTAAAAATGTTTGTAAAAATGTTTTGTTTGTAATTATTTGTAAATTGTTTTTTTTATAAAAAAATATGCATATTGTACAAAATGTTTGTAATATTTTTGTAAAATAGTTTGCAAAAACATTTGTAAAACTTTTGTAAAATATTTTATAAAATATCTGTAAATTCTTTTATAAAATGATTCGAAAAGGGTTTGTAAAATTTAGTAAATTTTTTTTATCACATGGGATATACATTATGGGATATATATGTTTGTTGTAAAATACTTGTTTGTATAAAAGTTGTAATTACTTCTCTAAAATTCATTGTTGTATATAAAATCCCTTTATATAAAAGTTGTAATTAAAACATGTAAATAAAATTCACTTGTAAAATCAAATATTGTATAAATTTTGTATAGTCCTTGTATATATACTTGTATATATTCCTTGTAAATACATTCAATTCACTAACTTTCTTCTCTATTAAAAATGTTTAAAATCCATAAATATTTGTAAAATTCCTTGAAAAATCTTTCAAAAGTTTATTCATTTATTTTCTTTTCTTTTAAAAAAATGAGTTTGTTATATATTTCTTGCATTTGCATGTGTATTTTTCAAAATTATATTGACATTTAAACTAGTATGTAATAAAATCGAAGAATGGAGCTTGGTTTAAACCTTAATCCACTCATTTTTAGAGGAACTTTGTACGAACTGGAGTTAGGACTTTTCAGGTCAAGTGACTTAATTGTTTGAGTTCATAAGGCTATGTTCACATGTCATCATGATTGGTATAAGTAGAATAGTTAACAACACACGAATGGCCCTTCTAGACAGTAAATTAACTTGGATAAGCACTCTACACATGGCTCGACAAAGATGAGGAGGTGAGGAGGGAGAATCCTTTATCTTGGGGAAATGCACGAGTGGAAACATTCGTAGTCACAATAAGTGGCCAGTGTTCCTTAACCTAGACAGGTGGTGGCGACATCTAAAGGCGAGATGCTGTGGGTTGTAATAAAGCTTCAAAAGAGGGATAGTCTACTGGCTCAAGAAGAAAAACACCTTATGTACATGTTGCAACATTGTATATATATTCAAAAAAATATGAAAAAACGGCCTCATAAGAAAGGCAAGTGCCTCATAGTTCTATATCAAGGAAGCCTGCAGTTGGAGACTTGGCTACATTAGTCAAGCACCAAGGATATATGGCTACACTGGCCACAGTCCATTTTCTTCTCTACCCTCTCTTCTCAAGCTTATTGTACTTGAACTTAGAAGGGAATACCCTGATCCTCGAGGAAAGAGTGGCTTGACCAGGGAATTGGAGTTACCTTCTATATGAGGTTGTTGCTTTGTCATTTCTGAAGTGCGGAGCTATTTTCACTAACATAGTACAAGTAAAGATTCATAGTCGTAAGAGTTTGTGTATATAGATTTGTTCCGATCTGACAATTGAGGTAACTTGAACATAGGGTTGTGGAACTTGAGGACTGGTGAGTCTTAAATCCTATTCCCAATGAGGTTCCGCCAAACTAATAATCTAAAGGTCCGACCGAGCTCCATACTTCAATTTTATGAAGATAGTTTAATAATAAATATTGTTCTAAGCTCTTTATTTTCCTTTATTCTTTTTCTTTTATCCACATATTCTTGAAATAAGTGTTTGCTAAGGGACTAGAAAAGGTAAAGCATACGATGATAAAGAGTCTGCATTTCATCATCTTTATTAATTTATTTTAGCTTAAATACCATATAAAACACCTGTAAATATCATTAAATATCATCTTTTACTGACCCTCATTCATGTATAAATATTGCAAATTTATAACTAATTTAACCAAAAATAATGAAAGAAAAGAATTAAAGGGAAAATAATGAAAATCAAAGATTGTATATATGTAATAGAAACATGCTAACTCTGACACGAGATTAGGTCAAAACTTGACCTGATCAACATAGAATAAAGTAGGGTGAAACAAGGCCTAATAACTAGAAAATCAAGAAAATCAATCCTCACTTGTGTATCTTCACTACTTGTATACTACTGTATGTAATACATATCCTATACACTATTTTATTAATCACCAAATTCACCTTAAATAAAAATCATTTCTTCTTGAAACTTGTACATAAATTTTTTTGTAAATAATAAAAAAAATTACTGGAACAATCATTGTACATTGCGTAAATAACAACACTTTGAAAAAGAAGCACAACTCAACCTGTCAAATCAATATCTTCTCCGTCAAAACTCAAAATTAACCAAACTCTCTTCATTGTACTCGAAATTAAATAATCTTTAAAATGAAAGTAGTTTCTTAAAAATCGGAGTTAAGGTGTGAAATGTGGCTTCTTAGGATACTATTGTATATTATACTTATGTATATTGTGTGTATATTTACTTTCTTTGTATTTTTGTGTATATTGTATTTTTAAGTATTTGTATATTTTATATTTGACTTATATAAAATACAAATAAAAATCACAAAATAAAAAATATACAAAAATAAAATCATGTACATATTGTATATATATCACCATGTATATTGTAAATATCCATATTTATTCACTCCAATAAAATATCTCACAAAAATGAAATAAATATCATTGAAATCCTTGTATTTTTTTTTACATTAATAAATTATTAAATTACATTTATATTTGTATAAATAATAAACTAAAAATCATGGTTTTGTATATATTTATTGTAAATTATTATATATTTTTACATGTGTTTATATTTTATTTAATTTAGTAAATATCACCATAAATAAGATAATTATTTTACTAACATTTTCTCTTTACATTATTTTTATTTGAAATTCATTTTCTATTTTATTTTAATTTATTTCTTATTTTTCTTCCTTTTTATCGTTTTCCATCTTTGGTCCTATTCGGTGCGCACTGTGATTAGTCAATCCCGGGTCTATTGACCTGAGTCAACTCCCTATCCCATGGCCTCCACCCACATCCCTGCTCGCTAGCCGAATTTAGCCATGTTTTCATGCACGCCTCAGTCATCAACTCTCTCTGATTTCTTCTATTTTGTTGCTTGATTAACCATCTCCATTACCAAACATTCATCTCCTTCTTTCGTGCCTCAGATTGCTTGCGTTTTGAATTTCAAATTTCGCTAAAGATCTTGTCTATTAATACACCCAAACCTCAACCTTCACCAGATGATCGGATTTCCAGGCAAATTTTTGCCCGAGGGTGGCTCTAATGAGTTACAACGGTGACAGGTATTTGATCCCTTCAACCAGGAGCACGAAGGGCCACTGGATAGCTTGATCCACTACATCATTGGAGTTTTCCAGGCAAATTTTTGCCCGAGGGTGGCTCTAAGGAGTTACAACGGTGACAGGGATTTGATCCCTTCAACCAGGAGCACGAAGGGACACTGGATAGCTTGATCCACTACGTCGTCGGAGTTCTCCGATGCCACGTTCTGATTCTCTGCTCTATGCAACAGATCAAGGCGATCACTTTCCCTTCTTCCACAATAGGTATTTTGGTTAAATTTGTATCATTTTTCTTCTTGATTTCACACTTTAATTACATGTAAATAGTTCAAATTTGATCTTCATCTTTGCCTCTGATCTGCAAGATCAGAGGTGCTCCGATCACTTTCATGTACACCCAAGCGGACCTTCACCTTCATAGAACCTTCTCCATGTCCTTTGATGACCTGAACTCCTCTAGATCACTTCAGACCCGGAGTTCGACCTCCATCTCATCACCGTTTTCTAGAGGTCCCCATTCTTCCCATCGTATCTCAATTGTCACCTAATAAAGCATATCGGAGTTCCCTCCTAACATAAGTATATCATTGCAGGGTTCTAGTACACAGCTGGAGCAAGACATTAGGATCTGGAGGTCCCCCTGGAGCTGAAGACCTTCTGACCTCCAGATCTTCCTCGAGTCATCGTCGTCTGCCCTCGAGCCATCTAGACAATGCAGAGTAGTTGCAAGAAGCCATAGAATCCTTTAGGATATGATTTAGAGATCGAGAAAGTTCTGCTCGATTAAAGTTTGTAGGATTCGAGCTTCAATTTTGATCTTCCATCAGCTTTGAGAGCCACACGATCAAGAACTAGCCTGCCAGATTCAATCACGACCGCCCATTGATGTCCAATTCCAGGCCGTGGATCAAGATCAATATCAAATCCACCCCACGCAATAGAAACTTCATCTTCAACCTTATGATCAGGGATTGGATGTATTTAAGATGTAAGAAGTGCCATATGGAACGATATACAAATTGCACTTCAGCCATGCCTTGTTTTTAGTTTTGCAAATAAGTCCTTTATAAGAAGTGTGTCAGACTGTGCATTGTTGAACATTGGCATTTTTCACCTTGTTGATTATTTTAATTTTTTTTAATCCTGCTTGAACTAAAGAGCGTGCATTGCATGTGCTTTCTTGGATTTTTTGTAATAACAATACACCTATTCTTTGTTATTATCTTGCCTCTTTAACTAAAATATTTATATTTGGCCCTGTCCAGTGCACCACACATGCGTTGGCACATGTCTTCTTAGAAAAATTGTAATTTTTACCCCCAGAATATATTATTTGTTATTCATACTATCCAGGAATGAACTTTTCCTTCATTTATACCCATGTGTATCGCATTTTATTTTAATTTATTATTTAGTTTAATAAATAGAATAACCTCATAAAAAATACACAAAAATCATATCAAGTGTGCCTTAATCACATTCATCTCCATGATTTTTTTATTTTAATTTTAATAATTTTTTCTTATTTTTAATTAGGAAAAACTCCCAAAATATGCCATGTCTTCATTGAAATATTTATACAAAAATATAAAAAAATGTTTTTTGCAAATTTTTTTAAAAAAATAGTGTATATGTTTTTTTATTTATTTTATTTTTTAACCAAATTTTATTTTATTATTCTTCATAATCAAAAAAATAGAAAACTCCAAAAACACTAAAAAAATATTTCATGTCAATGAAAATGCAAAAAAAACACAAAATTGCTTTCTGGAAGATATAAAAATTTATTTCTTACTTTTAAAACCAAAAACATTAGCATTAGTTCATGATTGCATTACTTCCTATTTTAATTATTTTGAAAACCATAAAAAATTCTAAAATATATTAAAAATTCACATAAACATCAGAAAACATCAAAAACACAAAAATAATTTTATTTCAATTTTCTGCATAATGTTGACATATTTGAAAAATACAAAAGTTGCTTTTTCTTTCTTTTATTTTATTTCCTTTTCTTTCTTTTTATACCTATTATTTTCAAAAATTAAAAACATTAACAAAATATAAAATTCAGAAAAAATATAAAATCAAGAAAGCATAAAAATATATAAATTAAAAGTCCTTAAAAAATTAAGAAGACTAAAATTCACAAAACACAAAGTAGTGTGCTTCTTGATTTCCTTTTTATTTTATTATTATCTCTTACTTAAAAAACCCTCAGGATTTTTGTACCCTCCATAAGCTCGATCATGTACGCTATATAGGTAAATAAAATAGTAAAATTAGTTGTTTTGTAGACATTGATTTCTTTAATCTCATTGGCATAAGAGCTTGATTAAATAAAAAGTTTGTTTGACGCTTCTTTGACAACTACAGTTTCACATTATAAATAATTCCATTAAATAAAAACCTGATGAGTAGCATTCAACGCTTATGACAAGCTTTTCACTAAATAAGAATGAATATCCATTTCTTACTAATTTAGATATAGATAATAGATTCCTTCTAACATCCAGAACATAAATACATTCTTTAAGTACTATGACTCTTTTACTAAATAATGATAGTCTGCATGTCCCGACGGTGACTGTTGCAATAGTTGCAATAGATCCCATCTGGATGACTATCTCCCCTTTATCATGATTCTTAGTTTCTATAAAAAGATGCAACAAATTGTATACATGAACAAAAGCACCAGAATCAATGATCCAACTACCTTCTCATCCTACGAGAAAAATGATTTCAATGATGAAAATAGATTTCATACCTGCCATGGCTTTACCTTTTTCAGCGGTTTTAAGATACTCTGAGCAGTTACGCTTCCAGTGCCTGGCCTTTTACAGTGATGACACACATTAGTCTTCTTTGATGTTATATGTGTGGTTCCATGAGATGATGAGCCAATAACTTGACTTTTCTTCTTCTTTTTTCTGGGTTGGACCTTTTCGAGTCCGATGCTTTCGATCATGCTTCCCTTTAGCATGTGCAACCTTTGCACTACCAGCGGGATTCTCTTTCTTCATTACATCTTCTATATACTTTAATGTAGCCATGAGTTTAGTGTTAGTTGATTCTAACTTGTTCATGTGGTACGATATCACAAAGTTGGTGAAAGACTTAGGCATGGATAACAGAATGAAGTCGGTCTGCATTTCTGATCCATTTAGGACCCCAGAGTGTCCAATTCCAAAAGGTAACCAAACATTTTGACTACAAGCTCGAACCGAAGTCCATTCCTATATCTTTGATAACTGTCGTTTTGGCAAGCGATTAATTAAAGAAGTTATCGATGTAGAAGAAAATCGCTCAAGATCCAAAACCCTAATTAATCAAATAAAATTTCAAATAAAATAGGGGAGAGAAAAAGAGATAAAAAGGATGAAGGAAATGAAGCTGGCTTCTCTCTTGTTTTATCCTTAAACATTTTATTTATCTAGGTAAGTTTCCCTAGGTCGAACTCGAGGAGGCAGAATACCTATATTGCAGCTTTAGAGAAGAAGAAAAGAATTTTGTTATTTTATTTCTTCTTGAAAAGGCAAGAAAGCACTCAGAATGGATACAAATTTGGAAAAATCAAATCAAGCAAAGTACACGACGAAAATTCATGAGATAAATCAAGAAACTTCGCTAGGGTAGTTGTGTAACTACCCTAGAAAATTCGATGAGAAATAAAATCAAAATGGTGTCTAAAATTACCCTATAGTTCAAGAGTATAAGTGCAAGAAAAATATAAAATTTTGTTACAATAAGGTCTCTGTTCAGGGACTAAAATTAAAGAAGAACTAAATGTTTTGCATTTAGGTCCCTATGTAGGGACTTAAATGCAAATACTGGAAACTTTGGAGAGCTTTTGAATTTCTAGAATTTAAGAGGTTTAGTACACATATTTCAAACCCCTTCGCTTTGTACGGCCAAGATTAGAACGTCTGTGAAGATCTGGACTGTCTGTGCATGACACGTATCGCCAGCCTGTACGTGTGTTCTTCCCCTTTTGATGTGTGTGGAGAAGTCACTACCTTCTCCGAATTATCTTTGATGATATGCTGCTCGATCCGACCTCCTGCATTGCTAGAGGGGTGATTCCTTCACCCCTCGAGCTCACCTGTGGGTGAGCTGGCTTCGAGGACGACTGAGATAGCTGTAAGAAGGCGATGAATCTGTCTGATGGTCGAGCAGCGGGTAGGTCTGGGGTCTCAAATTGCTGCATGATTTTGTTGAAAACGAAGCTTCTCCAGATATAATGGTTGCTCCATATGCTAGAGGGAACCTGCAAATGAATGTTTGTTGCTCGATTCACCAAAGAATCAACCAAAGGATTAAGAAATTGCAAATCAAAATGTATTTCCAAGAAATGTTATAATAGTGGAAGATGAAAAAGAGATTGAGGGTGATTTTGAGTGAAATCGAGTGAGATTTGAAATGTAATTTTGGGCTGCGTCTAAGAGGGTGATTACATGTCTCTATTTACGTGCTTAAGTATATTAATCATGGCACGCAAATCGAGAATAAAAAAGGAGAAAGTTGGAGGTTGTTACATGTGATTGCAGAGTGTATGAATTTGTTGTCTTAGATCGACGGGGCGGTCTTCCCGGAGCTCCATGCGGTGGTGGCGCCGATGCAAGGCCAAGGATGGCCGTGGAATTTGTCCTCTAGTTGACCTTCTTCCACACGAGGCGGCCCTCGGGCCCTATGATAACAACGGTTTCGGGAGCGATAAGATGTCGGTGTCAGTGTAGAAAATCGCTTCGAAACAAAACCCTAGTTGATCAAACAAAAATCGATAAAGTAGGAGAGAGAGAGAGAGAGAGATAAAATGAAGTGAAAAGCATCTTCTCTCCTATTTTATCTACACTATTTTATTTTACCATGTAAGTGTGCCTGGGTCGAACTCAAGGAGGCAGAATAGCAATACTTGGATTTTTGAGATAGAGAATATTTTTGTGATCTTTTATTTCTTATTGAAGAAAGTGAAAGCGAGAAATCTTTTTAATCAATTGTTTATTTTGAAATATTTATTTAATTTTATCTTTATCTATTTTGTTTATTTATGTTTTTTTAAAGTGATATTCTTCGAACGGTTTATCTACTATATAATATGTAAAAATTTGTAAGAGGTAGGTGGTACTATATAGTAGAGCAATCGCTTGAGCAACAGGTTCGAAAAGCACTCAAATCCAAATCAAAATGGATGCAAAATGCAACATATCAAAACACAATTACGATACGACAAATATACATGAAAAATACAAAGAAACCTCGCTAGGGTAGTTGTGTAACTACCCTAGATAAATCGATGAAAAATAATGTCAAAAATAGGTCTAAATGTACCCTAAAGTTTAGGATATAAATGCAAAGAGAGAAAATAAAAAAATCTGTAGTTCAGACCCTAACAGGGACTAAAATGTGAAGAAAGTAAAGTTTATTACATTTAGTTCCCTGCGCGGGGACCTAAATGTAATATCTGGAAGTTCTGGAGCTGAATGATGATATCTGGAACTGGTCTGGGTTTAAGACGCAAAAGTTCCACTGTTTCACGGTCTACAACTGAGATTAGAAGCTGAATCTCGATCTGGACCATCAGTTGGCACCACATGTCAACAAATTGTGCTTCACCATTGTTCTTGTTCTTCCTCTGCTTGTGCAGGTGTCGATGCCGCTCCCTTCTCCGATTTTCCTTCAATAGCGACTTCGTCCGAAGATGGTCGAACGATGAGCGACATCGTTCGAAGATGCAGGGCCAGGCACCTTCTCCCTCCGTGCTCGCCTGCGGGTGACGATGGTCAGAGGTGGTTGAGAGTGGTAGATATCCGTCGGCGAAGGTGGGGGTTCAGGCAGACCTGGAGGTTATTGCAGCGGCTTGTGATTTGATCTTTCTTCGAACTTTAAAGCTCCAATAGAGGGTTGTTTTTCTCCAGATAAAATTTTGATCTGCAATGTATACGGTCTTGCCCGATTTGCACGCAAATCGTCCAACAAACTTAAGAATTTGCTGATCGAATAATTACATTCTAGAAAATGCAGAACGAATAACATGCGATGAATGAAAATCGAATTGAAGTGAGTTGGAATCAATTATCAAAGATTAGAGTGGAGGGTGTCTAATGAAGATGATTGAAGATCCTAATTACGTGCTCAATGTTGCTAATCGAGGCACACCAATCACGAATTAAACATGTGAAAAATGGATGAATGATATGGGAAGTTGAGGTATATTACCTCAGGTTGTTTCTCGACGACTGAACTTTGCCGGATCTCCACATGCGCGAAGTGACGATGCAAGGCCAAGCTAGGCTTTAGAAGTCTCCTCCGATGATCCTCCTTCCACGCGGGGCAGCTCTCAGGTGATGTCACCACCGAAGGCGGTCGGAACGAGGCAAGGAAGTTGGATGATCGGTCTGGTGTACTGGAACTGGAGTAGTTAGGAACGAGTTAGTTGGCTCGCGCCAACTTGATGGATTTTATAGATGAATAGAAAGTAGGTTAGGATGGATCTAAGGGTAGGCAAGTATGAGGGTGGTTAGGAGAAGAAGATGGAGGGTTTGGATTGAAGGAAGAGGTTAGAATGGGCACGGGGAAACTTGGTGAAGAGAAGGCGTTGGAATAGAGCTCCAATAGAATGGTTCTTGAAGAAGATGAACCAAGTGCTGACACATGTCACCACCTGGTTGGCCAGATGGAATAATACAATATAAATTATGTAATAAATAATAAACAATGTTATTTTAAATAGGTATAAAAAAGATAATTAAATTATCTAAATTATGTATAATTACTTTTTATAAATAATAAATAATTGATGAAATAAAAATATTATATTATTGAATAGGTATAAATAATACTTAATAAAGAGGTTTTGGATTTTTTATTTAATAAATAAATAATTACATAATAATTTTATATTTTATTAATTATTAGTATAATAAATAAGGTATTTATGAATTTTTATGGATTTTAATAAATAAATTTAGATATATTAATAAATACGGGTACAAGTTATGTAGTTCAATTTCATCTATAAATTAGGGATTTCTATTTAATTAAAATAATAAATAAGCTTCAAAAATTCTGAAATAAATCATGATTAAACAAAATAATTAAAAATTATAAATTAATAAAATTATAAATATTGTGTTCTAAATAAAATAAATAGCCCAAACCCTGTTGTCATTAGATCCCAAAACTGACTCTTTACAAGCAGACTACGATTTTAATGAAATCACCTCCATTAATTAATTTATGAACTTTAAAGGTGAGTAGAGTGAAATTGGAGTTAGTATGAGAAAGTTATGATGTTCAGAATTTGACAATTTGACAATTTTAAAGTTGGATTTCTTGGCAAATATACAAGATAATATTTTTAACTTATTTTTATATTTTTATATACATTTTTAGAAATAATTACGAAAATAATTTGGTGAAAAATATGCACATATGAATTAATTAAAAATCAATGAAGATTTGAAAATTATTTAATAAATAGTGAAGAATGTGTGGAGTGTATATTTAGTTCTTTTTATGATTTTCTTCCCATCTCTCCCCCTACTTGTTTGTTTGTCGACCAACCCATGCTGATTTGGTCTCGGGGGTTAGGTTATGTAAATATATCTTATAGATATATTTATATTTTATAAGTCATATTGTAGATATATACATATACAATCTTCCTTCTTTTCTTTTATTTATTTATTTACATGTTTTTGATGCATAAAAGTGGATTTTTGTTCATGAATGATGTTCTGATAAAAGATGGTAATTAATGGATCTTTACATGTATTTGTTAAGGGTTTTAAGACAAAATGCAACAGAAATGTTAATGAATCATGGATCCATCAACCCCCTATACTTAAACTTTACTAGTCCCTTAGCAAACACTTATTTGAAAAGTAAGTTAAAAAGAAAGAAAGTTAGAATGAATTTGTTTTCCTAAACCAATTCATGAGAACAGACAAAGGACAGAGCTTGATCGGTTCTGAAACAAGCATTTTGTCGGAGCCTTAACTAGGATTAGTATTTTATCCTAAATAGTCCTCAAGTTCCACAAATCCTTAGATAATTTCACCTCAACAATCAGTTTAGATTCACTTATTCATATCGCAAACTCTATCAACCTTGAAGTAAATTTGTACGGTGTGTGATTTGTTTTAGCTCTTCCTGCTTAAAGAAGCGAAGAAACCGTCCATACTAGCTATACACTTCCATTGGTTCCTCATCTAGCTACTCTTTCCTCGGGGAGGGAGGTATTCCCTTCTGAGGTCAGTTCATGCTATGTCCACAATCGAATATAGAGAGAAAATAGAAGAATGAGAAAAGAATTGGAGTGCGACCAGTGTAGATGCATCTCCTTATGAAGCCCAGCCGGTGTAGCTAAGTCTCCAAAAAGATGTGCATGCATTTTGGGTGGAAGCTCAGACCATTGTGGTCATATTTGTATTTGGTGGCTTCTTCTTTAAATTGCCTTTGTAATTTGCTTGCACTGCATTCATCTCTTTATGCCTCGACGGATATAGCATCTTTTATTCCGTCCATTTTTTTAGGTCTTAGAAAAATTATGTCAGCAGATCCTTCCCTCATCCGAAGCGACTATCGCAACTCCAATCTCTCCCGTCTTTAGACGTCAATGCTGCAGAGACAAGGATAGAAACACACTACCAAGATGGATTGCCCTTCGCAACCCCATGCAAGTCGAGCTAAGTGCAAAGTGCATGTGTCCAAAATTGGTTCACTAATGCAAAGTTGTACAGATGACACCAAGTGTTCTACTTAGGCACTTTTCGAGTTGACTTCCCAAACATGGTCTCAGGGAACCCAAAGATTTATGTCAAAGATCTAAAGAGTCTAAATTACAGCTCCTAACTAGGCTCTTTACCATGATAGTTAAAGGCCATAATCAAGCTCCATCCTTTAGACTATTCCCAATCTTTATTTCTAGAAATCAAACTTATTCTGAAAAATGCTAATGCAATAATGTTTTTTTGTGAAGTATATTTTCTGAATTTTACTCTTTTTTATGGATTTTAAAGCTTTTGTAATTTTAACGAATTTTAGGACTTTGTGTTTTTATGGATTTTTCATTTTTTGTAAACAGGCTTATGTATAAGAATTTTACAAGATAAATTACAAATATTTTAATATCTAATGTATTTTCCAAATTTTATATTCATAAAATTTTACAAGGATTAAATGATTTTTACACATATTTTAATAGATAGGATTTTAAATAAATATTATACATATTAAATACGTATTTTAAAAAATATTTTAAATAAAATATTTTAAATAAGGATTTTAGACATATTTTACTTATTTACAAGGATTTTATAAATAATAGATAAATAAATAGATAAAAAGATGGATTTTAAATTAACCCTCACCCACTTTTTATGGATTTTATAGATATAGAAAATACATAAAAGTAAGAGTTATGGACAAAAGTATATATATAATATATACACACCCCTATACATAGCTTGTGCTATGTCCTCATAACGTCAAAAGAGAAAAAGGAGGACATAACTCGTGCTATGTAAAAGTGCGTGAAAAAGAATGAAAGAATAGAAGTCAGTCGACACCCTATAGTTACGATCAGGTCATCGTAAGTATAGTAGAAGACAAAAAGGAGGTGACTGAGGGAAAAGAATATACAACGAAGGAACAAGGTAGATAGAGAAAAATGAGATCAACGAAATTACTCAGTCCCCCCTATACTTAGGATAAGGCATCCTAAGTATAGAAAATAATGTGGCCAAAAATTGGGGACCAGTGATTCATGGAAAGGAAAGGATATATAAGAGAAAAATTAAAAGAATAAAATCGAAAA
This sequence comes from Ottelia alismoides, assembly GCA_037367405.1. NCBI lineage: Eukaryota > Viridiplantae > Streptophyta > Magnoliopsida > Alismatales > Hydrocharitaceae > Ottelia > Ottelia alismoides. The sequence continues at coordinate 35,900 of JAZKJV010007514.1, read as the reverse complement.
CGATAATCAACGGGCAACCAATTCCCCTTATACTTAGGATCTGGTATCCAAAGCATAAAAGATGACAAAAAAATGGGGATGGTTGTGGTCTACGATGAATGTACAGGTGGTGGTGTACTTCAAAAATCGAATGGCTCAATGGTCTCTGCATAAGACAAAATGTAGTGGAAGAGTAGTCATGAGTCCTGTACAAAGTAGATCACCTCAACACGAGCCATGTGATCATTAGTCTCCACGAAGTGCTTCATCATCTGCCCATTCACCACGAATGACTCTGCACCAGGTGACACATCTGATATAGCTATGCTTCCATTGTCGTGCACCATTCTGACTATGTAGGGTCCTTCCCACTTTCTCTTCAATTTGCAAGGAAAAATTCTCAATCGTGCACTGAACAACCATACTTTCTGCCCAGGAACAAAGATCTTGTGCCAAATATGTCTATCATGCCATCTCTTCACTTTGTCCTCATAAATGATGGTGTTCTCGTATGCCTAATTTCGAATCTCTACTAGCTCATTCATATCCATCTTTCTCTTGGCTCCTGCTTTCTACATATCAAGTGAAATCTCTCTGATAGCCCATTCAGATTTGTGCATGATCTCTATGGGCAAATGGCATGGCTTCCCATAAACCAGTCTGAAGGGTGAAGTACCTAAGGGAGTCTTATATGCAGTACGATATGCCCAAAGAACTTGATTTAGAAGCTGTGATCAGTTCTTCCTTTTTGGTCGTACTTATTTCTGAAGAATGGATTTCACCTCCTTATTTGAAACTTCAACCATGTCGTTCGTCTGTGGGTAGTAAGGAGAAGCTACTCTGTGATCAATGCCATAGTTCTTCACTAGTTTTTTCCCTCCTTATTAATGAAATGACTACCCCCATCTGAAATAAGAATATGTGGAATATCGAACAGTGAAATAATATGTTCCCTCAGGAACCTGCACACTGTCCTACTGTCAGCGGCTCATGCGGGTATAGCCTCCACTCATCTACTAACATAATCCACAGCGAGAATAATGCACTCAAAGCCACTGCTGGAAGGAAACAGTCCCATAAAATCTATGCCCCATGCGTCAAAGATATAGCAAATAATAACAGGTCGCATAGGCATCGTGTTTCTAGAACTGACCGTCCCTGCTGCTCTCTGACATTTGAGACAACTCTTCACAAATGTGCAAGAATCTCTAGTAAGAGTCGGCCTAAAAAATCCACTCTGAAGTACCTCATGTGTTGTCCTCTTCCTTGAATGATGTCCCCTTGCCTCTAAGGAATGGCACAGAGTAAGGACACTATTAGATTCCTCCTGAGGAATACATTGCTTGTAAACACAATCTGGTCCCTTACGAAAAAGAATTGGATCCTCCCCATGGTAGTATCGTACCTCCGAAACTAGTATGTCGACTCGATCTTTTGGCCATCCCTATGGACTCCTTTGTGTAACCAGAAAGTTCACTATATCTGTATACCATGGAAGCTCTGTAACTGCAAAGATACTCTCGTCTGGAAATCTCTCTGTAATCTCTAGCGTGTACTCATCTGAAGGCTGCTCTATCTGTAATCGGGAGAAGTGATCAGCTACCACGATCTTTACCCCAGGTTTGTCTCTAATGTACAAATCAAACTTCTGAAGTAAGAGAATCCATCTAAGAAGGTGTGCCATGGCATCCTTCTTCTCCATCAAAAATCTGATAGGTTAATGATCTGTGTAAACTATAATCTTTGAGCCAATAAGATATGATCTGAATTTGTCCAATGCAAATACCACTGCCAACATCTCTTTCTCTATCACTATGTAATTGCGTTGAGCATCATCTAACATCTGGTTGGCATAGTGGATATCAACAGGAAGTCCATTCCTCCTCTGTCATAATACAACCCTGACCGCAAAATCTGAAGCATCTGTCATGATCTCAAAGGGAAGAGAACAATCTGGTGGCTGTAGGACAGGAGCACTGATAATCATCTCTTTCATTGTGAGGAAGACATGAAGACATTTGTCATCTAACAAAAACTCGATGTCTTTTCCTAATAATTCAGTTAACAGTCGGGCAATCTTGGAAAAATCCTGAATGAATCGTCAGTAAAAGCTAACATGCCCAAGAAAAGACCGTAACTACTTGATGTTGGATGGTGGCTCGAAATGCTTGATGACAACCAACTTGGCAGGGTCAACCTCCATGCCTCGCATGGAGATGACATGCCCCAATGCGATCCCGTATGTAACCATAAAATGGCTCTTTTCCCACAACAAAACGAGATATACTTCATAGCATTTCTGAAGAACTTTGTCTAGGTGTGCTAAAAAATGGTCAAAAGACTCACCATAGAGCGAAAAATCATCCATAAAGACCTCTAGAAAATCACCAACCGTGTCGGTAAAAATGGCAAGCATACACCTCTGGAAAGTAGCAGGGGCATTGCACAATCCAAAGGGCATCCGTCTAAAAGCGTACGTGCCCAAAGGACATGTCAAGGTAGCCTTCTCCTGGTCTTCAGGAGCAGTAGTAACCTGGTTGTATCCAGAGTAACCATCAAGGAAACAAAAGCACTCTTTCCCTCCAAACCTCTCTATGACCTAGTCTATAGAAGGCAAAGAAAAATGGTCCTTCTTCATCACGGTGTTCAACTTCCTGTAATCAACACATACCTGCCACGATGAAGTTACTCTCTTTGGAATCTCCTCTCCACTCTCATTCTTAACCATATGAATTCCCAACTTCTTTGGGACAACATGTAAGGAGGTAACCCATTCAGAGTTGGAGATGGGATAAATAAATCCTACGTCGCGCCATTTTGTAATCTCTTTCTTGGCAACATCTCATAAAACTGGATTCAGCCTGTGTTGAAACTATCTAGAAGGTCTGATGTTATGATCGAGATAGATATAATGAGAACACAAAACATGATTTATCCCATGGAGATCAGATACAATCCACCCAATAGCCTTGTGGTTTCTTTCAAGAATCTCCATCAAACAAGATTCTTGCTCTTCGGTCAAAGATGAGCTGATAATGACCGGAAACTATCGATGTGGACATGCAAGGAAAGCATATTTCTTGTTTGTTGTCAATGTCTTCAGCTCTGGTAAGGTATAATCTGGCTCTGTTGTAACCTCATCAGTATGTGTAATGGAATCTGTGCTGGTGGTAGATGTGTTTGCAATATAGTTATCCACCATCTCAATATGCTCCAGAGTCAGACTATAGAAGATGTCTAAAACATCATCCAACTCGCTACTATGCTCATCGTCAGAATGACTAGAGGAAAATAACTAAGCTAAATGAAACTCGGACACTAAATCATCTGAAGTGGAGGAATCATTTAAACTCTCTGAATCTGAAATGTCTATAATAAAAACATCAGGTATCTGCTCCATCTTCTCAGCATCATCATCCATGCTAAAATATAATGTACCATCAGAAGAACTGCCAACTGTAGTCTCGAACCCATCCTCTTCTAGGAAATCTTGGGTCTCTACTTGATACCTCTCAAGGTCGTCAAGGCGAACCTCATCCATGTAATCACAGGTTGCTAAAGAACTCAAGATATTTGAACTGGACATAGATGTGGCACTAGATGTGTGTGACTCTCTCGCCATCTCTATATGTATCTTCTCGCCCTCGACGTGAAAAGATACCTTCATTGTATCATAATCGAAGAGAGCCTTCGTGGTCTCCAAGAAAGGCCTCCCAAGGATGATCAGGGTAAGGTGCAACTGTGTAGTGCAATCCATGTCCAGGACAGTAAAGTTCACTGGGAACTGCAGGACCTGCGTGGTCATGATAACGTTCCGTAATATGCACCTAGGTCTCCTTGCAGATCTATCAACAAACTGAAGGATCGTGCAGGATTTGTATAGAGGACCTAACTCGAGTTCATCGAGTAAATAAGATGGTAACAAATTGATCAAGGAGCCGTTATCTAATAGAGTGTGATCGAATGCTGCATGAGAAATCTCGCATCTGACATAATGTGCTCCTCAATCTTTCTTCCTCTTAGGCAATCTATTCTTTATAGCGCAGGATGTGGCCTTGGTCAAAACATGCTTCTATGTACGCGATCTCTTCTTCCTACACGTGATACATCTATTCTTCAACTAATTCTTGAGCGTAGGAAAGTGATCCAAGGCTTCATGAAGTGGAATCTTCAAAAATATGTGATCTTTCAATAATTGCTCGGTCTCTAGAGTGAGAACATTCTTTTTGGCGTTTTTCTTTCCTTTTCCATACAAGGCATCAGGAAAAGGAGCAATCTCAGGAATGACAAAATCAGCATTTTTATTCATATCAGAAGCATATCAGCGTATGCATCAAGAGTCTCAGAAGTATGTATAAAACTCTCGAAAATAGGGAAAGAAACAGAATCATCGGGAGTATCTGCATGGTCTGGCGTGATATAATCATCTGACTCGCCCGTATCCATGTCAACCGTCTCTACGTCGCTCCTCTCTCTATGATCATCAAGCTAGACATAATGGTGGTCCTCATCATCGTGGTGGTCCTCCTCCTTAGCATGTGCCCTCTCCTCTACTCTATCAGGTGCTCGTGGTGATCTACTGCTCCTGAGATGAATGAAGTTAGATAAAAATTCTAGAAAAGAGATCGTACATGTAGTGATGTCTACCTAATCTGAATGCCTCCTCTTGTTGTTCAGATTCATCTGAGGTTGGGCTGGGAGAGTGGTTTTGGGCGTGGTTAACTCATCCATACGATGGTTAACCCGCTCCATCTCTGTCCTATGTGCGGTCTGGAGTATGCTCAACATATCCATGATCTGGTACAGTGCTAGGTCCTGTGAAGACATCTCCGACTCTATGTGGTGTAGCAGGATACTGAAAAGAATGTGGTCTCTGATATGCGTGTTGGTGAGACTGTTGCTTCATGTAAGGCTGTTGATGCTGAAAATGTGGACGTCCATGCTGCGGATGACTATAGTGCTGCTGGTGGTGGTGTACGTTTTGAGGAGTAAAATTAGGTGAAGGTTGAATAGGAGCGTACCATATCCCATTGTTCTTGAAAGTAGCATGAGAATCAACATCAACATCTTTAGGGCTAGTGATCTGACTCGAGCTGGCGTTGGACGGATCCACATGCCAATCGCTCTGAACAAAATGTATCTAACGGTTTGGAGGTGCAAGTAAAGATCTCCTAACAGGATGGGAAGTAGAAGAAGGATGGGTCTGCTAGTACTAAAGCTACAACTCGCTCACCTTCTTCGTCAAATCACTCAACTTCTGAGGAAGTGATGAGAGCTTCTCCAACTATCGTAGCAGGTGTAAATCCTAAACTTGCTTCTGAATCACATCGACTAATGTAAGCTTCATACTAATAAATCCCATGTCGGATCGTGACTCAGAATCTGAAACATGTGCCACCGTCTGATGCTCTCGATGGTGTGGTGGATGTGGGCCCTTCAAGAATGCCCGAGTAGAATCAATAACACGTGAATTCTCCGCCATCCCCTCAAAAATGGACCAAACTGACTCGACATCCCTATTCAGATAACTGTCGCCACATGTGGCGCTCATTAGGCCATGAACATATGGATGGAGTCCTCCAAAATAGTTATGTACTAGCACCTTCAAAGGTATCTAATGATGTGGGCATCTCTCTATCAAATCCTTGAATCGATCCCATGACTCATGGAATGATTCATGCGGTAGCTATGTAAAGTTGGAGTTATGGCTCCTCATCATGTTTGTCCATCCCAAAGGAAAATATTTACAAAGGAATGTTGACTTCAGATCATCCATAGAAATCTCCCTCCCTAGGTGTCTCAACCAGTAGAGCGCCTCATCTGCTAAGGCGAAGTGGAAGGCCTTGAGGCAAACTGCCTCCTGCGTAACTCCAGAGTAACTAGTCGTACCACAAATCATCTCGAACTGCTGCAAAAGGTAAAAGGCTCCTCTGTCGTGTTCCCATAGAACATGGGAAGCAAAGAGATAAAGGATGGTCTCAGCTCGTATGACCCTTGATTTGGTGGTAGCCGAATCCAATGGTGTAGCATCCTAGCTCCCGGGTCATACTCATCTCGTAAAGTAACATGAACCACGGTAGCTGGTAATGGGTTCCTGGATCCTGTTCTCAGCGCAGTGATCTCAGCTCTAAGCTCATCCTGGACTCTACACTGATCTCTAATCTGTATACTCATCTGCTGCAGTGTGTCTAAAATCATCGCAGTAGTATCTGTAGCTGGATTGGGTCGCTCATCTGTATGTCTCTCCTCAGTCTATCTATCCTCTGCAACTCTGTCCTCAACCGGTGCCTTCCCTCTAGCCATGATCCTCGAATCCTCTGGGAAGGAAAAAATCTCATAAGAACTCAGTGAAAAATGTGTAGGACAAATAGACAAAAGATTGAGGCGTGGGTCTGCCTCAATAGAAGGGTTGGGAGATGAGGGAGTCTGGGTCTAACTCCTCTCGTGACTAGGTGCGACCAACTCAGGAAGAGGGTCATCCCGAGTCTGTAAAGACATACAACTGACAGTGGATCATCGAAAGCTCACGGAGTCTAAGCATAAAATCCTTTTGGTCATCATCTTCGATGCCAAAAGAATACGAGAGAGAGTACGATATCAAATCAAGAACACGAGTGTGAAGGCGTATAAGTCGCAGAATAACGCCCACCTCGCATACAAACACAATGCAACCTCAAGTTCACCAACTGCACATGGTGAAGACCGTAAAAGATCGATCTTTTTTCTTTTCAATTTTATTTTTGGTGATCAATCAGTTATTTTAGCAAGCTCACACGTGTAGTTTCCTCGGATAGTTTGTGTTTAAGCTGGCGGTGTGCACCAACGTAAACCAGACTACTTCTAGCATACGAGGCAAGTACTTGCAGCAAGTAACATGACCCGAAGAGTGAGTCCAAGCGCTAAGGGCACAAGTTCTGGGATTTGGGCTCTATTCCTTAAGTGTACGTGCCTCACTCTATCTGGAGAGTACCTGCAAATAATGAGGGGTTTGCTCTCCTAATACAAGTTAAGTCTATGTATATTTTTATTTTTATCAAGTTTTTAGATGAAAAAAAACTTTTTTTATTTTTATTATTTTCACATTTTTGGATATTTTCAACAATATCTAAAGGGATGTCGGTTCTTTTTAAAGTTTCAAAATGTGTCTCACGGAGGGAGAATCATGGAATGCGGTGGAAAACAATGATGCATGTAGAGATAGAAATCATACCTGATGCAAACAGTCTACATGCAAGTGATCCGCAAAGAATTTATAAACCCTAGGCTAATGCATCAAAAGTCGAGAAAAACCGAGTCCTAATTAGCAATTCTAGCGTAAGAATGAATTATTTTTCAAATTAGTGAATTACGCTTAAGTGTGAATTATTTTTCAAATCAGTGAATTACGCCTAAGTATGGATCAGGTAGATAGGTTTTACTTTAGTCGCCTAATCAATCAGTCATCCAAACCTAGGCTCCATGAAATCACGTGAAACAAATAAAAATCGGCAGAAACCAAAACCCTCGGTGAGGTCCCCAACGTGCACCAGCACCTGGAGAAACATACCCCGAAGAAAGTTTAAAGTCCGTGTACAAATAGCGATGTCCTTAGTGGACCCCTTCTACAAACGTCGAAACAGGCAAAGGCCCTTCTTCTCTCACGAAGAAAGTTAAAATATCAACCAACTCGCTCTGCCCTCTACAATTGACTCGTAGAGAAAGAGTCGATATCTGCACTCTCAACTGATTCGGCTTCCTAAGAAGCCGCCTGATTCAGCAGGCCCTGCAAAACTAGTCAGCAACCAAAAATACTAATTGAGAGAAGACTCGAGAAAGATGTAAAAACCGTAAAAAACTCGAAAAAAACTGCGAGAAACAAGAAGAAAGAAAGAATCACAAAATAAGATAAAAAATTGAAGTATAGTGGTGAGTATTCCCACCTGTTACGTGGGTGAACCGGATTCGATCCCGGCAACGGTGCCATTTTGATGATGAGGGTTTCAGGAGCGATAAGATGTCAGTGTTGGTGTAGAAAATCGCTCTGAACCAAAACACTAGTTGATCAAACAAAAATCGATAAAATAGGAGATAGAGTGAGAGAATGAAGTTAAAAGCAGCTTCTCTCCTATTTTATCTAAACTATTTTATTTTACCAGGCAAGTGTGCCTGGGTCGAACTCAAGTAGACAGAATAGCAATACTTGGATTTTTGAGATAGAGAATATTTTTGTGACTTTTTATTTCTTCTTGAAGAAAGCGAAAGCGAGAAATCTTTTTAATAAATTTTTTATTTTGAAATTTTTATTTGATTTATCTTTACAATTTTTTTATTTATTTTTTTTCAAAGTGATATTTTTCAAAGGTTTATCTATTATATAATATGTAAAAATATGTAAGAGGAAGGTGATATTATATAATAGAGAAATCGCTCGAGCAACAGGCTCGAAAAGCACTCAAATCCAAATCAAAACGGATGCAAAATGGGACACATCAAAACACAATGACGATACGTCGAAAATACACGAAAAATAAAAAGATATCTCGCTAGGGTAGTTGTCTAACTACCCTAGAAAAATCGATGAAAAATAATGTCAAAAATAGATCTAAATGTACCCTACAGTTCAGGGGTATAAATACAAAGAGAGAAAATAAAAAAATCTGTAGTTCAATCTCTAACAAGGACTAAAATGCGAAGAAAATATAGTTTATTACATTTAGATCCCTACGCGGGGACCTAAATGTAATATCTGGATGTTCTAGAGCTGAATGATGATATATGGAACTAGTATGGGTTTAAAATGCAAAAGTTCCACTGTTTTGCAATTTACAGCTGAGATTAGAAGCTGAAGCTCGATCTGGACTGTCAGTTGGCGTCGCGTGTCAGCGAACTGTTCTTCACCCTTGTTCTTGTTGTTCTTCCTCTACCTGCACAGGTGATGATGTTGCTCCCTTCTCCGACTTTTCTTTGATGAGGGACGACATTTTTGGGCCTCCAACAGAGCTGGGAGGAAGACACCTTCTCCCTCCAAGCTCACCTGCGGGTGAAGATGGTCGGAGGTGGTCGAGAGTGGTAGATATTCACCAGCGAAGGTGGGGATTCAGGCAGACATGGAGGTTGTTGCAGCGGCTCGTGATTTGATCTTTCTTCGAACTTTAAAGCTCCAATTAAGGGTTCTTATGCTCCAGTTAAAAGATTGATCTGCAATGGATATGGTCTTGCTCGATTTGCATGCAAATCTGCCAACAAACTTAGGAATTTGCAGATCGAATAATTTCTTTCCAGAAAATGCAGAACGAATAACATGCGACAAATGAAAATCGAATTTAAGTTAGTTGGAATCGAATATGAAAGATTAGAGTGGAGGCATCTAATGAATATGATCGAAGATCCTAATTACGTGCTTAATGTTGCTAATAGAGGCACACCAATCAAGAATTAAACATGTGAAAAATGGATGGATGATATGGGAAGCTGAGGTATATTACCTCAAGTTGTCGCTCGACACCCGATCTTTGCAGGAGCTCCATGCGTGTGAAGCAGTGATGCAAGGCCAAGCAAGGCTTTGGAAATCTCCTCCGATGATCATCCTTGCACGCGGGGCGGCTCTCGGGTGCTGTCACCTCCGAAGGCAGTCGGAACGAGGTGAGGACGTTTGGTGATCGGCCAGGTGTAAGGGACCTAGAGTAGTTACGAACGAGTTAGTTGGCTCGTGCCAACTTGATGGCTTTTTATAGATGAATAAAAATAAGGTTAGGATGGATGTAAGGGTAGGCGAGTATGAGGGTGGTTAGGAGAAGAAGATGGAGGGTTTGGATCGAAGGAAGAGGTTAGAATGGACACGTGGAAATTTGGTGAAGAGAAGGCGTTGGAACAGAGCTCCAACATAATGGTTCTTGAAGAAGATGAACTAGGTGCTGACACGTGTCAGCAACTGGTTGGCCAGATGAAATAATACAATATAAATTATGTAATAAATAATAAACAACATTATTTTAAATAGGTATAAAAACGAAAAATATAGATAATTAAATTATCTAAATTATGGTGTAATTATTTTTTAGAAATAATAAATATTTTATAAAATATAAATAATATATTAATGAATAGGTATGAATAATACTTATAAATAGGTTTTGGATTTTTAATTTAGTAAATAAATAATTACATATTAATTTTATATTTTCTTAATTATTAGAATTAGAAATAAGGTCTTTATGCATTTTTATGGATTTTAATAAATTAGTTTATATATATTAATAAATACAGGTATAAGTTATGTAGTTCAATTTCATCTATAAATTAGGGATTCAGATTTAATTAATAAATAAGCTCCAAAAATTCTAAAAAAAATAATGGTTAAAATACAAGATCATAAAAATAAAAATTTTAAAATTAATAAAATTATAAATAGTGTGTTCTAAATAAAATAAATAGCCCAGAAACCCCGTTGTCATTATGTTCCAAAATCGACTTTTTGCAAACAGACTCCGATTTAATGAAATCATCTCCATTAATTGGGAAATATTATTTTATGAACTTTAAAGTGATTAGAGTGAAACTGGAGTTCGTATGTGAAATTTATGATGTTCATAATTTGAGAATTTGACAATTTGAAAGTTGGATTTCTTGGTATATATACAAGACAATATATTAATTTATTTTTATATACTTTTATATTCATTTTTAGAAATAATTAGGAAAAGATTTTGGTGAAAAATATGCATATATGAATTAATTAAAAATCAATGAAGAATTGATATTTATTTGATAAATAGTTAAGAATGTGTGGGGTGTATATTTAGTTCTTTTTATGATTTTCTTCCCATATCTCCCCCTATTTGTTTGTTTGTCGACCAACCCATGCTGATTTGGTCCCGAGGGTTAGGTTATGTAAATATATCTTATAGATATATTTATATTTTATAAGTCATATTGTTGATATATACATATTTACAATCTTCCTTCTTTTCTTTTATTTATTTACATGTTTTTGATGCATAAAAGTGCATTTTTATTCATGAACGAGGTTTTGATAAAAGATGGTAATTAATGGATCTTTACATGTATTTGTTAAGGGTTTTAAGACAAAATGCAACAGAATTGTTAATGAATCATGGGTTCATCACCCTGTCATGCCTGGAGTGATGCGGAGCGAGGCTAGGAAGTGGGGTTGACGGCTATTGCAACTGGAGTTAGGTTTAGCTCTCGAGAGTTAGTTGGAAATGGTGAATTTGATGGCTTTTTATAGAACGATCAGAGGAGAGTTTGGTGAAATCCAAGGGCTGGTGCATAGGATGGTTGTTAGGAGGTGAATATGGAAGGATTAGATCAAGCGAAGGAGTTAGGAGATGACGGGGGAATTGGTTGAAGGTTGGCCGGTAGAACAGAACAATGGTTCTTATTCTTTGAGAAGAAGACAACAGTTGTTGACACGTGTCAGCACCTGGTTGGCTAGTGTCAAGAAATGGATTAATAAATACATACTAAATAGTAAACACTGTTATTTTAAATAGATACAAAAAAAAAAGTATGAATGATTAAATTATCTAAAGTATGGTATACTTAGTTTTAAAAATAATAAATAATTTATGAAATATAAATATTATATTAATAAATAGGTATAAATACTACTTGGTAAATAGCCAATTGATTTTTTATTTAATAAACTAAGAAATAGTAAACCATTTTATATTTTCTTAATTATAAAATAATAAATAGAGTATATGTGATTTTTTGTGGATTTTAAGAAACTAATTTAACTATATTAATAATTATGGATATAAGTTTTGTAGTTCAAATTTACCTATAAATTAGGGTTTTTTATTTATTTAAGATAATAAATACGTTCCCAAAATTATGAAATAAATCATGGATAAAATACACGGTCAAGAAAATAATTAAAAATTATAAAATCATTAAAACAATAAATAATATATTCTAAATAAAATAAATAGCCTAGGAACCCAGTTGTGATTAGGTCCCAAAATCGACTTTTTGCAAACGGACTTCAATTTTAGTGAAATCACCTTCATTAATTACAAAATATTATTTATGAACTTTAAAGGTGAGTAGTGTAAATTGGAGTTTGTATGAGAAAGTTATGATGTTCGGAAGTTGAGATTTAAGCATGATTTCTTTGCACATATACATATATTATTTTTTATATATTTCAATACATTTTTAGAAATAATTAGAAAAAGAGTTTGGTGAAAAATGTGTTTGTATGAATTAATTTAAATTAATTGAAGATTTTCTATTTATTGGAAAAATAATGATGAGTATGTAGACTAAAGAATTAATTATTTTTTATTTGTTTTCTTTCCTTTTCTCCCCCTACTTATTTGTTTGTCGACCAATCCATGCTGACTTTGTCTCGGAGGTTAGATTAAAAATATATATTTCAGCTATATTTATTTAATAAGTCATATTATACATATTTACATATCTACTATTTGCATTCTTTTTTGTTTTCTTTATTTCTTTATTGTTTTATTTATTTACATGTTTTGAATGCTTAAAAATGCATTTTTATTCATGAGTATGGTTTTGTTAAAAGATGGAAATTAGTGAATATTTACATGTATTTGTTAAGGGTTTTAAGATAAAATGCAATCTGAATGTTAATGATACTTAAACATTGCTAGTCCCTTATCAAACACTTATTTGAAAAATAAGGGAAAAAGAAATAAAGTTAGGATGAATTTTTATTCTAAACCAATTAAGGAGGACAGACAAAGGACAGGGCTCGATCAGGCCTGAAACAAGCATTTTATCATAGCCTTAACTAGAATTACGATTTTAGTCTCAACAGTTCTCAAGTTCCGCAAATCCTTATGTAGGTTCACCTCAACAGCCAACTCAGATCCACTTATTAATAATGCGAACTTTATCAACCTTGACATCAATTTGTATTGTGTGTGAATTGTTTTAGCTCTTCCAGCTTGAAAGAAGCGAAAAAAACCGCCAATCCCACTAATACACTCCCATTATTTCCTCATCCAGCTACTCTTTCCTCGAGGAGGAGGGTATTCTCTTCTAAGATTATGTTGTGATGTGTCCACAATTAAATATAGAGAGAAAGTAGAAGAATGAGAAAAGAACTGGAGTGCGACCCGCGTAGACGCATCTCCTTGTGAAGCCCAGCCGGTGTAGCTAAGTCTCCACTAAGATGTGCAGGCTTTTTGGTGGAAGCTCAGACCATTGTGGTCGTATTTGTATTTGGTGGCTTTTTCTTTGAATTAGCTTTGTAATTTTGCTTGCTCTGTATCAATCTTTTTGTGCCTCGATGGATATAACATCTTTTCATCCGTCCATATTTTGAGGTCTTGGATAAATTGTGCCAGTAGATCCTTCCCTCATCCGAAGCAAATATTGCAACCCCAACCTCTCCCGTCTTTAGACGTCAGTGCCACTAGATAAGGATGAAAAATGCTCCACTAAAATGGAGTGCCCTTCGCAGGCCCATGCAAGTCGATCTAAGTGCATGTGTCCAAAATTGGTTGACTGGTGAAGAGTTGAACGGATAATACCAAGTTTTCTACTTAGGCACGTATAAGTTGACTTCCTAAATATGGTCTTATGGAAGCTAAAGATTTAATTCAATGATGTGAAGAGTCTAAATTCTAGTTCCTAACTAGGATCCTTATAATGAAAGTTAAAGGTCGTAATCAAGCTCCATCCTTTAGACTATTTCCAATCTTTGGTTTTAGAAATCAATCTTATTCTGAAGAATGCTAATGCAAATGTAATCATATTTTTGTGAAGTATATTTTCTGAATTTTACTCATTTTTATGGATTTTAAAGATTTTGTAGTTTTTTTTATGAATTTTAAACTGTGCATTATTTATGGATTTTGTATTTTTTATAATCAAGTTTATGTAATGGGATTTTACAAGATAAATTACTCATATTTTATTTGTATTAAATAACTAAAGTAATTTACAAATTTTATATACAAAGAATTTTACAAGGATTAAATGAATTTTACACATGTTTTAATAGATACGATTTTAAATACGTATTATACATATTTTAAATACATATTTATTAAGAAATTTAAATAAGGATTTTGGCATAATTTACTTATTTATAATGATTTTATAAATAATAAATAAATAATAGATGGATTTTAAATTAACCCTCACCCACTTTTTATGGATTTTATATATATAGAAAATACATAAAAGTACGAGTTATGGACAAAAATATATATACAATATATACACACCCCCTATACTTAGCTTGTGCTATGTCCTCATAGCATCAAAAGAGAAAAAGGAGGATATAACTCATGCTAAGTAAAAGTGAATGAAAAAGAACGAAAGAATAGAAGTCAATCGACCCCCCTATACTTATGATCAGGTCATCGTAAGTATAGTGGAAAGAAAAAATGAGGTGACTGAGGGAAAAGAATATACAATGAAGGAACAAAAGAAAGAAGAATGAAATCAATGAAATCACTCGACCCCCTATACTTAGGATAAGACATCCTTAGTATAGAAAAGGATGTGGCCAAAATTAGGGACCAATGATTAGAGTAAAAGAAAGTTTATACAATATAAAAGCAAAAAGAACAAAATCAAAATGCAAAAATCAGTGGGCAGTCAGTCTCCCCTATACTTAGGATATGGTATCCTAAGCATATAAGATGAAAAAAAAATTGGAGACGATTGTGGTCTACGATGAATATACAGGTGATGTACTCAAGAAAAACTGAAAGGCTCACAGGTCTCTGTACAGGATGGAATGAAGTGGCAGAGTAGTCATGCATCTTGTGAAATGTATATCATCTCAACCTAGGTCATACTGAATCATCTGAAGTGCATGTGCATATTGATCCCTGGCTGAACAAATGGAGCTACCTTTGTAATTGTACTATGTATATGTCATTGCTCTTTCTACTAAAATGCGCATCTCTGGAGTCGGACTACTGAAGGTGTCTACATGTGTATCCATCACATCATCCGACTCTCTACGTTGAATAGACTGTATGATCTGTGAAATATAATCAACTGACTCTCGTGCTAAAATATGTGTACTCTCATTGTACAGCAGTGAGATGTCTACTACTACGGACTGCTCATCTGGATCTGACGTGAACTCTATATCTGTATATGAACAGTCATATGCAAAACTAGGTACCATGTGATCTACCTTATCCTCATGTAGGATATGGTGGGTACCGAATTAAATGCTCTCAAGATCAAGGGACTGTGTCGCATCTATGTGCTGGCAATCCTCTGCATGACTGGTGTCCTCTAGAGTAAATGACAATACTGATCTGGAACTGTTATATCCTCTCGCCATCTCAATGTGTATCTCCCCACTATCTGTGTGGAATGATAGTATCCCAGCATCCTAGTCGAAGAGTGCTCTTGTTGTCTTCAAGAAGGGTCTCCCGAGAATGATTGGAGCAAGGTATAATTGCGTAGGGCACGTCATATCTAGGATAGTAAAGTCCACTGGAAACTACACGCCCTGAACGACTACGATAATGTTTCTCAACACACCTCTAGGTCTCTTCACAGATCGATCTGCAAAGTGAACTATTTCTTGTGATTTGTAAAGAATACCTAGCTTGAGCTTATCAAGTAAAGAAGATGGAATCAAATTAATAGAGGATCCATTATCTAAGAGTACGATGGAATGCTTCAATCTGACATGTGACATAGTGAGCTCCGAAAACCTTATTCCAAATAGCACATGAAGTTGCCTTGGTCAATACATGTTTCTCTACTCGTGATCTCTTTTTCCTACGTGTTGTGCATCTATTCCTCAACTGATTCTTGAGCGTAGGAAAATAATCCAAGGTGTTGTGAAGTGGGATCTTCAGAAAAATATGATCTTTTAATAGTTGATCAGTTTCTGGAGTAACAACATTATTTTTGGCCTTTTTCTTTCCTTTTCCATATAAAGCATCGATAAAAGGAACAATCTCAAAAACAACAAAATATTTTTTATTCAAATTTAGATCATTATTTACATCGATAGTTTCGGAAGTATGTATAAAACTCTCTAGAATAGGAAAAGAAACATCTGCTTCGGGAGTGTCTGTATGGTCTGGCGTGGTATCGTTGTCTGATTCGCCTAAGTCCATGTCAACTGTCTCGACATCGCTCCCCTCTCTCTAGTCATCAAGATGTTGATGCTCATCGTCATGATAGTCCTCATCATTATTGTGGTCCTCCTCCTCAGCATCAAGATGTGTCATGGATAGGCTCTCTCTCCTCGTCATGTGCCCTCTTCTCTAGGTCAGGTGCTTGTGGTGATCTACCGCTCCTAGACGAATGAAGTTAGATAAGAATTCAGGAAAAAAGATCGTACATGTCGTGGTGTCTACCTGATCTAGTTGCCCCCTCTTGTTGTTCGGTTTCATCTGAGGGTCGGCTGGGAGAGTGGTCTTGGGCGTGGATAACTCATCCAGATGATGGTTAACCTGTTCCATCTCAATCTTATGTGCGGTTTGGAGCGTAATTAGCATGTCCATGATCTGATTCAGTGTCAGGGCCTGTCAAGATATATTAGAATTAGTGTGATGACCATGGCTATCAATTCTCTCCAGCCTCAGAGTGTGCTACTGTGGAGCGTATCACTGAGGAGATTTCTGCGGTGTTTACGAAGAGTGTTGCTGTTGCTGCTGGTAATGATGTTGCTGTGAATGCGTATTAGGGTAGTGAAAAGAATGTGGTCTCTGATATGCGTGGTGGTGAGACTGTTGCTGCGTGTAGTGCTGGCGGTGCTGGAAGTGTGGACGTCCATGCTATGGATGATTGTACTGTTGCGGTTGCTATTGGTGTACGCTTTAGAGTAAAATGTGATGACGGTTGAATCAGAGCGTAACATATCCCATTGATTTCAAGAGTGGATTGAGAATCAACATCAACATCTCTAGGGCAGGTGATCTGGCTCGAATGGGCATTGGGAGGATCCTAATGTCAATCAATCTGTGGAGTATCAGTAGGCTGCACCTGCTCACTCTGTACAAAGTGAATTTGATGGGTTGGAGCAGCGAATAAAGATCTCCAAATAGGTTGGGAAGTTGAAGAAGGACGGTATTGTTGATACTGAAGTTGTAAGTCTGTCACCTTCTTCGTCTAATCGCACAACTGCTGAGGAAGTGATGAGAGTTTCTCCAACTCTTGCAACGGCTGCAAATCCTGAGCTTGCTTATGAATCACGTCAACTAATGCCAACTTCTCTCTAATAAATCCCATGTTGATCAATGATTCAGAATCTGAAACATGCACCACCTTATGATGCTCTCGATGGTGTGGTAGCAGCGGGGCCTTCTAGAATGACCGAGTCAACAACTCATGAGTTCCCTACCATCCCCTCAAAGATGGACCAGACAGACCCTGCATCCTGATTCAGATAACTACCGCAACATGTGACGCTCATTAGGCCCTGGACATCCAGTTGGAGTCCTCCAAAATAATTCTGTACACGCACCTTTAAAGGTATCTCATTATGAGGGCATCTCTCAGTAAGGTCCTTGAATCTATCCCATGCCTCGTGGAATGATTCATGTGGTAGTTGCGTAAAATTGGAGATCTGACTCCTCATCATATTTGTCCGTCCTAGAGGAAAATATTTACGTAGGATCGTGGACTTCAGATCGTCCCATGTAGAGATTTCCCTCCCCAAATGAATAAGCCAATAAAGTTCCTTATCTGCTAAGTCAAAGGCCAAGGCCTTGAGGCGAACAACCTCCTACCTAACACCTGGATAGCTAGTCGTACTGCAAATCGTCTCGAATTGCTGCAAAAAGGTAAACAGCTCCTCTATAGCATTCTCGTATAACATGGGAAGGAAAGAAACGAAGGAAGGTCTCAGTTCGTATGACCCTTGATTCGGTGGTAACTGAATCTAATGATTTAGTATCCTGGCTCCTGGGTCATACTCATCTCGTAGTGTCGCGGGAACTGGACATGCAGTGGTGGGTTCCCAGCTCCTGCTCTTAGTGCAGAATTCTCGGCTCGCAGCTCATCCTAGACTCTACACTGGTTTCTAGTCTGTAAATTCATCTTTTGTAGTTTATCAAGAATCCATGTAGTAATATCTGCGGCTGGATCATGTCTACCATTTATGTGTTGCTCCCTGATCGGTATGTCCTCAGTTGGTCAATCCTCAACTGGTCCCTTCCCTCTACTCGTATTCTTCGAATCCTGTGGGAAGGAAAAAGTTTCATAAGAGATCAATGCAAAATGTGCAGGAGAAATAGATGAATATTTAAGGCATGGGTCTGCTTCAACAGAAAGGCTGGGAGGCAAGGGAGTCTGGGTCTGACTCTCCTCGTGACTAGATGGGATCGACTCGGGAAGAGGGTCATCCCGAGTCTATGAAGATGTACTGCAGACGGTTGATCGAAAGCTCACGGAATATGCGTGCAAAAGCCGTCGGATCATCATCTTCGGTGTCAAAAGGATATCGAAGAGAGAACGATGTCAAGTCAAGAAAACGAGGGTGAATGCGTATAAGATGCTGTATAATGCACACCTCGCAAACAAACACAAAGCAACCCCAATTTTACCAACTCAACCCGATGATGATTGTAAAAGTTTGGTCGTTTATCTTTTTTATTTTAAGGTTATTTGGCAAACAGGTCTTATTACAGAATAGCGCGAGATGATAGGTGCCCGTAATTTCCCAATAACAGAATCCCAGTTCTTACAAGAAATCTCCTATTTTCAGCCAGTATGGGAGTAAGTACGAACCGTTTCCAGCTACCTATGTTACTTGAGGATCGCGCTATTGCGATGTCTTCAAAACCTCCTACTCTGTTAAGGAAACTCGTACCGTTTCCAGCTACCCGAGAGTCCCCACCGAAGATTAGATGATTAAGTGTTTAAACTAAGTAGTATTCCGAATGAAAATCAGACTCTTGTTCTAACCTTAAGTGTCATCCCTCACTCACAAATCTGGAATGCACCTGCAATCCTTGCGCTGGGGTTGCTCTCGCAAAACAAGTGATGCATTGTGTTTTTAGGTCAAATATATTAGCAGTCCTGATTTTTTTTGCGGTTATCTATTTTTTTGGTTTTTTTTCAAAAGACGTCTAACGATTTTTTTTCTTTCTATTTTTTATCCTAAATAAGCATGCAGCTAGGTTGCGAGTCCTAAAACTTTCTACTAAGGTGCAAGCAGAGAAAATAATTCGAAAATTCATAAACAAGCACCTAGCCTCGAAAAAGCTGCGGAAAACTGACAATGCGAGAAAAGCTGCGGTGG
This sequence comes from Ottelia alismoides, assembly GCA_037367405.1. Taxonomy (NCBI): domain Eukaryota; kingdom Viridiplantae; phylum Streptophyta; class Magnoliopsida; order Alismatales; family Hydrocharitaceae; genus Ottelia; species Ottelia alismoides. The sequence continues at coordinate 16,714 of JAZKJV010007514.1, read as the reverse complement.
GTGCACTTCTCCCCCAAGTGCACGACACTCCATGAAATAGACCCCGAGAAAGAGAGGGAGGAATGTATAAGTTAGGATGCCCTTACGGGGCCCCTTATGTAAAAACAAAAAAACAGGCAAGTACCCTTATTTTTTTCTTTTCTTTTTACAAAATACAAAAATAAAACAAATCTGCCACTTGCTCTACCCTCTGCAACTGACTTGTAGAGGAAAAGACGGTCCGTGCACATTTAACTGATTCGGCTTCCGAAGAAACCTGCTGATCCTGTAGGCCTTGAAAATCTTGTTAGCAAACAAACACAACAAAGAACCATAAAAATAAAAGAAAAAAACAGTAAAAAAATCAAAGGAAATCAATGAACAACCATAAAAGCTTATAAAACTGTAAAAAGGTGTAAAACAAATCGAAAACAAATCAAAGAAAAGCAGAAAAACTGTGAAAATCAAGAAGATCAAAAAAATCTCGAAATGAAGTTGAAAATCGAAGTATAGATAATGCCTCCACGCCAACGGTGCCATTTTGATAAATGGGGTTTTGGCGATGATTAATTAAAGAAGTTGTTAGTGTAAAATAAAATTGCTGAAGATTCATAACCCTAATTAATCAAATTATATTTCACATAAAATAGGGGAGAGAGAAAGAGATAAACAAGTTGAAGGAAATTCAGTCAGCTTCTCTCCTATTTTATCTTTAAACTTTTTGTTTATCTAGGTAAGATTCCCTAGGTTAAACTCGAGGAGGCAGAATATCTATATTGTGGCTTTCGAGAAGAAGAAAAGAATTTCAAGATTTTATTTCATCTTTAAATGCAAGAAAATGCTTAGAATGGATACAAATTTAGAAAAATCAAATGAAGCAAAATATATGACAAACATCTGTGAATAATATCAAAAAACTTTACCGGGGTAGTTGTGTAACTACCCTAGAAAATTCAATGAAAAAAATCAAAATGATGTTCAAAATTACTCTATAGTTCAGGGGTAGAAGTACAAGAAAAATAGAAAGGTCTATTATAATAAGATCCCTGTTCAGGCACTAAAATGGAAAAAAAACAAATTTTTACATTTAGGTCCCTCTGTGGGGACCTAAATGCAAATACTGGAAACTTTGGAGCACTTTTGAATTTCAAGAACCTCTAGGGTTTAGTATGCAAATTTCACACCCCTTCGCTATCAACGGCCGAGATTAGAACGTCTGCGAAGATCTGGACCATCTGTGCATGACACGTGTCGCCAGCATGTACACCTGGTGTTCTTGTTGTGTTCTTCCCCTTTTGACGCGTGTGGCGAAGTCGCTCCCTTCTCTGAATTATTGATGGCGATCTGCTGCTCGATCGGACCTCCTGTAGGGCTAGAGGGGTGACGCCTTCACCCCTCAAGCTCGCATGCGGGTGAGCTGGCTTCGAGGATGGCAGAGATGGCTGCAAGAAGGCGTTGAATCTGTTTGATGGTCGAGCAATGGGTAGGTCTGGGGTCTCAAACTACTGCGTTATTTTGTTGAAAACGAAGCTTCTCCAGATATAATAATTGCTCTAGATGGTAGAGCGAACTGGCAAATGAATGTTGTTGCTCGATTCACCAAAGAATCGTCCAAAGGATTAAGAATTTGCAGATCGAAATGTATTTCCAGGAAATGTTATAAAAAGGAAAATGGTAGATATTGAGGGCGATTCTGAGCAAAATCGAGTGAGATTTGAAATGTAATTTTTGGGTGCCTCTAACAGGGTTATTACATGTCTCTATTTACACTCTTAAGTAGACTAATCATGGCACACAAATCGAGAATTAAAAAGGAGAAAGATGGAAGCTATTACCTGTGGTTGCAGAGTGTATGACTATGTTGTCTTCGCTCGACGGGTCAGTCTTCCTGGAGCTCCACGCGGCGGTGGCGTCGATGCAAGGCCAAGGATGGTCTTGGAACTTCTCCTTTGGTCGACCTTCTTCCACACGGGCCATTCCTTAGGATTTGTCACGGATGGAGTGAGGCGGAGTGAGGCTAGGAAGTTGGGTTGACGGCTACTGGAACTGTAGTTAGGTTCAGTTCTGGAGAGTTAGGTGGAAATTATGAATTTGATGGATTTTTATAGAACGATTGGAGGAGAGTTAGGTGAAACCCAAGGGCAGGTGTGTAAGATGGTTGTTAGGAGGTGAAGATGGAGGGATTAGATTAAGCAAAGGAGTTAGGAGATGGCGGGTGGAATTGGCTGGTACAACAGAACAACGGTTTTTGTTCTTTGAGAAGAAGACACCAGGTGCTGACATGTGTCAATACCTGATTGGCCAATGTCAAGAAATGGATTAATAAATAGATATTAAATGGTAAATAATGTTATTTTAAATAGAACAAAAAAGAAAAGTATGAATAATTAAATTATCTAAATTATGGTATAATTAATTTCCACAAATAATAAATAATTTATGAAATATAAATAATATATTAATAAATATGTATAAATACTAATTGATAAATAGTCATTTGATTTTAAATTTATTAAATTAATAAATAGTAAATCATTTTTATATTTTCTTAATTATTAAAATTATAAATAGAGTATGTGTCTTTTTTTTGGATTTTAATAAATTAATTTAAGTTTATTAATAAATTTGGATATAAGTTGTGTAGTTCAAATTTACTTATAAATTAGGGTTTTTTTTATTTATTTAAAATAATAAATAAGCTCTAAAAATTATGAAATAAATCATGGTTAAAATAAAAGATAAGAAAGGAACTAAATTATAAAATTATTAAAACAATAAATAATGTGTTCTAGATAAAATAAATAACCCAGTAACCCAGTTGTGATTAGGTCCCAAAACTGACTTTTTGCAAATGGACTCTAATTTCAATGACATCTCCTTCATTAATTAGAGAATATTATTTTATGAACTTTAAAGGTGAGTAGAGTGAAATTGGAGTTCGTATGAGAAAGTTATGATGTTCGGAAGTTGAGATTTTGACAATTATTTAAGCTGGATTTCTTAGCATATATACAAGATATTATTTTTAACTTATTTTTATAATTTTCTATACATTTTTAGAAACAATTAGGAAAAGAGTTTGGTGAAAAATATGTTCATATGAATTAATTAAAAATCATTGCAGATTTGTTATTTATTGGATAAATAATGAAGACTGTGTGGAGTGTAGAATTAATTTTTTTTTGTTTTCTTTCGTTATCTCCACCTACTTATTTGTTTGTCAACCAATCCATGCTGACTCGGTCTCGGAGGTTAGGTAAATATATCTTTCAGCTATAATTATTTAATAAATCATATTGTACATATTTACATATCTACAACTTTCCTTCTTTTTTGTTTTCGTTATTTTTTATTCTTTTATTTATTTACATGTTTTTAATGTTTAAAATTGCATTTTTAAACATGGGTATGGTTTTGTTAAAAGATGGAAATTAGTGAATATTTACATGTATTTGTTAAGGGTATTAAGACAAAATGCAGACAGAATGTTAATGAATCATGGATTTATCAATCTTGCAGTGAATAAATTGTTTCATAACATTATAGAGCTAAGTGTGATTTACATCACTGAACATCTCTTAAGATTTAACAATATATCTTGGAAACCTCCATGTCTATTTGTTGTTTTGTATCACATTGGAAAGAGATCCCAATATATAACACCTTGCCAATGCAAAATTGTATTCATAGTTTTCATTGAATTTTAATTATTCCAAAGTGAGAGGGTTTGCATGATTGTTCTTCGTCACTACGTATGCAATGCGGTCAGCAGACAGAACAAGCTCCAAGATTTGGATCCAATCTGAATAGATGAGTCTGGTCAACTGATTTTCCTCCAGAAGTCTACACAGTGGGTTCATGGATTTCATCTGAGATTAAGAATGCACTACATTAGAACATATAATGAATTTTTATTCAAATATATTTTTTTGATTAAGGATTTTTATTAATCAATTTAGTCTTGCCTTTTAAACTCTAAAAGTCATTCCCTTAGTCACTTTCACAGTAAAAGATACATTTACCATTATATCTCTAACAAGATTTTGGATCTCTCATTTATCTGTGTTACATCCCAATACTATGAGACATTGCAACTCGGATAAAAAGGAGGAAGGATCCCATTCCGCCTTGCAAGTCCAACTTGCATTTCCCAATTCAATCTTTAACACTCAGGCTCACCACCCCAAAGGTGATGTTGACCCGTCGTTAATTGAATAAACCATCAATAGGAATAGAACTCGCTGTGTGCAATCTAATATCTCCCTAATAATGTAGAAACCAATATTGGGGCCACTATGCATACTGCCTTACTCTTTCGAGAAGCAAAGAGCTCGATTCATGTGCATTTGTATGTAGGAGTTTTAACTTCTGACATACGTCTCCAACATACAATCCATGACGATGGACTCCTTCGCCTTGACGGGAGTATGGTCCTCCATATCCCATTACAATTTTAATTAATTATTATGAATCATATTCACATAATTAGTTCTTCTAAAGGAATTACATATATATTCACAATAGAGAGTTTAATTTAATTAGATCTAGTTAATTTAATCATAGTAAAGCAATTATCAATCCAATCCATCAGCCAACAAATAATTAGGGTTTATTAATATTAGCATATAGTATTTTGTTGACACAAGTATGTATTATTATTGAGTTTTAATCATCAGAGTACAATTTGATTTACTCATATTACCCTCTCATCAAAATGGATCAAGCCAGGTCGGATAGATAATGCTGGCCAGGAGCGCTCCCCTGAAGGGTGCCAATTAGTTAACCCATTAGCATATCAACGGCTTAGACACCATCACCATAACGACTTTCGAACAATAATCATTGGATCAATGTACTTTTGATTTTATCGATCAACTTTGATGATCGATATTATATGATATAGTAATCTCTCGGGAATATTAGGCATCTTAAGACATTTTTGAGATCCTAAATTTTTAATCTTATCAAGCAACCATGTTTTCCATGTAAAAGTTGACCTACAACTATTGTAGGTTAAATTAGGATTTTTGTCATGAAACATACATTCAATGGCGATTGATGTTTAATCATATTTTTTTATTAAAAATATTAAGCATCAATAATCATGGAAAATATATAGTTTACTTGGTTGACATTGAATGGTAAATATTTTAAGAAAGTAATCTTGATAATTTTATCATCATCTGACTCCTCTCCACTAAATATGGAATATCAGGGGGAAAAAGAGTGGGAATCGAAAGAACTAAAATCGTGGGATTTGCTGGTTTGATTCTATACTTAATTAAAGTGTTTATTACATGTTTCATGATTGGAAAATAGTAGTCAAAAATTATTTTCTTACAGATCCGTGAATACATGCAAAAACAATGTCATTGTGGGAACTTTTCGAATTTTAATCTATGCACCTTTGGTGCCAACAATTTTAGTATCCAAATACATTTTAGTATCCAAAACTTCGTTCAAACAGAGCATAAAAAGTATATTTTCGTCTTAGTGAAAAAACAATTCGAAACATGCATCCAATGCAAAACAATGAGTTCTCGTGCATCCGATATACAAAACCTTGTTAACCTACAGTTCTGGATCTCATCCAAGACCTTTGACCCAGGCTCAGATACCACTTGAAGGCTAGGGTTTAGGCCTTAGAGTGTCATGAAAGCATGCATATCACATCGAATACGATCTAGGGCAACTAGTCATACTAGTTACAAGAAGCAGCGGAATTTAATATTTTTAAATAGATGAAACCACATGATTCAAGAACACTTGTCAATTAGCTTCATCAACAACACAAACACGTACAAGGATCACCTCTTTAAGAATGTTTTGCGAGCACGTTGATGAGACATGGACTTCTCACAATCCAAGTTGAAGATGTGAGCGTGGAGTCCCCTGATTTCATTGCACGAAATCAATGTCCTTCCTCACGAGAAAGTTGCATTGAATAAGAAGGAGATCCACAAGCAGTCGATCCAGCAGCAAAATGACGTCGCGGCTACGACAGGAGTCTCTAGGTCAACAATGTGGACAACAACAATGTTGAGAGAGAAGGGGCGTGTATGAGAAAGTTGAGAGAGTTATTGCTTTTGCAATTATTGTGTACAATAAAAGGCTAGGGTTACCATCCCTTTCATACAATTCTGGATATCCATGTATTACAATCCATGTGCACACAAAACAAATGGTTAAGATTAATTTGCGCTTTCAGTCAATGGCCTAGATTTTGTTACATTTTATTTTGCAACAACAGTTATTATTGATTTAAACTAAATTAAATATATTGAATAATCTTCAATATAATTTAGTTCAAACAAATAATTAAGAATAGAAGGATTAGGAAGGAGGCAAGCCTCCTTCCAATCATGGAGTGGATGGCCACCTTGATATAGGACTCAAGGATGGATGTCCACCCTCCATAGATAGGAAGGTGGCCTCCTTCTTCCCGTTGTGTGATATCTTATATCTCACATAATCCTCCATAATTTGCAACAACTTTTATTGAAAATTTATTCACCAAAAAAAGTACGAATTATTTTGTGACAATTTCAATCATGCCATTGAAAATTATGAATCTTATTCATATATCCAAAATAAAATGTAAACTGTACTTGCAACTAATTGTCCAATGTGAATCCAATTCACATCAACATTTAATTTGTAAATACTATTTACAACTTCATCTCTCCAACATATTATAAATCACATTTATAATATTTATGAAAATTATGGATAGCTATATTCACATTAATCATTTTCTTGATAATTTAATCATATTTAGATATTATGGATGACCATTCTCATACACCTACATAATATAAATCATTTTTATATAACTAATGATAATTAAATCATATTTATGAACGATATGGGTAAAACCTTAAGCGCATCATGGAAGCATGAAGATCGAATCCAATGCGATCTAGAGCGACTAGTCATATTAGTTGCTCGGGGAAACGAAATTTAAAAAAATTAAGAAGGTGAAACTACATGATTCTAGAACACTTCTAGAATCAGTTCATCATAACCACAAAAAATTGATAGAAATACTTCTTGAAGCATTGTTGCGATCGTTGTCTCTAAAGGAAGAGACTGCCTGATCTCAAGTATGACCCGACGAAGGAGATGCTTGCGGGCGTGCTGATGAGGCATGTGCTTCTCTTAATCAAAGATGAACACCCAAGCAATTAATCTCCTTATTTCGTCTCACAAAATCTGAAGTCTTATTCATGTGCAAGGAGCACCGAGGTAGATGGAGATCCACGAGCAATCGAACCGGTGTCACAACTGCGTGGCAATGACGTATATTCTCTCTAAGTCAAGGGATGGATGACCACTCTTGAGAGAGAGACTGGGCATGACATGAGAATGAGAGAGAGAGAGAGAGATAATTCCCTTGCAATGTGTTGTGCAAAAGAAGAGCTAGGGTTGCCACTTATTTTATTGTATTTTTGAAGTCCATGGATCACAATCCATATGCAACACGAAATCAATGATTGAGATTAAATTGTGTTTTTATTCAATGGCCATGATTTTGTTGCATAAAATTGCAATAAAAAGTAATTTAAATTAAATAAAATATATAGAACAATCATCCAAATACTTGATTTAATTAAATCAATATGCAAAGACGGATAAGGAAAGAGACTAGACATCTTCTATATAGAGGGGATGGTCACCTTGAATTAGTTAAGGGTGGTCATCCGCCCTCTGTATCAGGAAGGTGGCTTCCTCTTTCAATTATGTGAGATTTTATATCTCATGTAGTCCTTTTATTTGCAACAACTTTTGTTGAAAATTAATTCACAAAAATAATTCTAAATTATTTTGTTAATATTTCAATCGTGCCATTGAAAAGATGTGAATCATATTCACACGTCTAAAATAAAATGTAAATTGGATTTTCACTAAATTGTCAAATGTGAATCCAATTCACATCAACATTTAATTCATAAATACTATTTACGATTATCTCTCTCTAATGTATTATAAAACATATTTATAATATATATGATTATTATGGATAGTGTTATCAACATTATTTTTATCCTAGATAAATAAATCGTATTTAATTATCTTGAATCTCCATTCTCATGTATCTAAATAATATAAATCATATTCATATTATTCTTGATAACTAAATCACAATTAATTATCAATTTCCCAATGTCTAGGTACATTATTCAACAATGGAATTATTCTTGAACTCTATCAAAAATAATTTGCTTTCTCTGCAGATACTTGGAGATAAGGACATGGCGATTGTACATTCCGCATATAGTGACTTGGATATTGAGATCATATCTCAAATCCATATCTTAGGGACCTTTCAAGGATACTTGATTAAATCAAAGCTATAAATCTAATCTTCCCATTGCATCTGAATCGTATTCAGATCAATGTCCAAAATTTGGACTAAGATTGGATTACTTATCTATTGAGAGGAGTCACTAAAATCCAAACATGTTTCATCACGCCCTCGGAATGGAAGCATCATGGTTATAAAATTATTTATGATGACATAATCCTCAAGTATTCCTAATACTCGTACATCCTACATTCTGGAAGACCTTGAATAAACTTAAAGTTTTAGATCATTTTTAGATTGTCTTCTTCATGGTTTTATCATTAATTTTCTCATTTGGTCATTGCGAGTTGGTATCGATCATTTGATTTCAAAAAGTATATATCATACCTACATATTATTGTCATGCTTCCACAACAAGAAAGTCGTGCAAGGAATTTTATCGGTCCCAATATCTCATGATTGAGTTCATGTCTTCTGGTTTAGTAGTGAACCTGTATGATTCCTTTGAGAGATCGTATTACTCATATGACCTCATATGTACACCAGTTCATCGATGTATAGACCTTGATTATATCATCAACCTATCGTTCTGCCAAATATACATATTCAGACAAATAACAATACATCTATCTCCAGTCATATGATGCTTGCATGTATCGTGACAGTATATGACATAGGTCTTGGGTATCTCGATCTCGTTAAGTCAACTCTTTGACCTAATTAGTTTGGCATCTCCTAATATCTATTCCAATGATGAGGATATGCATCTAGAGGTCGGTCATATATCAACCTTTAGAGAAAGATTGCCATCTCCTTCTCATGTTGGAGATCATCTCTTAACAATCATTTAACGGTGCTTGATGAGTCCTCAATCTAACTCTTTAGTTATAATCCAAGCATCAGCCTCTATGGTTCAACATTTGAATTAACATCTATATGATCATTAAGATGGCCATGGCACATAACCCATATTGTACTAAGGTACATATTATGCACATTCATTATTCTTCATTTCATATTAAAGAGTGAATTGCAAAAACATTTATTACATAATGTCTCGTCGTGGGCTCACATGTCCAACATTCTTCCACTATCCAAAAGAGGCATTAAATATGCTAATCTTTAAATCCACACTCATGTGTTAATCATAAGCAATTTAGAAAAATAGCTTTGAAGGCTGACTATCACTCTATTCCTGAGAGACTATACAAGTCCTTTTATGGACTTGCATATTCCCAGGTAACAATACTCGCATCAAAGGCAAACATTGCATCTTACGCTACCAATACTCAATCATATTAAAGTGGTTATTGTGCCTTTGTCACTATAACCCAGTAATTATTATAACCAATAAGTGATACCCTTATGCTTGGAGATGTCTATATCCTAATATTAATAGTCTTAATTCAAGTAAGGTATCTGTAGGAAGACATTTTAGATCACTATCTTTGAAGTTTTAATTTCTTATAGAAAAAGCTTTGAGATCACTATCTCACAAATCATGTTCCTTTGAAGATGTTTACTATTACTGCAATTTAGTGTTTTATCTCCATAGTAGGACTGGTAGCATTTTACTACTCCCACTGCATGGCAGACAACATGCCTTTTGTACACATCTAGAATACACTGAGCTTCTCATACCGATGGACTAGGGCATGTAGCTTTGGCATTCACATCCTCAACTCTTTGAGTTGATATCCCTTCAGATAGGTCAGTACCATATCTTAAGGGAAAGAATCTTTCCTTGGAATTTTCCAAAAAAATGGAAGATGTCTAAGGTGCACCACTAATGTGATGGTCCCAATGCCCTTTTTCTCTTTTCTTCTGAACAACTTCAGAACTAAGATATAAGAGGCATCCTTAAGATATTTTATATCAAGGCATGGAACAACCACAAAATAAAACACTAATTATGATCCTTATATCATTCCAAATGATTAGGATTCTATCTACTTTTAGCATGAGAAACACAATGGCACTCCCACTAAGCTTCACATGGTTCATCAAGATTATATCTCAAATCATAACCTTTATAATTTCATCAAATCTGATGTTCCAACTAGAATAAGCTCATATGAGTCAATAGATGGAGTTCTACACCTTGCATTCTCCAACAATGAAGCCGTGGGGATACTTCATATGAATATCCTCGTCGAGGTATTCATTGAGGAAAGCAATCTTAACTTCTGTCTTCCATATGTCATAGTCAAGTTGTGTAGCAACAATTAGCAATATTCTGATGGGTTTAAGCATGGTCGCTAGAAAGCAAGTCTTATCGCAAGTGATGTCTTCTTTCAATGTGCAGCTCATGGCTACGAACTGTGCTTTGAAGATCTCAACCTTATCATCAGGTTCCCTTATTATCTTGAAGATCCATTTACACCTAATGGGTTTGACCCAATAGGTGGATCCTCTAGGGTCCATACACAACATTTGTGTATGAAGTTTCCTTTAGACTTTATCGCTAACATCCATCTTTTCATGTCATGATCTACATAAGCTCCATCATATGAAGTTCGATCATGGTCAAATTTCTTTGACACGTGGAATCCATGCCCTCTATGCGGTCTTACCACCCTTAAACAGAATTGAAGGGGTATGAGTATTTCATATTTAGTTTCCAATTCTTGGAGACACATTATCCTCTTAGGATTCAATGAGTCCATTTACTTCATTCTTATCTCGATTCTCAAGAAAGTCATCCACTTAGAATCATATTCTTAGAGATGGAATCTTTTAAGAATCTTAAGGTCATAAAGTAGGTATCCAAGATCATCCTTTATTTTCCTAATGAAGCAACACTCTTAAGTGAAAGATTCCAGCTTTCTTGCATCCATGTTATATCACGGACCAAACAACCTATAAATCCTCTAGTATCTAACACTAAGCTTGGTTCCAAACCATAGTTTACGAGGAAATTTGGGTTCATATTTGGATGGAATCTTATTAAGGATATATATTGCAGTCTCTCCTGCATATATACCTGGAAACTAAAAGGTAATTATGCTAAGAGTCATCATTGATTAGATTATGTCTAACATGATCCAATTGCATCTCTTTACAACTCCATTGCCTTGAGTGTATTAGGAGGAGTGAGATAGGAATTATATTTCTTTATCTATAAGGTATTCCTTGAATTCATCTATAGGTACTGGCTACCTATAGATCAAATTCTTTTCACCTTCCCTATAACTTTGGTTCTCAACCAAAATCATGAAATCTTTGAACATTTCAAAGGTTACTAATGAGTATAGTATCATGAACAACCATGAATTGATATCACATATCATTAATGTTCATTATGGTATAGAGGTCCACATACATCAACATTTGTGAAATCTTGAATATGTCAACATCTTACACCATTTCCGAAGAAGGGTACATTAGACATTTTAACTTTGAATACAATATTCACAAGTATATAAGAATTGAACTTTTAGATAACCTAAAGTTCCATATCTTACTAGTCTATTGATCTTATCAATAGATATATGTCCAAAGCTTGATACCAGATCATTGTCAAATTGTCTTCATCCTCCTATTGATCTTTTAGGGGTTAAATTTTCAGTATTAGAAATTCTAGTGAACCATTCATTACTATTCTAATATAGTAGAGTCTTGTAGATGTTATATTACTATCAGAAACATATCCAACGTAAATATTTATTGTAGGTCTATTCCAGAATGTAAGTCCATTTCTAATAAGTTAGATATAAACAATGAATGTATTCTAATATCTAGGTCATAGAAACATTCTCTAAAACTGATGACTCTCTCACTGAAGTTATGTAGTCTTTATATCTAATGAAGATTGTTGCAACAAGTGCATCAACTCCCATGTGAGTGACTATTAAACCTTAAGATCAAATTTTCTAGTCTTCTAAAACATATGTAACCAACTGCAAGTGATGTTAGAAGAAAGAGATGCAATTATCAAAACTTATATAATAAGTAAGTCAATTTCAATGACGATATGTAGATGTGTAATATCTCAATGCACTATCTGGGTCCTTCTCTAGGGATCTTAGATAGTCTAAATAGTCATGCTATCAATATATCAGCTTGTTGTAGTATTGGCATTCATCCAACTCTTTGGATGTCATGTATATGGAAGTCACAAAAGTACAATCAACTCTTCGACTCTCCTTACATGGGACAGACCCACGCTTGCACAACGCTCAATCAACACTTAAACAACCAATGCTTAAGATAACTTAAATTGAATATGTCCTTACGGGACTTTAATAGGACAATTTCAATATTTATTCTTGATTCACCCTATTCGTACAATATGAATAATATGATGCATCATGAAAGGCTTGAGTAGAAATTGTAGAATGATAACATTCATCATATCCACTCTCATTTTAATTCAAAAAAGACTTAGGTTCAGGAAGGTACTCAAACATTTTGAGTACACCATCTCTTATCGAGCTGCCAATCTGCATAATTCAGCATAACATGTCATTCATGATTAAATGTTGAGAGAACATATATCTGCCAAAACATCTTCTCCAATCTTTATTTTAAGAATGATCTTGACAATTATGAGGATCATCAACATGTTACTTCCAAAGCACACTCGATGAGAGATCAAGACTCTACATACATACAAACCAAAGATTGTTGTCCTATTGTCTATTTAATTATAAATCATCATAATCATGAGGAAACTTACACATTACCACCACATATATTATGTATCCAACTGCAAGTACTACATCTTGATCATGGATCCAATCAAATACTAGTTGTGATTGAAAAATGATTTGAGTGGATGTAATGGAGGTTATCTGAAATAAGATAATTTTGCATAAATATATTTTCCTTTAATTAAGGATATTAATGTTTTAAATCAAAGTTATCTTGCCTTTTAAATTCTGGAATTTCAATTCCTTATTCGCTTTCAGATCAAGAAATATATTTACTAATATATCTCTATCAAGATCCGAGATCTCCTTTTTACCTTTGTTACAACCTAATAATATGAAAAACTGCAACTCGGGTAAAAAGAAGCATGGACTCATTCCGCCTTGCAAGTCCAACTTGTATTTCTAATTCGGTCTTTAACACATGGGGCCATTACCTCTATGGTGATGTTTACCCGTTATTAATTGAATCAATTGTAATAAGGAATAGAACTCGCTATAAACAATCCAATATCACCCCAGGGTCACTATGCATACGACGTTACTCTTGGAGAAGCAAAGAGCTCGACCCATGTGCGCTTGTATGCAGGAGCTATCACTTTAGATAGGTATCTCCAACATATAATCCATAGCGACGAAACCCTTCGCTATAATGGGAGACCATGGATGTCATTTATATGATCCTCCATATCTCAACTAATCATTACGAATCATATTCATTACGATTAATTCTTCCGAGGAATTATATATATATTCACAAGAGTGTTTATTTTAATTGGATATATCTAATTTAATCATATTAAATTAATCATCTTTCCAGTTCAACTAAAAACCAATTTGATTTTGCTTGATATTACTCTATAGTATACACCCTCACAAGTATTTATTTTTGAATTTTAATAATTAGAGTACAACATGACTTACTCATATTATTCCTTCCTCAAAAATGGATCCGACCGGTACACTCGAGTTATGCTGAGATGGGAGCATTTTCTTGACATGCAAGGTGCAAATTACGAAACCAAGCCATCATACCCAGACTAAACACCTTCACCATTCCGAGGGAGAACAACACAAATGAAAGTTAGTGTACATGAGCTTTTATTGATCGACTTTGATGACCAGCATATACTATATAGTAATAACTTAGAAATCTTGTGCATCTTAAAATATTTTTGAGATTCTAAATTTCTAAGCATATGAAACAACCATGTTTTTCATGTAAAAGTTGTCCTACAACTATTGTAAGATAAACTTGAGTTTTCATGAAACAAACAGTCGATGGCAGATGATGTTTAATCAATTAGTTTTATAAAAAAATAAGCACAAACTTTAGTCAAGGAAATTTCATAATTTCCATGATTTTCATTGAATGATAACACACAATAAGCAAGAAGATTTGATGATCCAATCATCATCCGACCCATCTCCACTAAATATGGGATATCTAGGGAACACGAAGTCAGATTCGTGCAAAATAAATTCGAGAGGTTTGCTAGTCTGATTCTCTATGTACTGTTTATTTCATATTTCATATACGAAAAACAATAAGAAAAAATTAATTTCTATAGATCCGTGAATACATGCCGAAATATTATGTAGCGGGAACTCTTCGAATTTTTATTCATGCACTTTTGGTGCCAACAATTGACTACTGTTTTTTGGACATATTTAGTAATTCTAAATACAATTAATAACACAAACACATGGCAAAACAATGCATAAATATTGGGTTTTTAATTTAGAGAAAAACTAATTCCAAACTTGCATCTCATGTAAAAGAATGAGTTCCCGCAAATCCGATATACAAAACATTATTCACCTAGGATTTTAAATCATATTCAAAACCTTGATCAAGACTATTATATCACTTAAAGGCTATGGGTAAAGCCTTAAGCACATCATGGAAACATGAATATCACATCTAATGCCATCTAGAGCGACTAGTCATACTAGTTGTTCGGGGCAGCAAAATTTAAAAAATTAATAAGATGAAACCACAAGATTCGAGAACACTTCTCAAATCACTTCATCATAACTAAAAACAATATATATGAATGCCTCTTGAAGCATGGTTACGATCGTTGTCTCTAAAGGAAGATACCGCATGTCTCAAGTCCGACCTGACGGAGGAGACGCTTGGGAGCGCATTGATGAGATGTGTGCTTCTCGTAATTCAAGATGAAGATCCAAGAAATGAATTTCCTGATTTAATCTCACAGAATTCGAAGTCTTATTCACATCAAGGAGCATCAAGGAATATGGAGATCCATGAGCAATCGAAGCGGCAACATGACGGCGTAGCGACAATGTTGCGTCTCTCTAAATCAAGGGGTAGATGGCCACTCTTGAGAGAGAGGGGGTGTGACATGATAATGAGAGAGAGGGAGAGAGTTCTCTTGCAATGTGTTCTGCAAAAGAATAGCTATTGCCTCTTCTTTTATAGTATTTTGGAAGTCCATGGATCACAATCCATGTGTAACACAAAATCAATGGTTGAGATTGATTGGTATTTTTATTCAATGGCCACGATTTTGTTGCATAAAATTGCAACAACAATTAAATTAAATTAAATTATATATAGTGAATAACCATCAATATAATTAATTCAATTAAATCTATATGCAAAGAAGGATAAGGAAGGAGGATAGCCACCTTCCATATATGGAGGGGACGACCACCTTGAACTAGTCAAGGTTGGTCATCCACCCTCCATATTAGGAATGTGACTTCTTCTTCCAATTACGTGAGTTTTTATAGCTCACATAATCCTTCATTTAATTGCAACAACTTTTGTTTCAAATTAATTCACAAAAATAGTTCTAACTTATTTTGTGAATATTTCAATCATGCCATTAAATAGATGTAAATCATATTCACACACCCAAAATAAAATGTCAATTGTATTTTCAAATAATAAACCAATGTGAATCCAATTTTCATCAATATTAAATTCGTAAATACTATTTACAATTAGCTCTCTCTAATATACTTTAAATCATATTTATAATAAATATGATTAAAATGGAGAGTGTTATCCACAATATTCACATCCTTGATAATTAAATCATATTTATCTATCTTGGATCTCCATTCCCAAGTATCTAAATACTATGAATCATACTCATTTTATTCTTGATAATTAAATCATATTTAATTATCAATTTTCCAAATCTCAGATTCATTATTCAAAAATGGAAGTTTCAACAACTCTTTCAAGAATAATGCACTTTCTCTGCAGATACTTAGAGATAAAGCTAAGGCGATTGTACGTTCCACTTATGATGACTTGGATATTGAGATCATATCTGAAATCCAAATCTCGGGGATCTATCGATGATGCTTGATTAAATCAAAACCTTAAATCCAATCTCCCCATTGCATATGAATAGTATTCAGATAAATGTCCAACATTTAGGCTGAGATTAGATTACTTCTTTACTGAGAGGAGTCGCTAAAACGAAAACCTATTTCATCACTCCCTCATAATGAAAGCACCATGGTTATACAATTGTTTATGATCACATCACTCTTGAGTATTTCTAATACATGTACAACCTGCATATTGGAATACCTAGAATAAACCTGAAGTTTTAGATCATTTTTAGATTGTCTTATTTAGGGTTTTATCATTTAGTTTCTCACTTTGTCATTGGGAGTTGGTATAGATCATATGCTTTCCAAAAGCAAATATCATACTTACAAATTTTTGTCATACTTCCAAATCATGACGAACATGGATGGAATTTGGTTGGTGCCACTAAAATCCAAACTTATGTCA